>VXBA01001285.1:158826-239928 GCA_013399895.1 Serilophus lunatus
GATTGAGGGTCAATTTAGATTAGATATAAGGAAGACATTTTTTACAATGGGAGTGGTAAAACATTGGCAAATGTTGCCCAGAGAAGCTGTGGCTGTCCCATCCCTGGAAGTGTTCAAGGTCAAGTTGGAGAGTGCTTGGAGCAACGAGGGATAGTGGAAGGTGTCCCTGCCCATGGCAGAGTAGTGGGACTGGATGATCTTAAAGGTCCCTTCCTATTCGAACCATTCTATGATTTTGTGGTTCTGTGATTTTATGACTCTTTGTCCAGGAGAGCCCACTCTGAGCTTCAGCAGCTATGGTTCCTCCTCTGCCAGGACTTTTCCTGTACCAGCTGCAATTCTCTTGGCTTGATGATGCTCTGACACATCCTGAGGGAACCCTCAATCCCCTTCTGAACCATTGAGGCCACATTCAGGAGAAGCTCAGGTGATGGGAATCCTGTCCCCAACACAGTCCTAAATCTATACATGGATTTCTGGAGCTTCCTAACTCAGGAACAGAGCTGTTTTCAACTTGGCAGATTATTTATTTTTTTTATTTTCTGTGAGTTTGGCCAACCAGCTTTTACCACTCATAGCCTCTTGTTGGCAGGGACATCCACAGCTGAACAACATACTGTGAGATGGAACATCTTTTCTTTTACCTGCCACCTGCTGGTCTCCTTCTTCTGTGATGCCACCTGTAAGGTCCAGCTCTCCACAAGCTATTTCTTTGCAAACCCATCCCTGACACAAAGCCCACACCAAGCAACAGCAACATTCTTTTCAGCGTGAACAGTCCTGCTGGTCCTTGCATTTCCAAGTTCATGGAGGGACAGCACTGGGGCATGACTTTGTCACTTTGTTTTTCCCACCTGCTCTCACGTCTGCAGCATTTCTGTGCCATGGACTATTCAGGATATGCTGTAAATCAAGGATCTTTTAAAACAAAGATGCCTTTGCCAACTGCAGCTGGCTCCATAGTGGGAGCCAGGGCCATAATTTAGATTGGGCTGGCTCCATTTTCATTCGTGCATTTGCCTTTCTTCTTGTTTTGCTTAAATTTTTTTAGAGTGCTTAACACTGGGACAAGCAACTCTCCAAACAATCCAGTGATATCACCTTCAAGTGAGTCATGGGGAGGGCAGGGTGGAGAAGTGCAGGCAAGGAAAGATCATGAGATTGTGCTAGCTCAAACAACATAAAAATTGGAATATGTGCTTGGATATGTGGAGGGGAGATTGCATCCACTAGCCACCCATTAACACGATGTCACAGCATTGGGGAGCATGTCCACACCTCCAGATATTTGTACCTGGCTGGTTTTTTTTTTCCCAAAATGTGAGCAGGGTGACCAGGAATAACTAAGAAAAAAAAAGTATGAGTGCATACTTAATTGGCTCAACCTTCGCACCACCAAAAAAAAAATAAGTTCAATCTTCAGATAATTTTTATTTTGTGGCTTCAGAAACTTTGTAAGGTGGAAACAGGCTTTCCCTGAGCTCACCTGCAGCTTTCTTAAATTCTTAATTAACAGGGCCTGCAGCCCTTGCTCTGACCCAGCTCTATCACTAAGATTCAGACTTTGCTAAGATGTGGAATGATCTTTTATAAAATTACACACAGAATTACACATAGAATTAATAAGGTTGGAAAAGACCATGGGAGATCATCAAGTCCAACCTTTACCCGGGTTAACAACCTTTCCAACATCAGTCTAACATCTATACCATCTAAACCATACCACTAAGTAAATGATGAAAGCTATAAAGTCCCCAAATGAACTTTACAACTCACAACATTATTATTAGAAGTTTTTATTTATTAGAAGAAGACAAAGTCCTCGGCAGGATCTCCATAAGCCAACGTGCAGCCTTCTCAACATGGCAATGGAAAACAGAAAGGATGAGCCTCTGCATCCCACTCTATCTGGGAACATCCTGCAGTGAGGTATAACCAGGATCCTTCGTCCACCAGGAGAGGGATAACCACTGGGCAGGCAGCTAGGGTGGAGAAGGGGCACCTCAGAGACCTGTCCATATTCCCTACACTGTCTCTGTGTTTGGGTGGTGGGTTGGGTTAGGTTGGATGGAGACTTCCCTGCTGGGAACACTATCCCCAACAGTCCTCTTCAAAGGCAAGCCAGGTCTTCATTGTCCTCTCCCTGTAGCAGCTCTGCTATCCCATTTGCTCCAGCATTGCAGAGGGTTGCTGGATCCCAGCACAGATGCTGAGGGTAGTGTCAGTGCCCACCACACCAACATCACCCACAGCTGGATGTCCCCAAGGTAGTATCACCACCTTCCCCTTTGGAAAAGATACCAATATCTGCTGTGAAGTGTTGAGCTGAGTGTGCAAGAGGGGTGCCCAAAGGAGTGATTCTGAGTGAGTAGAAAGAGCTTCTCTTTGAAACAAGACCAGGTTTCACTGTTTTACTGTGCCACAAGTCCTAGAATAATTGTTCTTCTTGTTCTTTGATATTGGCCTGTTCTGGCTTTGATGCCTTTGGAGCCAGGTCATCAAAAAGTGCTCTTACACTGAGCTACCAGGGTAAAGTGCCGGTGCATCACTATGTGTTGCTATTCCTGATCTTTTAGTCTCAGTTACTGTCCTAGACCTTGGACACATCCTTGTGTGTTTCCTGAGCTCTTCAAGTGTCCATCACTTAATACTATCTTCCACATACTCTAACATTTATGCTCCTATATAGTAACTGCTGCAAAGCCCAGCCCAAAATCATCCCCTCTCTCAAAGTGTCGTTGCATATTCATGTATATGAAAGTAAGAGCAAATTTCTTCCATTCTTCACTAATTCCCTAAATAAGACCCCGCAGCTCTTCCTTACATGCAGCCTCCCAGTGTACTTCGAAAGACCCTGGTGCTCTGTCATGTGCAAAGCTCCCGGCCAAGGAGCTATTCTGGGGATTCCCTGCCTAGTTCTGTTCATCCCAGTGTGATGAAATGAGGAAACTCTGGATGCACTCAGGACACGTCCCTTCTGAGGGGCATGCTTATTTGCATGGTAATGAGGATGGTAATGAGCCCCTTGTCTTCAGATGTACACAAGGTTCTAGTGAGTGAAAACCAGCCAAAGTTGAAATTCAGAGAATTCGCAGCTTCTTTTTCTTTTCCATTTGTATTTTGTATCTGGATGCAAAAGACAAAGCACATAGTACAGAAACTGCATTTTGCAATGAACTGCTAAACTCTGGGTATAAGTTATTATTTTAACAACCATCAGGCTGTTTAAGCAAGCACCAATCTCTTAAGTAGCCTGGCTCAGGCAGTAATTACTAGTTGAATTTTAAAAGAGACCCTTCTTTTATTTGCTTTGTTACCATAGCTTTTTGTTTTCTTTTCCTCTCTCTTGAAGCTAAAAACAGTGCTGCATAAAGCTCCAGCTCCTCTGAGAACCCAGTGTGCTGCAAACAGGGTTCACAGCAACCCTGGGAAAGAGTTCATGGCAATTAGCCCCTTTCTCCAGTGGGGAAACTGAGGCACAAAACCTCTTCTCGAGAAGGGAATGACAGGATTACGTGTCTAAGGGAGTCCTTCACCTGCCTTGGTTCCAAATGTTGACAGTGAGCTATGGCAGGCTCAAGCTGGGACAATGCAATGTCAAAAGGGATTTCCTTGGAGGCTCTGGGTAGAGGCTGATCCTCATGTGGAATCAAAGAATCATAGAGTTATGCAATGGTTTGTCTTAAAAGGGACCTTAAAAACCATCTCGTTCCAACACCCTGCCATGGGCAGGAACACTTTCCACTATCCCAGGTTGCTCCAAACTCTGTCCAGCCTGGCTTCAGACACTTCCAGAGATGCAGCACTCACAGCTGCTCTGGGCAACCTGTGCCAGGGCCTCACCACCCTCACAGACAAGAATTCCTTCCCAATATCCCATCTATCCCTGCCCTCTGGTAGTGGGAAGCCGTTCCCCCTTCTGTCTCTCCCAGCCCTTGTCCAAAGTCTCTCTCTAGCTCTCTTAGAGCCCTTTTAGGCTCTGGAAGGTGTTAGCAGGTCTCCTCAGACATTTTTCCAGGTTGAACAACCCCAACTCTCCCAGCCTGTATTCATAAGGAATGGGCATAAGGAAGGGCATGGGTCTGGGCAGGAAAACAAACTCATCTGCTATTGCCCAGAGCTAAAACTGAGGAGAGGAATTAATGCCTGGCTCAGAAAGCCACTACTGATCTATATTCTCCAAATCATTGATGGTTCCTGTAGGTTCAGGGTGGTGGGTTGGGGGAAGTGTGAGAAAGAGGGATGGCTCAAAGCCATGCTGGATGGAGAACAGAGGAGATGCTACATGCATTGCAAAGGAGGATGTTCCCACCATCCCTGGGGTGTTGAAAAGCCCCTGGCTTTAACTCAGGGGGGTGTTTCTGCTGGGGTTAGAATCAAATGTGGTGATTCAAGCAGATTAGAGCCAACATATAAATCTCCTTTAGTCTAAAGCAGCCAAGGTGGAGTCGTTACCTCTATGAAAGGTAACCCTGGTGGTAAGGGAGCCTACAGGAAAGATGGAGAGAGACTATTCACAAAACCATGGAGTGGCAGGACAAGGGGGTTCAAACTGATAGAGGGCAGGGTTAGATGGGATTTGGGGAAAAAATTCTTGTCTGAGAGGGTTGTGAGGCCCTTGCACACGTTGCCCAGAGAAGCTGTGGCTGCCCCATCCCTGGAAGTGTCCAAGGCCAGGTTGGACAGGGCTTGGAACAACTTGGGATAGTGGGAGGTGTCCCTGCCCACAGCAGGGGGGGTGGAACTGGGTGATCTTTAAGGTCCCTTCCAATTCAAACCATTCTGTGGCTCCAAGATTATTGCTCCATTCAGAGCCACTCCTGACACCACCAGCAGCTGCTCGTTAAGCTACAAATGCCATTCATTTCCATGAAGGCCCTGGGTCTTCCCAGCACAGAGATGTCATTCCTGCTAACTGTCCTTTAATGCCTCTTTTGGCACATGTTGACAGCCAGTGTGGACTCCAGCTGATAGCTGGAGTTCTCTCTGATTTGGCTTGGCCTTCAACAGATATTTAAGCTCCATGGTCACATCTGTGCTTTTCCTGCCCAACCATCATAAAATGCTGGGATCTGTCTTGTCTTCTCCCACGTCCCCTTGATGGAGCAGCCCACGTACCTAATGTTGAGTCTGGCTGTAATTTCTCCACTTTTTAGGGATAAGCATAAGAAAGTCTTACTGGAACCAGTGCTCTGTGTTTCCTGGATGATGGTTTTCCTTCAGCAAACAGCCTGGAGGGATTTCATGCAGTGTAAGTCATGAACTTCTGGCTCCAGGCACCTGTTTTACTGTTTTGACACCAGGCTTTTGAGCACAGGGAAAATAATAATGATATCCAGAGTTAATGTTATTTACTAAAATACAAATTAACGCTCAGTCACATGGTGGCACAATTTGTCATCCAGAGCTAAAATTAAAAGAAATTAAGGCTGACTCAGAAAGTTATTTCAGATCTGAGTGAGGAATGCTAAGTGTTGAGGCCATATGAGAGCAACACTGACATCTTCTGGTTCCAAAAAACATCTCCAGCTTTTTCACCAAGAAAACCACTGAGAAAGTCCAGAAAAGCCTAAATAGGACTTGGGGGAGGAAAGAGTTTTCAAGTATCAGGGACAAGCCTTAGAGCAGTGGATATTATCTGAGCCCACCTCAGTCAGCATCACCAAAAATTTGAACAGAGACTGTGTGACACTGATGGCCCAAAAAAAAAGAGTGGAGGAGGTGAAGGTTGTTGTTGTTTCCTCAGGCTAGGTGACAAGCTGCATCCATCCTTTCATGCTGCAGTGGTGACCTGTGCAGTACAACATGCAGGAAGAGACAGGTACTGAGAACTGATCCACGCAAAGCAACCATTTTCCTTGTTTGATGTGGAACAGGACAGAGCCTGGCTGCCTTGTGCTGATAAACTACAACACTGAGCATGTTCTCCAAAATGACTGTCCAGCCTCCCTGCGAAAGCTGTATGGGTTTACAGAATGGCTCCCAGATAATTTGAGAGTTCTGGTTCCATTGATAGGAGCTCCTTTCCAGCAGGACTAGGAGGATCCTGCCAAAAACTTGTTACTATCCATGATTATCACTGCAGGGTCGATGCTTTCCAGTTCTGCAGGGATAGAACTCTGGTGGCAACGGTTTGTTACACAAGGACTTAATAGCAGAATCCTGGAATCACAGGATGGTTTAGGGGCATTAAAGACCATCTCATTCCAACCTCCTGCCATGGGCATGGAGACCTTCCACTATCCCAGGTTGCTCCAAGCCTCATCCAACCTGGCCTTGAACACTTCCAGGGCTGGGGCAGCCACAGTTTCTAAGGGAAACATGTTCCAGCGTCTCTCCAGCCATCACACCTTCAGATTTTTGTACAGCACTCACTTCTTCCACATGGCTGAGCGCCGCCCTTCCTTTCCCTGTGCTACCCTTCTTTTTCCTCTAACCGTATTTCTTTTAATCTCTTCCAAGGTTCCTTCTTCCCATCCCTGAAGCCCTCTGAAATTGTCTTCAAGATCATCTTCTGGCTGGGCTACTTCAACAGCTGCGTGAACCCCATCATCTACCCGTGCTCCAGCAAGGAGTTCAAGCGCGCGTTCATCCGGCTGCTCAAGTGCCAGTGCCACCGGAGGAGACGGCCCATCTGGAGGGTCTATGACCACCACTGGAGAGGGGCCTCCATGAACAGCACAGTGCAAGACTCTGAGACAGACCTGAGGCCCAGGATTAACACCCTGAACAGCTCCTTCATATTTAACTCCTCCTTCCAGGAGAGAGCCAGTAAGAGGCGAACGCTCAGCTTCAAGGGCTGGAAAATGCTCACTCCTTTCCAGAAACCAGCATCCACCCAGCTGAAGGAGAAGATGAACAGCCTTTCCAACAAAATACGGGGTGGCTCCAGCAAAGGTGGGGTGACAGCCACCTACAAAACAGAAGTGGAGTCTGTCTCTATCGGGATCCCTCATGATTTCACGGAAACCATTGACTATCAAACCCATGACTTAACAGACTGCTGTGGGCTGAGAGAAACGGATATTTGAAGCCTCTGGGACAGCTGTCGGTGGTTTCTTTTAGAGGTATCCAGCAGAAACATGGAGGGATACCATCTGTGGGTCTGTCAGGCAGACTGGAAGCAGCAATCGGGTATAAAGTCCAGTTGCCCAAAGGTTATCCAAGCATCCCCCACATGGAGCTCAGCCCCTTCCGTGGGATTATGGGTTCCTCGAATAAGAGCCAATGGCATATCCCATTTTAAAAAGCCTCAGCAGGAGGGGAAGATGTGGGGTGGATATGGCACTAGGACAAGTGCTGTCTCCCTCAAGTGGATGGTTGTCTTTGACTTTGGAAGAAGCTGTGCAATTAAGGGAAACCAGGATGTCTCCCTTGCCTTAAAAACACCACCATGAAATCTAATGGAAAGATCAAACCCCAAAAGTTGCCAACCCTGCCTTAGTACATGTGACCATGTTTCCATCCAGAGGAGCATCCAGAAAGGACGCTGCTGAGCAGCAGCTGGCAGCTGATCCTTTGGATAATGTGCTGGGAGCTTGCAGGCCTGCAGGGCTGGGTAGGACCTCCAGCCAAGGCCTTGGCTTTGGAGGGTGAGCAGACTGGGGTATTTCCAAGGAAGGTGGGGGGACCCTGGCTCTCAGTCATCATCTCTGCCATGACCACAGCTTTGCTCATTTCTACATTACCTGGTTTTAGGCCAGAGGAGTTGTTCAGATGCCAGTGGGTGTGCAGGTCTCTCTTCTCTAATTCCAACCTGTGAAGCATTTCCCGTTTCGCTTTTCAGTGAAAGACTTGCAATCCACCTGGCTTCAGTGCCTCATCCATCTGTGAGACAGAGAGAAACCAACTCCTTTTGATTTCAGTCATCCCCAGCCTTTTCTGTCCCCTTCTTGCTCTAGTTGTTTCTCTCAAAAAGCACAGGAAAAAGGTGCATCCCAGAGGCTTCACTCAGGACGAGAGGAAACAGCCTCAAGTTGTGCCAGGGGAGGTTTAGGTTGGATATTATGAAACATTTCTTCACTGAAATAGTGGTCAGGCATTGGAACAGGGAAGTGGTGGAGTCACCAGCCTTGGAAGTGTCCAAAAAACATGGATGTGGCATTTGGGGATGTGTGCCACACGGTGAACACGGTGTTGGTGCCAGATTGGACTCGATGATCTAAGAGGTCTTTCCCAGCCTTAATGACTCCATGATACAGGTCCTCAGCCATCCCATGCTGTGGCTCAGGAAAGGTGGGATGGCTGAGTTCGGAAGTTTGCATTTCTACTACCTATAGATTCAAAGCTAAAATGGAGCAGGCGTGCAGCTGAAGCTCCCTTGCATAGGTGCATCTTTCCACACCTATGGCTCTTCCCAAGGGACTTCCCACACACCTGATACATCAAACCCTTGGTGGCTGCCAACAGTTGGTTGTGTCCACTAACATGGTCAAGAGCAATGACAGTCAGAGTTGGTTTTTTCCCCTGCTCACAGCCCTAGAATGTGAGCACCCCTCAGGAGGGCACCAAATCCTCTTCCAGGAACCTCAGGGAGTTGGAGCCATGACAGGCCCACCTCAGCCAGGCAACTCAGAAAATAATCACCCAAACTCTACTTGGCCATATATTGCAGGCACTGGTTTCAAAATTGAGGCTGGTTTAATCAAATTTCAGATGATGAGCCACAAAGAGTGATCATCAGGTTAAGCTGGGAGCAGGAGACACGTAGGTGATGCACAAAAAATCTGGGTCTGAGGTGCAGCACCTCAAGCCAGGAGACTGAAGAACAGGAACATAAAGTCAAGGGTAGACACATGACACTGATCATGTACTGAGTGGAAACTCATCCCCATCAGCACTGTTCCTCAAATCCATGAGGGGCCTTTCATGAATGTGCCTACAGCACATCTGGCTAATCCCACCAAGGAAGATGAAAGGCTCCTTGGCACATGAGAGAAAATGGCACCTTTCCTTCTGCTGTTCATTTGCTTTAAGGTAAAACGGGAAAAGTGGGACTTTTTATTTTTTACTGAGACATGATATCTGGAGTTGGCCCTATCTCAACACCCTTAACACCCTTTACTTGATGCAGGACTCCAAACTGGACCAATTATTGCACAAATGCCAGGAGATACCAGGGCATCCTCCTATAAATGAAGATTTAGCATTGCTGGCTAGCAGTTCACTCCTATAAATGAGTTGACATTATTGCTTATGCTTCTCCTTGATCTTTTCAATATACTTTTTTTTTTCCCCATATTGAAATATTTACATTTACAGCCTCCAGCCCCTTGAAAGCATCCAGAAAGGAAAGAAAGATTAGTCTGGAGGATTGTTGCCTCTCCATCCCAATTCTTTAGACACCTGCAAGGGAGAAAATGAGGAAGCACACATATACACACACATAAATGCCCAAATTCTGGCTCAGTTACTTACTGTGTTTGCTCTGGCCCTGAGAGATGCCCTAGAAGGTGCTGTAGGAAAGCCTTGAGCTCTGCTGTGCTGCATTCAGGCAAAATACTTGTTTCTCACCTCAGCCAGAGCCCCCCTTTCATTTGGCATCTTGGATCAGAAGCAATGCCAGGACTGGACTCTCAGACTACTCATGTAGGGCTTTATTTAGGCAGGGTTGTCTTTGCTGGCAGGGGGGAAGGGAAATGTTGGATGAAATATGACCCAAGTATCTAAAATTCAGCATTTCTCTTTGAATCTCTTAACCTCCAAACTTTCCCAAGTCTGGAAAAAATGGGCTCAGACCTTCAGGAGGTAAATTTGGTCTGATCCCACGGGCTTCTCTGGACCCACAAGGGTGTGACCAGCTGAGGAAATGGCCCTATTTTCTCCAAGTTTGCCACACAGGCCATTTCCCAAAGCACCTGCCCCTTGGTTATCTGGCAGATCTCACCTCATTGCACTGGCTCTGTGTCACTATTGCATTGTCAGACGTTGCTGCTTCAAGGAACCAAGTGTTGAGGATGGATGATGAGCTTTTATGTCACTGGACTCTCCCAAGTCCACGAGGGAAGGAAGGTCCCAGTCAGCCTGAGCTGGACTGCAGTTGGGTTGCATTACTATTGT
This sequence comes from Serilophus lunatus, assembly GCA_013399895.1. Taxonomy (NCBI): domain Eukaryota; kingdom Metazoa; phylum Chordata; class Aves; order Passeriformes; family Eurylaimidae; genus Serilophus; species Serilophus lunatus. The sequence continues at coordinate 168,886 of VXBA01001285.1, forward strand.
TTACAATGTGTATATAAGTGTACATTTTCTTTAGCAGACATTGGAATTTTTTATGTATAGATTTTTATTTTTCATCCCCAGATGTATTTATTAGCCAGAGTATTTCTGTTTTGTGTTCCAGGTTCTGTCAGATTGGTGTAAGCTCTATGAAACAGAATGCACATATTTTTGTTTGTTTGTACCAAATACATGCACAAACCTGTCTAAAACACTGCTGTGAATTGTTGTTGTGTCTGATTTTTAAAAGAAAGGTTGTAGGGGATGTGGGAGGGAGGAAGAAAAACCTGCAAATTGCACACTCTTGTTTATTTCTCAAAGAGTTTTTGCAATTTCACAAGAATAATCTTTACCACATGCAAGAATTTCTGATAGGAGCAAATTAGGAGAGGACACTCAGTTTCTTGCCACACAGGGATAAAGGGATTGCACCTGCCACATCTAGAGAGTAGGTTTAGATTAGATATTAGGGGGAAAAGTCTTCCCTGTGAGGGTGGTGAGGCCCTGGCACAGGTTTCCCAGAGTAGCTGTGGCTGCCCTGGAATCTGGCAGAGTCCAAGGCCAGGTTGGACAGGGCTTGGAGCAACGTGGGATAGTGGAAGGTGTCCCTGCCCATGGCGGGGAGCTGGAACTCCATGATCTTTAAGGTCCCTTCCAACCCAAACCATTCTGGGATTCTTGTATGTGTATATATATGGAGATGGATATAGGTATGTGTGATACATATCTGAGACAGGAAAGAGAAAGGCAAAAGGGAAAATCAAAAGGACATATAACATGAAAACACTGGGTCAATAATTACCATAGGGAATTTGGGGAGGAGAATGGAATGGATGGAGAATAAACTTCAAGATATCTTTGCATCTCTAAATACATCGATGTCGTACGTGCAGTTTGACCAGTTTGCTTTTCTGATTGGCCCAGCTGAAAAAGGATAGAAGGGACTTAGAATGGATCAAGACACAGGATAGTTTCCGTCCAAAGAACAGTTAAATCAAAGGGCACTTCCCTGGAAAACAGAGATGACTGAGGAAGGACACAATGGAGGCCTCTAAAACCAGGAGTACTGGGGAGAAGATGAATAGTGGATGACTGTTCTCCGTTGCTCATAAAATTACATCAAACCCAATTATCAAAATGAACAAAGTGGGGTAATTCTTCACATGTCACTTTTTTGAATGATGAAACTCATCCCCACGAGATATTACATCTGCAGAAGTCTATAGGAGTTAGAATAGCAATTAAGTTCCTCAGTGACAGGTGAGCCCATCGAGGGCTGTTGGAAACATTTGTATTATCTCTGAGATGAGAAATCCCTGAGGCAGCAGTTTCTGTCAGCTGGCAGAATATTTCAAGGGATATTTCACTGTTGGCCTTTTCTCTCCCTCTGTTCCTCCAAAAGTTTCCATCATCAGAGAGAGGATTCAGCTGGAAGGACCCAGGCTCTGAACTGGTCCTGCCCTTCATCTGCACAGTGGTAGCCCATCCATGCCACAGTTTCATCATTTATTTCCCTGCCCATAGGCTAAAATGAGAAAACAAACAGAAAATTCAAGATTAGTCTCCAGTGCACGTTAAACCATTGAGTTCTTATTGTTTTGCCATCACTGTGTGCCAGTTCCTGCTGGGAAATTTCTGTTACCACTCAGAAATTGAAAACCATCCCCTCCATAAACTGAGTTTTATGATCTTTCCTCGGGGCATCTGGGGCTGGGATTTCCCAAGAAACTTCATCCATCCTATGCAAAGGCTTCCATTTTTCTATTTTTTTCCACTTGCAGACATCTTTATCTCCCTCCATGGAGATACAATTGTGTAGAGTGACATTAAGGTCACTGATAATAAGGTTTGCTTTTTCTCAGTACCTTTCATGGGATTCAGCTCATGGATTAAAATATGTGTCTGTGTGTGTGTCAGCTTTAAATTTCATTAGAGAAAATAAATTAATTTTTACCTAAATATAGGTGTTTCATGGCATTTGAGCCATCCTGGGCTATCCAAGACATCTGCATATGGCCAAAAAATAGGACAGAAAACCTGCTGTGGAAAACTGACTCAAGATCAAAGCAGAAGGACCCAACTTTGGGAGCAGAATTAAATGTTGGGCAAAGAACAGACAGAAAGGGAAGGCCTTATCCCTCCTTTTTCCTCAGGAAGAGAGGACACAGGATATTTACTATGGTTAAACTCATCATCAAAAGTCAGGGCAAGGCTTGACTTGCAGGATGGGCCACACCACCCTGTGGCAACCAGGGGACAGAATCCTGGCAGGAGGCTGGGAAGGACAAATCAGAGATGGTAAATGATACTGAAATCCCATGAGGCCAGGGGGGAAAAAATAAAGTTTATAGCAAAATGTTCAGTTCAATAAACCAAACTTAACCAACCTTAAAGATTTTCTCTGTGCAGTGCTGGTGGATAACAGATCTCTTGGGGTTTGAAGGGAGGGTGTGGGCATCAAAAATAGGTTTTATGCACTCTCTGCATTATCTTGCATTTATTATGCCCAGCTCTCCAATTTAATTTTTTACAACACAGCCTCAAGCAGGTCAGTTCACAGAGCTGGGAGATGGCTGGACTTTCATCACATCACTCCTCCACCTTCAAAAAGACTGAGGCAGGGAGGGACTCTGACCATGGTAGTCCAGCTGTGCATGGCTAAAAATCTCACTGAAGACCTTAGAGAAATCATTAGGGATTTTCACCAAAAAAATTCAGCTCCTGTGCTGAATATTTACTCTTCTTTCCTCCACAGCTGCTGCTTTCTGGATGGAAAAAAAAAAAATTCCCCAAGGGCTGTAGATGATTCATAAATCTCACTGAAATGTGACCATAATTAAATGGCAGCACCACAGCTCTGAGACAGCACTGCCTGTTCAAACCCCTCTGCTCTCTCCTGGCACCTCTGTGGCTGCTTTAAAGCCTCATAGAATAACTCGGGGATCAGAAATTTAAGTTCAGTTGTGGCAGGAGGGTATTTTTGGAAAGAGAAGGTCCCAAAAATTATCCCCATCTGGGACCAGGAGGCTTCAGAGGGCACCATTAGGAGAGGAATACTGTTGTTTTTCTCCTTGTCAGTGAAGACTTTCCATTTTCAGAGTTTGCTGAAGGTGTTTGAAACACAGAAAACTGACAGGAACACAAGAAAAGACCCAAAAGACCCAAATCCAGCATATATGAACTAGAACATGCAAGGCCAAGTTATACTTGCATTGAGTTATCCCAAAAGCTCTTTCTCATTTACAAGTGGCCTTGACACAGACTGGAATTCTCAACAGATTACTGGGAAAAGGGGATGCCCTTGGGTAACCCTGTTTTTCTTACAGCAAGGTAGTTTTATGGGTTTGAAAGGTTTGCTGTCTTGCCAGCACAGTTGTTAATCTGTGAGTAAATGGCCATTGTTTTCTGCATGTTTATTACCCCAATTCTCAGATGATTCACAGTGAGAATCTAATTTAACTTTGATTGCTGTGGCACTTTCGTTTCTAAACCTGTTTTAAGCTTTCAAGATTAAATGGTGCCTCTCAGACCCTTAGGGTACAGGGGAGGGGGGTTGACAGTGTATGAATATGGTGTATATGGGTGTAAATGGTGAATATAGGTGTATATTCATATATATGTATTAATAGGTGTGTCTACACAGATCTACACAGACACATAAAAATGAATAGAATTTATCATCCTAACACTTATTTTGTGGTCTCTTTGCAAAAGCACTCTTCTGTCTGTGGTCAACATCATACCCAGACTGTGTTCCATATCCTCCTCAGACTACCCAAAAGTCCACGTGTTGAGTGCAGCTGCTGAATCAACCCACGATCACCAGTGCCTAAAGGGGATCCAAGACAGCTGGAGAGGTTCTTCAGACTGAGAGGGACAGGACAAGGGGAAAGGGCTTCAAATTGGCAGAGGGCAGGGGTAGATGGGATGTTGGGAAGAAATTCCTGGCTGTGAGGGTGGGGAGGCCCTGGCACAAGTTGGGCAGAGAAGCTGTGGCTGCCCCATCCTTGGAAGTGTCCAAGACCAGGTTGGGTGGGGCTTTACTCTTCTCTCCAGCCTATCCTCAAGGAATTAAAAACTGGGATTTTTCTTCATTTTTTGTGACTTAGCCATGTATTTTTGGTTGCACTATAGATATTTATCTCACTCTCATCTTCTCAAACAGAGCAAAGATGAATGTGCCAACAAATTGCCTGTAAAAAGGAATAAACATACACCTGCTGATTAATTTACTAGTAGACATGATTTAGCTTTTCTTTCCAGTCTTCATTTTCTCCTATCAGCCCCTAAATGATCATCTTTCCACTGGCACTGTGCTATCTATTCCATACAGGCTCCAACTGAGCCCCTCTCTCTGCACTGAACTGGGATCTGGGAAACAGAACTCTGTAATTCCACAGGCAAAGGGTTAGTAAATCCACTGGCAGGAAGAGGTGATCAGGGAAATTAAAGGGTATTTAATAAACAGAATAGATTTTCTCAGATATGTGAGAGGTTCTTGAAATGCAAAACTTGGGAGGAAAAAAGGAATTATTTTGCAATGCATGGTCTGGCTGAGGGAAAACAGGCTTGGTGCAAAAATTTGCTCTCCTGCCCTGTTTATATAGGAGGTCAGGCTCAATTATCAAAATATGCTTTGCCCTTAAAAATAAATGTTTTTCTGCCTGATTTGGAAAGTCCTGCTAAGCTTCAAGTGTTGCCCAAAGGCTGCTGAAAGGAGAAAGTACACAGTGCTGAGGCATCTGCTGCTGACCTAAAGGAACATGGATGAAAAGGTCCTCTCCTCTCCTCTCCTCTCCTCTCCTTTATTTTATTTATTTATTACTCTGGTTTTAGCCCCCAATTTCTTTGCATTACATTTTTCTTCCAAGGGCCNGGTGCTAACCTAAATGATCATGTATGCAAAGGTCCTCTCCTCTCCTCTCCTCTCCTCTCCTCTCCTTTATTTTATTTATTTATTACTCTGGTTTTAGCCCCCAATTTCTTTGCATTACATTTTTCTTCCAAGGGCCCCTTCAGCTATTTTTGCTGCTGGAAATTGGCTGGACAAGTGGGGCTTTTTCACCCTTTTAATTTAGGTATTTATTTTGGAGGGATCTATTAGCAGAGAGAAGAACTTGACTGACAGCCTGAGAGGTCTCTCTCTCCATCCTCTTTTTAAGCCAAGGAATTGGTTTTTGGCACTCAGGGCAAATAAGGAAGTGGTCACCAATGCACTGAATTTGTCTCCTTCCCTCTTCATCCCACATCTACTTACAGGTTCAAGGTTACCCTGTTTCTGCCCATCTGCTATCCACAGATTGATGTAATTAATTGACTAATTATAGACCATCACATACATCCTCACCATCTCTTTTCCAGTGGAAGAATCCCATCACAGAATCATGGAATGATTTGAGTCAGAAGAGACTTTAAAGTTCATCTCATTCCACCCTCCTGCCATGGGCAGGGACACCTTCCAGTGTCCCAGATTGCTCCAACCTGGCCTTGGACACTTCCAGGGATGTGGATCCCAGCCTAGCTGACATGGAGTTTTCCTTCCCTTGACTTCTCTTAGGTCTATTACATCCTTTTTTGAGAACATGTGGCCAAAGTTGACCTGACTATTTCAGCTGCAGCTCCACCAGGGAGCTCTTGGGAGCAGGTTCCTGACCACCTCTGCATAGTTTTCCCCTCATCTGCATTATTTTGCTTTCATCAGCATTAAATTCACCACCTACTAATCTGATATCAAGACATCACTTGCACAAATATTCACATTTAGGATCAGCTTTGACTCCAATGAATAATGAAGGATTGTCACAGAACTGTCATCAACCTATTTGCACTTTTCCCCAGATCCTTTTTGGAATACAGTGACTGTTGTTGACCTAATAAACTTTGCCCAGTGTCAGAAATGCACTTTTGGGGCTTCTTCTCTGTTTAGTCCATCTGTTATTAAGCCAGAACACCTTTTGCCTCATCCCATGACAGTTTAGAGAGATGGAAACCTTTTCAGGAAAATCTGCTGAATGTAGAAACAGGACTATAAACACCAAAAACCTTTATAAAAGTCAATATTGGCTATATGGGAAGCAACAGTGGAAGGGGAACAGTTGATATCACTGGAGAGGAATTTCAAAGGCCATTAATGTATGGACACTGTGTACATTATGCCTCACATGCCAACTGCACTAGATCCAATACTTTTTTCCATGTTTTTTTTTACTTAATAGCAAAAGTTACTGTGACAGAAAATTGCAAAGTAAAAGGGTTTGGGCTTTTATTTATTTTTAAACAACAAAATGGTTCTTGTGTCAATGTATTCCTAAAAATACTGTTAGAAAGACAGAAAAAAAAATTGAAGAAGTCGTGGGCAGTGAACAGACACAACTCAGCCTTTGCATAAGTTAGTTTATTCCTTTTAATAATTTAAGTAAATAGGAAAAAACAAAATCCATAATTGCATTCAGTTAGAAATACCTAATGCAGCTTAGAAATATTCCAAACCCTGGCTTTCTTCAAGAGGTAACATCCAACAGAGGTGTAAGGTACCAAAATAGCTGAAAAAGGATTTGGAAATGTCTTCAAATGAAATTGGAATCTCTCAGCTGAGAGCAGAACAAAAGCAGGAAAAGGCTTCCAGCTCTGCAGCTCACTATGGGGGAGGTTGAAAGAGCAGCTGGATGAACCCCTTGCTTTGAGAGTCTCAGATCAAACAGGGCAGACAGAACATCATTATGAGTTGAAAGGAAAAGGGGGGGGGAAAGCAAAAATTTTTTAAAAAAGACCTTATCATTTGCATAGGCCATAAATAATTAGTCAAGGAAAAGAAACATTAAAGCATTATTGTGCTTCCCATCTAGGGGAGAAATCTGGGCATCGATCCTGATGCATCAGCAGAGCTCCAGGATATGTCCCTCAGATCCATCACATTGGGGAGGGTTTTCAATTCACTGGAAGGTTGGGCTGCCATGCAAAGGCATCTGGACAAGTGAGTCCAGAGGACAGGAATCTGGAGGATGCACACAAGGACGTGCTGAAGGGGCTGGGTTCATCCATTCCAGTGAAAATAAGGTTTTAGGTGGGCATCTGGTTGCACTGTTCCATTGGGATTGCAGGCAAGACAGAGCCAGGCTCCCCTAGGAGGTGATGGGCTCTACATCCAGTGGGGGAAATTTCCATTAGATACAAAGGAGAAAGTATTTCCTGTGAATACAGGCAGCCCTGAAGCAGGGCTCTAGAAGGGCTGTTCAGCCTCTCTCTTGGAGATAACTGAAACCAGATACAACAAACTCTGGGGGGCCTTGAGGTTGGCTCAATGTTGAGCAAATGACTGAATTAGAGACCTCCAACCTCATCAATTCCTCAGTCCTTTGGAAAACAGATCGCATCTGTGCAAGGCTGCCCACTCCCCCCTTTAGGAGTCGCTTTTTTTGTAGGTTACCATTTGGATTGGGTTAAATTCCTGTGGGATTCCAGTGGGAAATGCCATCCCTTTTCCCATGGCATGCAGGGTGCAGAGCTTTACATTTTCTTCTGGAGAGAAACGACCAGATTAGAGGGTCCAAAGGGCCTCAGAAGCAGCAGAGCAGGGGACGTGCACCCCTCAAACGGCTGCAGAGCTGGCCAGGCACATTTTTTAAAGACACTTCATTCAGAAATGTTGGCTTCCATCCAGAATATTAAAAAGATAATAAAATAAGTAAAACTGCTCTTCTTCCCTTCTGGTTTTGATTTGTTCATACCAAGGGGAAAGCGTTGTTGTTCCATTTCAGATGTGCTCTTAGGGTCGGCACACCCTGCACCCCAACAGTGCTCATAAATCAGTAATGACCTAAGTTTTCATCACCCAAATTGGTTCTGACTGGTTAGAGCTCTTTGTTACATCTCTCCCATCATCAGAAGTGTCAGCAACTAAAAGGGCACCAAGGTCAAGTGATGTATTTCCAAGGGAAAGACCTCCTCACCCTGACACCCCAGTATTTACTGTTTGAGTCTCACCAAGGGAGTACCAGGAGGGAGGAGAGGAGCCTCCTCTCCAGGATAGTCCACATGCTTGACAGCATCTTCCAGAGCTCATGTTTCCAACCTCAGAGATCCTGGGAGTCACCTGGGGGGGGAACAAACAGCATTTACCCAGATAATGGAGAAAGTTAACAAAAAAATCTCAGTCTTGTTTGGATTTTTCCTTACTCACTCCAAAACAAAGTGTGAGCAAATATTATCAGTTAACAAAAAAAATGCTGATGGCTGAAAGTGAAATTTGTAATTAAAAGTGGAAAATAAATGGGGTGTGCTCAGGAGAATCTAGGCAGAGACTGAGTCACTTTTTGTGCTCATACGCCCTCATCAGACCTCTCCACTGAAAACGATAAACAGTCTTATTTATTGTAAGTGAAGTTTATGATAAAAGCACTTCGATATTCTCTATGTACATACACAACTATTCAGGAAAAAGCCTCATTTTTCTCTCCCTTTTTTTAATCTGTAACTTCTCCCTTTCTTTTCTCTTTGGGAAGTGTGGCTTTCAAGCAAAACCAGCAGCAACATCTGCTCAGATGTAAAGGCAAAGGTTGGCTCAGGTAGGTACCACAACTCCATGGCCTTGTCCCTGGTCACCTGTGGCTGCTGTGACATTGATTGTCCCTCACTGCTGAAGCGCAAATCTTCATTTTTCGTGCCCTTCTCCTGCTCTTTACCCTCCTTCTTAGTGACTCCAAGCTAAGAAAGAAATTACTGGATTTACTGGAAGGCTGTTGCTCTGATCTAAGAGAGTTGTAGTTCAATAAAGGCCCAAAATGCAGCATTTAGCTGCAAAGCACTTTGATCTTGGGTGGGTAAATTCAGTTCCAAAGGAAATAAGCATAAATCTGGCAGCTGTTCTGATCTCTGGGGGGGTTCTCATATCAGAGTCCACTGATCCCACAGCTGATCTCTCCCAGTGTTTTCCATCTCTTAGTTGTGGCTGGCTCAGACCTCTCTCTAACCAGGAGCACTGTGAACCATATCAGCATCTCTCTACCTCCTTTCAAAACCTTGATGGTGGTCAGAACATCCTGCATTCATGAAGGGAATTGGGAAAACCTCCCCACTCCCAAGACCCCTTTCCTCAGCATTCAATTTAACTCTCCCCTCCACCATAGCAAGGACACCTGCTCCAGGCCACCATCCCTCCTCCCCACCCCCAGTAATGACCTGGAATTCATTTCATTTTGCATCATTTATGGTCTCCTTGCAGAATAGCTCAAGAAACACACAAGCACCTCTAGTCTTGCCCTGGCACTGAGGTGAGATGATGCCAGAGGGTACAGCAGTGCCAGGAATTGGAAAGGCATCTTGTGTCTCTGTTGGACACATGTGACACCCAAGGACCTGCTAAAGACCTAAAGTGATGTGGACATTGCAAAATCTCACCTGATTTTTCCAGAGACACTTCAGTGTGTTGTGTTCCCTGCCAAGTCCATGAGAGGGATGTCAGCATTTTGACTGCACCCACACATAGCCATAGAATATCTAGAGATGGAAGGGATTCATAAGCATCATTGAGTCCAAGTCCCTGCCCAGACTCAGCAATGAAGAGAGCTGAATAATCATATGTGAAGGGACAAAACTGGGAGCAGATCCACCAGAAAGTGCCTACGTCAGGGGGGAAAAAATTCCAGCAAAATGTATCTTTGCCCCTCCATGAATGACTCAAAATATGCAGAGAAGCTGCCAATTTTTTCACATGGCTGATGCTACCAAGGGTTTTGACTTTCTGGAAAAGGGCCAGTGCTTGTGATCAAGCATCTAAAAGTTGTGCTTGGTCAGAGCAGCAGCACTTGTAAAGCTTTGTGGTCCTGGGAAGGAAACAGCCTGTACCAGGCAAACACGGGGCTCCAGAGGAGCTGCCACCATCCGTGTCCATCTGGAATTTTTACATGACAGGTACAGGGAGGAAGGGATGTGAAATAAAAAAAAATCCCACTTTTTGACAGTGTGAGCAGGACCTGCCATTCCATGGCCTAAGGGGTCCTACATTACTTAGAGGAAACTTGTAAAAAAAAGAGAGACTTTTGAAACAGGCAGATTGTGATAATTCAAGGGGGATAGTTTAAAAGAGAAATTTAGAATAGATGTTAGGAAGAAATTGTTTCCCTGTGAGAAATTGTTCCCAGGCTGCCCAGAGAAGCTGTGGCTGCCCCATCCCTGGAAGTGTCCAAGGCCAGGCTGGAACAACCTGGAATAGTGGGAGATGCCCCTGCCCATGGCAAGTGGCTGGAACTAGTTGGCCTTTAAGGTCCCTTACAAACCATTCTTTGTTCTCTGTGTTTCTTGATGGCCTTGGCAGTGCTGACTTAATGGTTGGACCTGATCTTCAGGGTCTTTCCCACCCTAAATATCTTGAGGGTCCCAGATACAAAAATAAAAGTGACTTTGCCATCACTTTTCTGAGGACAAGTTGATTTTTCTGTGAAGATGCTATCTCAATTAGTCAGTATTTATAAACCAGACTGTTTTGTTTGCTTTCATGATTGCAGTTACAGAGTGAAAAGAAGTTTGCATTGAACTGACTGTCCTGATGTAGAGGTGTCACTCCTTGCCAGACACAGGTTATCTGAGAACCCTGCCCAGCCCAGGATTTCACAGTTTCTCCTCTGTGTTAGTTTGCATTTTATCAGTCCTTAATTTCCTTTGCTGGGGTGGTGTTGATTCCCTGGGCTTGTTCAGGTGTCTCTGAAGCTCCTCCTTGCTTTTGGCTACCTAAATTAGTTCTGTGCCATCAGCACACTCATTGGCCTCTATTCCCAAGCTGTGTATCAGCCCATTAACCAGCACAGCATCCCTGGGACTAATCCCAGACCGTGACCTTCTGCCATAATTGACTATTAAATTCATTTGCTCTCTCCCAGGACAGCTGTAGAGCCACAGCAATAGTTTTCCACTCACCCTGTGACCCCTTGTCTCCCTTGAGAGGCTCTTTAAAATTGTTAAACACCTCCTGGGTATCCAAATGCACCATGTCCACCAAGACTCCCTCATCCACCCTTTTCCTGATGCAGTCATTGAGTTGCAACCTCTCTGTGAGGCCTTTCTCCACAGGCTGCTGGGTCCATGTGCTCCTCTCGTGACCTATGTCCCTGGAATTACATTTTCCTGGTTTTAAATATAATTTCAAACTAATTTTCCCGGGACATGTGTAATGAGGGATGGCCTGTGATCCTCCCAATCTCACTCTAAGGCTTTTTGAATATAAATGTGACCTTCCTCATATTCCATATTGTCCCTGTCTTCAGAGGGTCTGCCTCTTGGAGACCCCTCTTCCAGAATTCCACCCTTTCCCCTTTCCCTCTAAATTATCTTATTATTTGCTCTCCCTTCCTCCTTACCCACAGAGGAACTCCTGGCTGTGTTCCCTGGAAGGACTGGTCAGTGAGTTGGCACATCCATCCTGACCCAAATCCTCCAGGAAAAGGGAACCTACCCCAACTGAGGATGAATTGAGGTGGGTCACTCTACACTGAGAAGATCATTTCTCAGCTGTCCTCAGATTGAGTGCTGAGCCTCAGCAAAGGTCCTTCTCTCCCACTCTTGCATTTCCCAGTGGAAATATTTGTCCTGGAGCAACAGGCGTGGCTGCATAGCAAGAACATGACACTGTGCACAGGCTGAGGGGAAGGGGAAGGAGGGTGGTGAGTGCAGGGGCAGAGCAAGCTGTGGGAAGAGATCCTGCTGGACAATGAGTTCAAAACTTAACTGGGAATTCAGGGTCATTCAGACACTTTACAAAGCCCACTGCACGGGCAGACACTGCTTAGGAGAGCTCTGAGAGTGATAAATATATATATGTTATATATGTGTGCATATTTAGCATTAAATTTATATTTTATGTGTATTATACATTATAACTAAATTTTAGAGTAAATTTTCTATATAAACATTATATTATGTTGTATCTAGAGTATATATCTTTTATATATAAATATACTTGAACATAAATATATACATAAATATATGTGGGCTCAGATACATATAAGAGTTTTCAGCTTAAACAAATAAAACCACGACTCAGCTGCAGTGACAACTGAGTACAGGCAATTTAAGGGGCATTTTATCCCAAGTCCACCCTTTTCCACCCATCTCTGACCTGCTAATATCTGTTCTGACTCCCTCCCTACCCCGCTGCTACCCCTGGGCACAGATTATCTGAGAACAGGTTATCTGGAAGCAGGGATGTCTTAGCAGTTCTCTTCGTGAGGTGGGGCTTGGTGAGGTATTTCAAATCCAGCTTTCCCACCTAAAAATGTGGTACAAAGAGTTGCAGGGCAGAAGTGGTTAGAAGTGTCCCAAAGAGCAATCCCTTGCTAAGCCACAACACCAACTGCATCATCTCCAGGTGGGATTCAGGCAGCAGAGACAGTGGGTCTAAAATTAACCCTTCTCTGAAAAGGGTTTAGGTTTTACTCTGCCCTGATTGTGCTGAAAGCCTGGCCCAGTTAGAGCCAATTGTAACACCAGACAGCTTGATATTCCTGTTCTTCAGGGATGGGAAAGGGGTTTTATCATTTTAAAGTGATGCTAGAATGATTTCCCTGGGCTCAGCATCATGAAATGGACGTGGAGAACCCCCCAGCCCTTCCCAGCCATCCTTCCAGAAATAAATGGGATTTACATGGGTGTTTTATTTGAAAGGGGAGCAGAAATGAGAGGATCAAATATCTTAAGTTGTCCTTAAGCCTGGGAATAGAAGGAAGGTATTGGAGTGTAACTGAGACTCCCTGTGTGATGGAGGAGCAGGATGGGTGTCACCATCCAGGAATGTCAAGCACAGAGACCAGCAGTCAAGAATGTGGGGTGACCACTCCAAAACAGACATCCTCAAAACAGGGCTCTGGGTCTATCCTTGCCCTAAAACATCCAGTTCAGGCTCTGGCTCTGCTTGCAGAGAGATCCAAGTGTCCATAGACCATCTGAGGCAACATTAACAAATGCACTTCCAAGCCAAGGAGCACCCCCAGACTGTGGCCCCTCAGCAGAACTCCACTGAGAGCTGAAATCAGTGCAGCAGCAGGTTCCACAGTGAGATGGATTCTCCTGCTCGGCCACAAGTGGCACCCAGCAAAGGGGAGCAAACTGATGACAAAGAAGGAGGAAACCCCAAAACAAGGTCCTTGCTCGGGGTCTTTTTTCTGACTGCAAATTGCAGCAAGAACCAGCACAGCCACAGCTCAGCAGAGAGGCCAAAACACCCCTTGTACCACCCTGTGTGGCAGCTGTAAGGGTCAACCACTGTCCTCCCCATGAGCACTGTGGCATCCAGGAATACAAGAGAGGTGGCACAAGGCAATGGACTCTACCAGCAGACATCCCACTGTGAGTGAGGGAGGTTCATGTATGCTCAGGCAAGCAAGGAAGGGGCAGGTATGGTCCAGATCAGCCAGGGTGGCAAGGTGGGGCTGGACAGGAACCTGGAGAAAAGGAGAGTGAGGTCAGGGCTGGGTCTGCAGCTTCCTCAGGAAGGGCAGCTCTGATCTCTGCTCTCTGTGACCAGGGACAGGACTAGAGGGAATGGCTGGAGCTGTGTCAGGGCAGGGTTAGGTTGGATATTAGGAAAAGATTCTTCCCCCAGAGGGTGGTTGGGCACTGCCCAGGCTCCTCATGGAATGGCCATGGCCCCAAGGCTGCCAGAGCTCCAGGAGGGTTGGGACAATGCTCTCAGGGACACGGTGAGATTGTTGGGGTGTCCTGTGCAGGGCCAGGAGTTGGACTCGATGACCTTTATGGGTGTCTTCCAACTCAAGACATTCCACGATTTGATAACTCCTGGTTTGTCCAAGTCTCCTCTCTTTCTACCACACAGAAGCATGATGGTTGTCATCACAAAGCAGGTAAAAATTCGACCCGTTCACCTGGGAAGCAGCAGCACCACAGGAAAAAGCCAAGACTGCTGCCAGTATTTGTGGCACAAACACATCCAGGCGTTACCAAGATGGTTTGAACATCCCCAGGTCAGGAAGAAAGCAACCCTTTGGACTTTGAAGCATTCTTACCTGTAAGCAGGAACATTTGGGCTTTCCAGTTGTGTTGTAAAAGAAGAAGGGCAGGGAAGGAGGGGTTTGTTCTGATGTCTCTGTACCGAAGTTTCCTGGAGATCTACAGCCCTCAGCTGGTGACTCTCAGCACAGCCACGCTGCAGACACCAGCACATCCACATTCCCATTTCAGGATGGACGTGTGCCCTCTCTCCTGGCTCATTTGTCATCTGCACCCACTCACCCCACCCATGACAGCCACAAAGCCTCCCCTGGGCATTCCAAAACTCATCCTTGGTTCCTGACATCCCACTGGCTCGGTTCTCACCTGCTGCTCAGCAAACGTGACATATTTAGCTTTTCTATTTTTTAATTTTTTTTTAATCTCTCCCCTTATAAATCAACTCCTGCAGCCCCTAAATCCATGTCTGTGCTGTTGCCTTTCCCCTTGGCAATGCCCAGTTGCCACATGCCTGGCAAATTGTCCTCTGGCAGCAACCCTGGTTGGGACCACACTGCCCATGACAAAAGTGATGCTGTTCCTCCTCCTCCTCCCAACATAATGACTGGTTTTCTTGCTGCTTTCCCATTTGTGACTCCCATCTTACAGATACTCACAGCAAACCACTCCCAGGAAGCCACTGGGACAACACGGGTAAAAAAAAACTCTCCCAGTGTTTCACAAAAGATTTGGGGATTTTTTTGCCTTGGATCAAGCTGGTGTTGCTGGGATCAAAGACTTGTGCTTGGAGAAGTTCCAGACCAGTTACTCATCCTGTGTGGTTTGTCCTTGTAATGAGATGTCACCAGTACCTGTCTGTGAGAAGGGAGGACACGTGTGACCAGCTCTCCCTGCAGGCCAGCATGGGACTACAGTAGGGAAGAGTAAGGAAGCAGAGAGGATGGTACTGGGGCATGCTGAGCTCTCACACGTGGCTGCCCCATCCCTGGAAATGTTCAAGACCAAGCTGGATGGGGCTTGGAGCAACCTGAGATAGTAGAAAGTGTCTCTGGCCATGGCAGGAGGGTGCAACAAGATGATATTTAAGGTGCCTCCTAACCCCAAATATTCTATGACTCTACATCCCTGTAACTCATGGAAATCCTCTATATCCAACACATCACTTTTGGACCCTCACATGGGATCTGTAATTTCTCCAAGGGGACACTCAACTCCCCTGGGGGGTGGGAGGCTCCTGAGCCAGCCACATTCCCAAACAGGAATTCAGTCTGCCAGGAAGCCTGCAGCATGGTCAAATCCTCCCACACATGGGATTAAATGTGATAATCCCAATCCTGATAGATGGGGGTTCATCCATCTTCTTCCACCCACCTCCCACAGCTCCTGCCAGCCCCCCAGGGATACCTCAGACATCCCGGGGCATCCCGGGAATGGTAACACCACTCCCTGATGATCGAGCTTCTCCCTGGACCACGTCAGTGCTCACCCCTCTGCTCTCACTCCACTCACATACACCTGCGGGAGTGTTCACATTTCTTGCAGCATCTAATTTTTAGTATTTCCAGAGGCTATTTTAACGCCACAAGATGGCAGCACAAAAACACCTTTCCCCGGGGTGTGCTCAGTTTGCAGAAGGTCCCCCAGACCCTGTTCCAGGGAGGAATCACCCCAAGGATGGCCCCAGGAGAAGAAAATATCCAACGCTTCCAAGTGCAGAGTCAGGATCCACGTTTTGCACCACTTGACCACGTGCAGCTTCAGCATCAACTCATTGCAAGCACCTTTATTTCCCTGGGCTTGCCCACCTTTCAGACACTCACACAATAACCCTGAGAGGTGACTCTGAGCCTGGTTCAGATACCCTGAGCCTCTTTGCTCCACCCCAGAGCACCGAGATGCTGGAGGAGGTGATCTAATGTGCTGAGGCTGTGGATGAGGAAAAGTAATCCCACGGGCACTGAGAGAAAATAGAGGAGAGCTGGAGAGGGACTTTGGACAAGAACATGGAGGGACAGGACACAGGGAATGGCTTCCCACTGCCAGAGGGCAGGAGAGATGGGATAGTGGGAAGGAATTGTTCCCTGTGAGGGTGGGGAGGGCCCTGGCACAGGGTGCCCAGAGAAGCTGTGGCTGCCCCATCCCTGGAAGTGTCCAAGGCCAGGTTGGAGCAACCTGGGATAGTGGAAGGTGTCCCTACCCATGGCAGGGGGTTGGAACCAGGTGGTCTTTAAGGTCCCTTCCAACCTAATTATCTGATTAATATTAATGAGATGAACTTTAGGTGGATCAGTCCTGAAGGCATCCAACAGAAAGCTGCAAATTTCATCCCACTGGGGCTTTTTCCTTCTTTTTTCCAGCCTAGAATCTCCACACAGGGAATTAAAAAAACTCACAAGAGGGGATGTTTGAGCTGGGAAAGAGGAGATGAAGGCTGCAGTGAGCACTCAGCAGCAGTAAAAACAGAGGAATACACACAGGTCAAGGTAACAGCATGTCTGGTCAGGCACAGAGGCACATCCCAGCCTGCTGCCATTCCTACACATCTCACAATCTCCCAGAGTGTCCCATTCTCCTTCTCGGCTTTGGGTCTCTGTCTGCCCCTGAAAATAAATCAGCACCAGGGATATTTCCTGGGCACCAAGCTCCATCCTGCACTCTGTGTATAATTAGCAACCCCTGATACAGCCTGACTCGTGCCCACTTGCACAGTTTGGATCCCAGCACTGATCCTGAACAACTTGTGCAGGGAAATAGGAAAAATACCCACAGACCTGCACCGGGAAATTATGCTGGGAGCTTTAGACATGCTGGTGCCCATGGATGGTCCTCTCTGTGGGTGGCAGCACAGACAACTTACAGGCCACTTAGTGCCATCAACTCAGGTTTAACTGGTTGGACTGGATGAGCTTAGAGCTCTTTTCCAGCCTTAACAATTCCATGGTGCTGTGATTAACCACGTGATGACACTAAAGGGGTTCTCTGCTCACTGCAGACTTGTGCAGGGAAGGATGTTGAGGCAGAAGCCAGGACCTGCCCCATAATTCCACCCCCCTCCTCGTGCAAGAGAAGCTTTGAGCTCTCATTTCACCTTTTCAAACAACTCCCTTTTTAAAGCATTTCTTGCAACTGAATTCAAGGATCTCTGAATCTTTTAGACTGGAAAAGCTCTCTGAGATTATCCAGTCCAACCATTTCCCCAGCACTTGTGAAGGCCACTCCTAACCCATGTCCCCAAGTGCCACATCCACAGGGATTTTAAATCCCTCCAGGGATGGGGATCCACCACTGCCAACCCTTCCCACAAAGATATTTTTCCTAATAATTTTCCTAATAAAATTTTCCTAATAATTTTTCCTGGACCTCCCAGGAAAGGGGGCATCCAGGGGCAGAAACCCCATTCCCCCGCAGCACCATCACCCTTCACAGACCCACCTCTGCCAGCACCCTGCTGATCCCACCTACTGCCTTCCCCATGGAGATTTCTCTAATTAATTCTGAGTAATTAGATGCCTCTTACCTTTCCAGCACCCACATCGCTTTGTACCAACCTTCATCCTGCTGCTGAGCTCTTGGTGGACACGGCTGGAGTGAAGATGCCACAGGTCTTGGAGAAGGGAGAGAAGCAGCTGGGGGGGCACAGAGCTCCGTGGTGACACCACCTCCCCTTGTCACAGGCTCAAGGTGGCTTTTGCTGCTAATTTTAAGCACCTCTTGGTAAACAGACACTAAATTTAGTGTCTCTGGAACATGAGCCTTGGTTTAAAGGTGGGATTGCTGCTGACTGATGGAAGCAGAGGAGTGAAGGGGTGAGGCAGGATTGCCCTGATGTGGATCCCTGCTTAGCAAAACCAGACATCATCATCTGTACAGAGCAGAAGAAGGAGCTTTGAAACCCTGATCACCAGCACAGCAGCTTTTCTTGGATGTCCTATGATTCAGAAACCACAGGGATTCCAGAATCACAGAATCATTTAGGTCAGAAAAGATCTCCAAGCTCGAGGCCAATCTTCGATTGATCCCCACCTTATCAACCAGCCCAGAGCACTGAGTGCCACATCCAGTTATTCCTTGAACAGTTCCAGCCACAGTGATCCCACCACTTCCTCAGGCAGCCCCTTCCAATGCTTAACAACCCTTTCTATGAATAAATTTTTCCTGAATTTTTTCACTGAAGAAACAAAGCAACTCTGTGCTTTTTCCTGGGTCATAGCATCACATGCCCAAAGGGTTTGTTTTTCTCCTCTGATTCAACTTTGCAACAGATCTGGCTGCTGGGAAATCAGCTGTGGTTTCTTAAGGTTGAGCTCTGAGTGACTGAAGCTGGGTATTTTTTTTTCTCTTTTGTTCTCTGCAAGCGTGCTCTGCTCTCCTCCTACAGCCCAACTCTTTCTCAACCCAGCAACATCATGAAAAGGGGGTTGATTTTGAGATAAAATGGGAGAAAAACATCATAAATTCAACATACCTCCATCCTTTCCAGCAGCCAGGAAGGCATCCCACCTCCACACTACAGCAGGGGATCAGCACAGCTCAGCTGAGGTTGGACAGTCAGTCAAAGTTGGTGCCTCCTCTGCAGACATCTATCTTGGGATGCACTGACTCACCCTCTAAAGAGGGATTTTTCCCTCTCTCTGTCCCTTTTCCTCCTTTCTGTAACTCATTTATCAACATGCCTCACACCCAGCCAGCAGCCAGCCCAGATGGAGAAATGGAATGCAGGGGGAGATAAGGCAGCAGCTGAACACCCCTTGTCCTCATCCCAAAAATCTTTGGAAACTGCTTAGACATTTTTGAACTACACTGCTGGCTACACTGTGATCACTAGACTGTGGGGAAAAAAAAAGGTTCTTCTCGTTCCAGGTGGCACCTTTCACAAAATCCAGACAAAATTTTGGGAATCACAAAAATCTGGACTTACTGACACACATCTCCACAGTCCAGGGGATGCTTGGACAGGGGTGAGTGTTCCCATTACTCTGGAGGACACACAATTAAAGCATAAGGCAGCAAAGGAATATCCTGAGGTGGGAGGGACTCAAAAGGATCGAGTCTCACTCCTGGCCCTGCACAGAGCAACCTCAAAAATCCCTCCACGTGCTTGAGAGCCTTGTCCAAATGCTCCTTGAGTTCTGTCAGGTTTGGGGTTGTGACCACATTGACCACAGTCCTGTCAGCTCTGCCCTAACTGGACCTTTTTGGTCTGGACTGAATTGCTGGAAGAGGAAAACTCCAGTTCTGAGAGATTCTTCCCCACAAATACCATTTATGTGATGTAGTTCTAAGTTCCTTCTTCCAAGCCTAAGGAAGGCTTGATCCTGGATGCCTTCCCAAAGGTAGTGCACACCAGGACAAGTTTGTTGCAGTGTCTTTAGTCATTCACCCCAAGTTAATTTTCAAAGATTTTTCTTGTTAACTTCCCCTTTTTCATCTGTTTTGTTAGTATCCATTTTTAAGCTCTT
The DNA here is from genome assembly GCA_013399895.1 of Serilophus lunatus. NCBI lineage: Eukaryota > Metazoa > Chordata > Aves > Passeriformes > Eurylaimidae > Serilophus > Serilophus lunatus. The sequence continues at coordinate 188,298 of VXBA01001285.1, forward strand.
TTGAACTACTTTCCAAGTACTTCCACTCAGTCACCACAAGAGATGTAACTGCCAGAGCTCTCTCCTGACCCCACCAGGAGGAGCTGGGAGGCTCCTGAACAAACCTGGTCAGGCAGCTGTGGAACTGGTGGTGTGTTTTTGTTCAGCAGCACCAACCTCTCATCCCAAAAGAACGAATCTCGTTGATGAACCAAGATTTTTACACACAGCTGGGCCCAAGCTGAGCAGAAATGAAGGGACATAGGGATACTTATTGTGTGTCAGTTCTGGGGTGCCACCTCTTCAAGATAATGTGCACTCACAGCCCAGGAACCATCCCGCGTTCTGGGCTGATGCCACAGCATGGGAGAGGGGGATTCTGCCCCTCTGTCCCCTGAGGCGAGACCCCACCTGCAGCTGCTCCAGCTCTGGGAACAAGAGCACAAGGAGCTGGAGCTGCTGCAGAGAGTCCAGAGGAGGCCCCGGAGATGCTGCCAGGGCTGGAGCCCCTCTGCTCTGGAGCCAGGCTGGGAGAGCTGGGGGGGTTCCCCTGGAGAAGGGAAGGATCCAGGGAGAGCTTGGAGCCCCTGGCAGAGCCTGAAGGGGCTCCAGGAGAGCTGGAGAGGGACTGGGGACAAGGGCTGGAGGGACAGGACACAGGGAATGGCTTCCCACTGCCAGAGGACAGGAGAGATGGGATAGTGGGAAGAAATTCTTCCCTGTGAGGGTGAGGAGGTTAGGGTTAGGCTGCCCAAAGAAGCTGTGGCTGGCCCATCCTTCACCCAAGTGGTTCAAGAGTTTTTGAAGGACAAGTGACAGGCCAGACTTTGACACTCTCTTGGCTGCACCATATCCAGGCAGTTCCTGGAGAAGCTCTCCTGGGTTTGTTTCCTTAGGGAGAAGACTCATTTGCACACATCAAACTCATTTTGTGAACCAAATCGAATTCTGAAAAGCAGGAATGTCTGGGGCACTCCCTTCAAACTCCAGACTCTATTCCAGACCAAATGTGGACACAACCTCCAACACTACTTTCATCTACTTCTCTCTCTGCTTTGACAACTTCCCATGGACTGGCTGGAAACCCAGACAAATTCTCCCACGAAATTGTAAGCAGATTTCCTGAAGCACAAATGCCCACAGACAGGAGACAGAGTTAAATATGTGATACAGAGTGATCTCTATGCTAATCTGCACAAGGCAAATAAGCCGTGCCTCTACAGTGCAACTCCCTGAATGATTAATTAGGATCAACCAGTCACTGAGTATCCAGATCTATCTCAAGATCCAAATTTTGTAGAAAGAGAAAACCCCTGTTTTTTTAAGGTTGAATAGAAGAGTCGAAAGTGTCCAGGAAGTACCACAGCATCCAGTATTTTTATTACAACATTTATTTTAGTATAGAAGGCACTTACAATACAGAAAGAAAAAAAAAAGACCAAACATATGATAGGCACCAAAAGTGAAATTAGAATTAAAATGACAAAGATACAGTTTATCAGACCAAAGGAGCACCCTTCCCTGTTAAACAATACAGCACATGGAAATGAAGCTATTGATGACTAACATTTTTAACAATTAGAGCTTTTTGTTTTTTAATAGAAAAGATAAAGGCTGTTCTACAGTGAACTAAAGTAAAAAAGACCCCCTCCACAGCATCCCCTCCTGTGGGAGGATTTGGGGGGTGGTGGTGGTCACAAACAGATTCTTTCAGGCTCGGCACTGCAGGAGGTCCTGGTACATCTCAATGAGACGAGCAGCCTCTCTCTGCCCAGAGAGCACAGCACCGTGGGTCGTGGAATAATACTTCCTGTGAGTGGCCTCCCCCGAAAACATCACCTGCATTGGCTGCAGAGGGCAGGAAAAGTGGCACAGAACTTACTGGAAAGCACAAATGAGGCTAAAAGGAGATAAAACTCCCCGTGCCCTCCCACACAGAGTCATGGTTTGGAAAGGAAGGGACCTTAAAGCTCATCTCTTTCCACCCCCCTGCCATGGGCAGGGACACCTTCCACTGTCCCAGGTTGCTCCAAGCCCTGTCCAACCTGGGATTGGGGTATTCCCATGGGTTCACAGCTGTTTTGGAGTCCTAGTTATCCAAGTTCTAACATGGTGCACCACAAGGTACCATCTCCAAAAACCTTAAACAAACCTGTACAAGGCACAGTACCTGTACCATCTCCTCTCTTTGCTCCAAAATTTTACTTCAGCCTTTCAGGCATTATGGCAATTTTTCTTCTGGACAGCAATATCACAATTAAAAATAGTCATGTCTCAAAACCCAGAGGGTGAGACACAGTGTCATATCTCTTACACCAATAGTTAGGTGCTTGCCAGAATTCCAGCTCAGCTTTGAGGCAGGATGTTCAGTTACCTCTCTTCCCTGGGAACTACACAGAAAGATTCCTAAAGCTCTTGCTGTATTTTTAAAAGCAGATTTCTGCCCTGAGTGAAATTATTACTGTTGGGGCCAGGCTCTGGTGAAGGGAACACACTGAGCAGCTGCTTGGAGGCTGCATTTTCATCAGCCTTTGTCTCTGGATTTGGACACATAACCCTGAATGATGGGGTGAGTTTGGCTTAATGTGTTCCTGCTCGTCAGCTGAGCTGTGGTAACCATCTCCATGTGTGCTCCTTGCTATATTCAGAAAGCAAAGGCAGTGTCTGAGGAGAAAATCCATCCTCCTCTGCCAAGGACTGGGCCTCCCTCAGCCTGCACTGCCAGCACAGAGAGATTTCCTAATATGCACCTCTGCCATAGTTAGACCTGGACATCAGCAGGGTCGTGTATTTAACAATAGAGCTTTAAAACAGGATAACGCTTCCTAAGGAATTCTGAACTGGATAAGAAGGCTAATAATAAGGTCATTAAATGCTGAGACCACAATTCCAAAAGCCACACAGAGGAGCAGCTTTTGATACATTCAGGGAGAGACATGGAATGCCCTGGGACGTTGGCACTCCAAACGTTAAAGACGTAAAATCTTACACACACCATCTGTCCAGAGGGGTACGTATAAAAAAACCTCGAAAACACACTACTGGAGGCCAAAACCAGGAACTGCCTCTTCCAACCTCTCTCCCAGAAAACTCACTGTCAGGTGAAAACTTGATTTTGCTGCCACAGACCCAGCCTGGGCCATACTCACGGGAGTTTTGGAGCTCTCGGCGTAAGGCAGTGGTTTAGCAAGTTTCTCCACGTCGGCCCCACTAGACCCAACTTGGGTGTAGGAGTAGGATCCACGGAAATAGGGATTGCTGCCCCAGGAGGACCGCAGGATCCGGCGAGGTTTCGGAATGTTTGGATTCCCTGGGTGGAAAGCAGAAGGCAAAAAGTAATGCTGTGTCCAAGAGAAGAGAAGAGAAGGCAATGCAAGGGGTGGGGTGGCAGGGATTTGGTCTGGTTTATTGAACATCCACCCTAACAGAGCCTGCAGGTTACAGGGATGAGTCCCCAAACAAGGTCTCTCTTCCATTACTGAGTTCTGATCATCTATATTACAGAAACAGCATCCCATTGAATCTCAGCTCTTCCATTTTCCAGGGAGGAGGTGGAGTCCCCGTCCCTGGAAGTCTCCAAGAAATGACTGGACGTGGCACTCTGCGGACAAGGTGGTGATCAGTCAAAGGTTGGACTTTGGAGGTCTTTTCCAACCTAAATAATTCCCTGATTCATCTTGGGAAAGATCAGTAAAATGTTTAAGTTCCTGGGGAGCTTCAGGAAACCCTGGACATGGACTAGTTAGGAGCAGAGTGTCTCCTGGTCTCATTTGCCATGGGGACCCTGGTGGTGACCAAGCATTAGACTGATCTCAGTTAATTTTAGGTATTTAATTGAGTGCCCAGTGTAAATTGGGTGTTTAGATAAGTCTTGTGAGAGACATGTGCCTCCAAAGAGGAAAGGAATTAGGGATGTTAGAAGGCAATTCTTCATTAGGTAGAGGCACAGAAAAACCTGTCAGAAAGCTTCAAAATCTTTATTACTCATTTCACAAACTACCCAGTTAAATCAACCAAAAACCCAGGAGACCAAATTTATGGGATGCACAAGGCATGGTAAGAAGGCTTTGGAAGCTGGCAGAAGGATTTTTAGATCACTGTAGTATCTCCACTAAGAGGATGTAGGACCTAAAGGTGAGGGGCTTTTGAGTACATCAATGACAGGGTCATCTTTGGCCACTGTCCCCACCCCAAAAAGCACAGAAGCACAAGAGATCCTGGACTGCAACCCAGACAGATGACTACCAGCTGGTGGCACAAGACCCTCAGGTAGAAATAGGAAGTGTCAGGTACAAATAGGCATCAGGTACAAAAGGGGATCCTCTTGCTAGGCTGGTTTGGGACCATCAGTGAATTTGTTGGAGTCCTGTGATCATTTCCAGCTTGGCAGGAGAGGAACAGTGAGATGGGACATGGAGAATTGCAATGAAGAGAAATTCCCACTGCAGGAGCCAAATTCCACCCTTGAGGTAACCTCACGTATTCAGGGAAGGCTCAGCTGCTTGGGTCAAGTTTAAGCCCTCCTGAGTTGCATCTGAGTCTTCCATGGCAGGAGGTTTGGAACTAGGTGATCTTTAAGGTCCCTTCCAACCCAAACTATTCTGTGATTCTTCATGGAAAGGGTTGTCCAGCCCTGGCACAGCTGCCCAGGACAGTGGTGGATTCCTCATCCCTGGAGGGATTTAAAAACCGTGTAGATTTGGAACTTGGGGACATGGGTTAGTGGTAGCCTTGGCAGTGCTGGGGAATGGTCAGGGTCAATGATCTTAGAGGGCTTTTCCAACTTCAACCCTCCTGTGATTCTAAGACACTGTCAGCACTAAAGGGAAGACTTCTGAGACATGTTTGCTTCTCACACAGATCCTGTGCCTCTGACTTTGTGAAAACTCACCATGTCCAGCCTGGTGTGAGACAACCTAAATTTCCCCACTTTCCTCATCAAAGAAGGAGAAATCTAACTGTAATGACTAGTTAGGCACTGCATAATTTAGTTCTACTGAACTATTATTCAGCTGTGACTTCAATTCCTTAAAATCAGGGGCAGGTTACTCCCTAGGTTGAGCTACTACTTTCAGAAATATTGTGTATCACCCAGAGCTATGGAATACAAGGCTGCAACAGAGCAGAAGTACTTGGATGGCCTGGCCAGAGTACATTGTGAGCACTTTTTAATCACCAGCCTCCAGATCAAAATATGGCACAGACTAGCAAATAAATAAACCCCACAAACAAAACACATCCTACAAACCAATGTTGTTTCAGGAGTAACAGCTTCACATAACAAAGCCTCTAAAATATGCTCCTCCAAGACTCTTCAAAGCAGGAATGGCTGGAAGTGGAAAGCCCAAGGGAGTCTGAGAACAGGGAGCTCTCAGATGTGTCAAGGAAATAAGTTATCATGTTTTATTTTTGAGGGCTGTGGGAAAACCCAGGAGAACAACCATGGAAGCTGTCAGACAACACACCCCCGAGCAGGGCCATCCATCACACTGCACTGCACAACCACCAGCACACAATGGATTTTCAGTTTAAAGGAGTCTCTGCAGAGGGCTGGTGGTGCCTCTTGTGTAGCTGGTGCTTGTTTCCATGTCCAGGTACCCGGGAGCCTTTCAACTCAGGAGTCAAAAAGATGTTGATAAAACCACGATTAACATGAGGAACACACAACAAGAAGCAAGGAGATGAGGGTTTGTCAGACTGCAGGTCTGTGCAATGACCGAAATTTGTTCACAAAAGGGCTTGTAGAATCATCAGGCCAATGACATAAACACAGGAACATCTAAAAGAACAATCCTCAGACTGGCAAAAGCACCAGATTTGCCTTTCTATAGTGTTTCCCAGGGATGACTTTGCACAGTGTGTACAGGCAGGTAGATAACACCTTCCCACAGGGAATTGCCACTCCATCACAAAGGAAACTGCAGCACAGAACGTGAGGTGTGTGGCCTTGGGCAGGTGGCAGAGCTGCAGGGAGGGGTGTCTGAGCCAGCTGTCAGTGTGGAGCAGGGGGAGGGAGCCTGGGCACTCCAAAACGCAGCTGTACAGACCCCACAACAGAAGCCAGTCTCCCTTCCCAGCTCTTTGGGGCTTTCATGAGCTCCTTTTGGGTTCTCCAGTGTGTCAGACCACCTTAGCAGGACCCAAATGTCCACTTGTGCAACTACTGTGCCCCTGAATTGTGCATTTCTGCACCTTTCAGTGTAGGCAGCTGTTTCTAAGAGCAGAATCAGGAGACCTTCAGTTCTGCTGCAGGCAGAGAGGAGGATTTTGGTTGAAGGTCAGACAGGAACACGTAACACAAGCTCTGATACTGAGCTGCTGTTTACAGGACAGAAACTACAAAAGCTGAGAGCCACACTCCTTCAAGGAATATATTTAATTGGACTTTCTCAATCTGCTCTTAAGTAAACACATGTCTTTGCCTACAGATGAAAGTAACACAAATGTGGAAACTTCTCAGTTTCCATTGTCCAAAGAGGGATAAAATAGCTAAGAAAAGGATCTTGTCCTTCACTAAAATAGGAGTGCACCTACCCTTATGCCACAGATTTCCACTTGTGAAGCTGTGGAAGATAACTCCACGTGCCTCACACAATCTTATTTTTATTCAGTTCCTGGGAGGTGTGGCTATATTGGTTATGGGGCTGATTACCATAAATTAAACTCAGAGATCTAAACTAACACACTCAAATTTAGTTGCCTACCTGACAACGGGGATCAAAGACCTCATCAAGACAGTTCCACTCACAAACTAATGAGTAAAACTACTGGAGAGACATTAGGGTACCTCAGACACCCACATGGGGCTGGGAGGTGTGAGGCAGAACTTAAAAGAGATCTGTTCCCCTCTAAAGAAATAGCTGGAGGACAGGGAGGACAACTCAGGGCATTTCCATCCACAGCCTGACAGGCTCCAGTGATCCAGGACTGCAGCTACTGCTCCTGGCTTCTAACTCTCAGAGCTCAGCCAACAGAGACTGCAGAGCAAGATTCCTAATTGCTCTGGGGTATTCCATTTAATCAGATCTGGAGGACACTGCTTTTCACCATCCAGTTGTGAAAAGCAGCAATTGACAGTGGTTCTTAGGTCAGAACAATCCTCAGAGCTTTTCACAGCAAAGCCAGATGATCCACAACCTGTGAGGGAAATTTAAGGTCAATTCCCAGAGAGGGATTCTCAGTGTGAGTCTAAAAGAAAGGATTTAACTTAGGAATGGCACAACATACTCTGAAGCCAAAGGAAAGGCCACCATGAGCAACAGATTGGGAAAACACAGTGGAAGATGGGAACCCACCTGGCAATGCATTAATTCTTTCTTAGAATAAGAAAGAAGAGCGTGGGGGATTTCATACCCAGAACATGAAAGACACAAAAGGCAAAGTGAACATAAAAGGCTCAAACTATCTACTTTCGTTACTGACTACAAGGCTCCCTGTACACTCAGTAGAGAAAAGCTGCTTCAGAAGATGTCACAGAGCACCAAGTGAGGTGTGGAAGATCTGAGCTGCCTTATGGAAGGAGTCAGGCTTTCCACTGAGCTCAGGATCCTGGTAGGACTAGTTTCCTAACTTGGTGAACTGACTTAAGTGAACTTCAGTGGTGAGAAAGGCTTTAAAAGCTGAGTTTGGTGGTGCAAATTGGACCAGAGGAGTCCAGCCAAGCTCAGATGTGACTACAGGTGTACTCCAGACAGCACAGGCTGCTGGTCCAACCCCTGCTCACACTCCCAAGGGAACAGATCAGCACTGAAGACAGGAGGTGCGTGGAGAGCTGAGCACACTTCTGTTATTTCAGCCAGCCTGGCACCTGGCCCAGATCAGCCCTAAGATACTGCTCCTCCTGTGAGCCTGTAGGGAACACAGGAGGAAGGGTAACAGCATAAAGCCAGCTCTTTCAGCCCAGCCATCCTGCAAGATCTGTGAAGAGGTTTTCTATAAACTAACGAGTTTTTGGAGGGCAAAAAATGGAACAGGTCATGTTGTGTAATGGGTATTCCATGAACAGCTTTTCTTCTCCTCACAGTTTTGTGCAGCTGAGAGGCCACCTCTCAGTTGATGCATGAAATGCTTGTTGCAGGGCAAGGCCCTGGTAAATTCAGTCTGAAATTCTCCAGGGATAAAAAGATACCCCAGGATTAGCAGGAGGCTGAGACAGAGCTCACCCTGCTGAAGAGCCTGATGGACAGTGACCAGGTGCAGCATCAGCTGGAACAGCAACTGCAGCACAAACCCAGGACCCAGTGCCAACATATTTCCATCCTGGGAAGAAGAGAGGAACATCCAACACATGCAAACAAGAACATTGAAGGAGCCCAAGAAGGAGGGAGAGCATGTTCCCATGTGCCAATCTGAGAAAGACTCGAAGAGCAAAATTCCCACTAATGAAACGAGGTGATTTGAAGAAAAAAAAAAAAGAGAGGACTTAAACAAGAAAAACTGCAACACACAAGTGTTTGTTGTTTGTACACCCTGGGAGACCATCAGCACTGGAACAACTTGGCCTCAGAGAGCAGAGCCTCCTGCTATGCCTGTGAAGAGCAGCAGTTGCCTGCTGAGGTGTGGAGGGAAGAAGGCACGTGGGTACTGATGTGTAGGGACACCCAAAAACCCTGAAAACAAACAGCTCAGGATGCAGCAGCAGGAACAAAAATGCAGTTTGGGCACTGCATTAGGGGTTCTGAATCCAGTGTCTGTCCTATGATTTCTGGAGAGAGTGGTAAAGCCTAAAACCTGCACTTGTACAGTGTCTTCCATCAGAGGATCTCAGAGACCTCTGCAGATACAAAAAGCCCTTTTCTTGGGAAGGTGTGTGGCCTCTCAAGAAGTGACTGTGGACAAACTAAAGCCCAGCATTCAAGTATTATTACTTTAGGTGAGGTGATCTTCTCTGGATTTTCTCAGTATAATACACCTGAGATCTGTCTTGCTCTAATTGCTGCCCTTAATGTGATGTGTGCTCATAATGTGAAATTTGTGAAATCCAGGAAGGTTTAAATGATGCACACGGAAAATGGGAGCTCTCAAGATCAATGTTTGTTGGTTTGGTTTTTTTTCATTTAGGCTGGTGAGATTTCCATGGAGCTGTTATTGAGTGGAAGTCAGGGATGTGATTCAGCTGATCTAAAGAGGTTCAACTTCTGAAAGAGCTGTGCTGCTTTCCACAGCTGAGACCAGCCCTCAGAGGTACTGAGTCCGACAGCTTCAGCTGCTGGAGAGTTATTTATGTGAAGAGTTATTTGTGATTAAATAAAGCAGAGGATGTGGAATCCTCAAGCACTTCTGCCTACCACTTCCTGTGCTGGTTATCAGCCCCTGTGTATAAATAGCTCCCAGACACACCCAAGCAGGAGCCATGCTGGAAGCACACACACATTCAAAGGGACATGACATGCCAAAGAACTAAAAATGACTTTAAAGCATTTCCTTCCTCGTGGTTATCCAACACCCCCTCTCCCACCAGACCACGGCTGACCTGTAAATTTACGTAGCATTTCGGTGCAGGTTTCTGCCACAGTTTCATCATCACACTTCTCCATAATCAAAGCCTCTTCTCCACAGATCCAGCCACTGAGGACATGGCCGTACCTCTCTGGTGGGTACAGCACATCAAAGCTGCAGATCTTCTTGTACCACAGCTCCTCAGGATAAGTCAAGCTCTCGCTCTCTGCCTCATCTTCCCAGACAAACTGGATGCTGTTGCATTCAGAGCTCCAGAAAGGCTCTTCGAACTCCAGGAAAATCTTGTCAGTGGTATTGATTCCAAGTTTCTCAATGGCCATCACCTTGTCCTCGGGCAGGCGGGGATGAAACAGGCTCTCGTGGCGTTTCTTCAGGACTCCCAGGGACACCGTCACAATGACGTGGTCAGCTGGGATGAACTCACAGTCCTCGCACTCCACGAAGACGTTGGAGCCCCTGTTCTCCTCGGGGAGGTCACTGTTGTGGTCAGCCACCCTCTCAATCTCCTTGCTGACCGACTGGTTCCAGTGGATGCACTTGACGGCCTTGCGGAGCTGAATGACAGACTTGGGAATGGAGCGGGCCAAAATCTCCACGATTTTAATGAAACCACAAGGAATGACGTGATGAGCCCCGGGGATTTCGGTCCATTCCCCAAATTCACTCAGCGAGACTTCATCCATGCTGTGGGAGCTGCTCTCGCAACTCTCTACCTAAGGGAAAGCAACACAAAAGCAACATTGCCACAAAGCAACACTTTTTGCCACAGCACAACTTTGGAAGGGCACAGAGGAGCTGCACAAGCTGCAATTGCTGAATCCCACTCTGAAACCACTTTATCTTGGCTTGTAAAGAAGTGCTTGCCCATAGGATCTGACAAAAATCAATCCTTAGGCTGCCTTCCAACCAAAGAAACCATTTTGTCATGGTAACAAGCTTTAGTTGCATTGGCAACAGTTGCATCATCCAGTGTTCTGAGATGAGAGGGCTGGAGCTGAGAGAGCTGGGGCTGTTCAACCTGGAGAAGAGAAGGCTCTGGGGAGACACCAGAGCCCCTTCCAGTGCCTAAAGGGACTCCAAGAGAGCTGGAGGGGGACTTTTAACTGCATGAGTGACATGACAAGGCATGATGGCATTAAAGAGGGTTGAATTAGATTTGATATTAAGAATAAATTCTTCCCTGTGAGGGTGGGAAAGCACAGGCTGCCCAGAGAAGCTGTGGCTGCCCCATCCCTGAAAGTATCCAAGGCCATTTTGGAGCAACCTGGGATAGTGGAAGGTGTCCCTGCCCATGGCAGGGGGTTGGAACTGGATGGTCTTTAAGGTCCCTTCCAACCCAAACCATTCTGGGATTCCACAATTCCATGATGCCTTTGCTTCTGCACAATTCTGGGTTACACTTCTGACTGTTTTCTATCCTTTAAAAACCACTCCAGTGGCCAGGGACCGGCTGCTTTGCGCTCCTACAGCAGGACCTGGAGCTGTGTTAATCAGATCCTCGTTCCAACGTTAATAGATATTCCCATAAGGAGCCAGGAAAAACTTTTGGCAAGTCTTTCTGCTGCCTGCAGCTTTCAGCATGCTGTCAGACAGTCAGCAATCAGCAAACTAACAATCTGCTGGAGGTGAGGACCCCGCACAGAAGGAACTGAAGGAGACGGGAAAGGGAAACGCCAAGATGTGAGACGTGTGTTTGATGCACTTGATGTGATTACCAAAGCTTTACATTCATTAACCTGTTGGTTAATGTTTAAAGGAGTATTAGACATAGCCACCGCTTCCAACAATCCCTGGAACAAAGGCAGGATGTTTGGGCTGTCTTGTGATAAGCTTCTAATGATAATCCTGATGCACAGGACACAGTGATCTTAAAATCTTCAGATCACTGGAGTCACCATTGCTCATACACTATAATTCTTTAAGCATTTTAGGCAAAGGGAACATTACAATTCCTTGCCTCACCCTTTGACCCATTTTCCAGGCCTTTCCACATTTTAAGGACTGTATTTGGAAGCCTGATGAGCCTGGACCCTCTCCCTGTGGAGCATCCCGGCGCAGGGCAGGAATCTCTGTGCTGGGATAAGGTGTCAAACAAACAAGTCAAGGCTGTACCAAGCAGTTCCCAGGCTGCTCCTGTGACTGCAGGGACAAACACGTGGTTTCCCCATCCTGGTCACTGTCCAAGAGAGACTGAGTGAAGAAAACCCATCCTCAGAGCCTGTTTTGATTCCACCCCATCTGATGGCTGAGCAAGCACTTCCCAACACACACCCAGAGCCAGTTCTGCTGGTCCACGACACAAACCTGCAACCCAGGGCACATAACAGGATGCTCATCCTGCCTGGATGCTCCAACAGGACACTCAACACTATGAAGTTAAATAGTGAGGGCTGTTTGAGTCTTTCACCCATGAAGGCAAAATAGCAGAGGGAAAACCAAGCAACTGCCAAGACTATGCCTTGCCTGAGACCAGTTAATCCCCACTCTCTCATCTGATAGCCTTAAGTATGAGAAGCTTTGTTGTTCTCAGGTATTTACACATGAGAAGGGATTTGCAAGACCTGCAGAAAAGGCTTTGGCTGTGGCAACCTGTAGCAACTACAGAAGAAACCACCAGGCAAACCAGAGCTGTATCAAATGACTAACCTTGTCTGCACGAGTGATCTTGCACGGATAACACAAAAATAACTGCTCTTCACGTGGCAGCTGTGGAGACATCCTGTGATACAAGTTTTTGGGTGGGGATGCTGAGACATCAGGCTCAGGACACCAGGGTTCACACCTCAGCTTTATCACAAATCTCCTGTGAGAGTCTTTGGGTCTTTATTTCTCTTTGGTTTAGCTTTCCACCTGTAAATAGTGAACTCCATACACTTCCCCACATAACAAAGTGCTGTTTGCCTCCCCTGCCTCATGTCAGAAGCTTTTAAGTCATTCTAATTGAAATAGAAATAACTGTTACACTTTACTTGTGCAGTTCTTGATGCAGCATTAAGTCGTCATCCCACAGAGAATTCATTCAGACAAGGCATCACAAAGATAACAAGGACTAAGCAAGCTATGAAGAAAGATGATTGGGATATGGGTTTATAAAATCTACCTAGAATTTTATTTCTTTACCTTCAAAATGCTTTCAGCAAATTACTAGTATCAAAGTTACATTTCTTCTGGTCCCTGAGATATGGACAGAGGCAGAAGGGGATAAAAAATGGGGTGAAAGTATAAGGCATAAGACATTATTAAAAGAACCTGACAATAAAGTAATTTCAAGAAAAATGCTAAACCACACCAGAAAAATTAATGGGGCTTAGAAAAGCACCTTCTATTAATAAAACTGTGAGTTTAAGCTTGGGGAGGGGAGGGGAAGAGTAAAGGCATTATTCCTTGAAGCCCCCTGTCTTTGGCTCTGCCTCAGGAGGACAAGTGGTCCATACAAACACAAACTGTCACAGCTGCAAGAGACCAACCACAGGAAGCAACTCCCCAGCTCTGGGCAAGGCTCTGCCAGTTGCCTGAGGTTCAGGATTTGTCTGCCCCCAGTTAAAACAAAACCACCCCAAATCCACATACCTTCAGGTACTGCTGGATCATGGCCAGTTTCAGCCTCTTGACAGCCTCTGTGTCATCCGGGTCGGCCTTGACACGTTTGCGCACGACGTCCCGTGTGAAGACGCCCACACTGTTCTGGCTCTCAGCATTGACTGGTTTACCTCGTTGGAAGAACTCCTGAGTCAGGTTATAGACCTGCCAGAGACAGGACAGAAGGATGGATAATGTAATTCCCAGCAGGATCCAAGCCCTGAGCAAGATGTTTCACCTTCCAACCCAGTGCAGTCAGATCACCTTCTCCCGCCAGCAGAACCCGCGGGTTTCCTCACATCTGATAATAAAGCACCAGCTCTTCTTCCAGCTCCGTGTCTCAGGTGCAATCCCAGCTGCTCTAACCTGGAACCAGTCCTTCCACCTTCTCCGCTATTTAGAAGGAATCCATTAGAGTGGGGGAGTTATTTTTCTGTTGTCAGATGAAAAATAGGAAGCAACCAACACAGAAAGGGAATTTTGTGCACACACATTTCACTTGTTGAGCACGAGAAAACAGAACCATGGAAAAAGTGACATCTCTAGAGCTCCCCACCAGGACCAGCCTGAGGAAGACCCACAAGAAAAACTCTCTTCTAACAAATCATTCTTCTTTGAAGACGATATCCATGACATTTTTTCAACCTTGGTTTTCCCCCATACTTCAAAGTAAGGAAACACCAGCCACCTCAACCCTCTGCTTGTGGCTGCCTGGAGTAACCTGTTGTATTGGTTTTTCTGTGGCCAGGTTTTGGTGGCGGTGGGGGGGGGCTGAGGGAAAGGCTTCTTCAAGAAGCTACTGGAAGTTTCCCCATGCCCAGGCTGGGCCCGCTGCTGACCAAGGCTGGGCCAATCAGTAGTTGACAGAACGCCTCTGTGATAATATATTTAAGAAGGAAAAAAAAAAAAAAACAGTAGGAAATGAAGATGGCTGCTGGAGAGGAGCAGGGTGAGAGCCTGTGAGCAACAATGCAGACACCAAGGTCAGTGCAGAAGGAGGGGGAGGAGATGCTCCTGGCGCTGGAGCTGAGATCCAGCTGCAGCCCATGGGAGACCCAAAGTGGAGCCGGGTCCTGGCAGGGGACTGTAGCCTGTGGGAAGAGGAGCCCACTTGGAGTAGGATTTCTCCTGTTAGGATGCGTGGCTCGTGGGGCCCACGCTGGAGCAGCCTGTGCCTGAGAGACTGCACCCTGTGGAATGTCAGCCATGTGGCAGCTGTGGGTGAAGGGCTGCTGCCCATGGGATGGACTCTCGCCGGAGCAGTTTGTGAGAGGAACTGTATCCTATGAGGGATGGACCCCATGGAATGCGGCTGGAAGGCCTCCTCTCCCCAAGCAGTGGCTGAGAACAGCAGCTGACCACAGCAACACCTCCCCCCCGCCTCGCCTTTTCCCTTGGCCGCTGTGGGAGAATAGGTTGGATGTAAGAAGGAGGGGGGGGGGGGGGGTAAAAGGTGTCTTTTAGTCTCTCACTCTTAGCTCTGATCTTGTTAGCAATAAATTTGATTACTATTCCCACATGGAGTCTTGTTTTGCCTGTGACGGTGATTAAGAAAGAATTTGCTGTAGTCCTTATCATGAATAACGAAACCTCTCGTTATATTCTCTCTCTCCTCTATAGCTGGGCAAGGGGGAGTGAGAAGGTGGCTGTAGTGGGCCCCTGGCACTCAGCCCGGGTTAAACCACTACACCTGTACTTCTGTCTAATATTGCCAAGAGCCTGCAGTTGTATCCAGCCTCTTCATTTCCATGGAAAAATTCGGATGAATCTTTTAACACAGGAAAGCTTTCAAAAGATGTGCAACTCATCCCATTAATGACTTGTTTCCCCAGAACGTGTCACCTTCTCATTCCCATCACGCCACAGGGTGTACTGTATTCCTACAGGCAGAGATGATATCCCTGCTTGGTGAGTTTTTCCTGTCAAAGATGGTTTGATTACAACTCTTTGGAGACAGATTATTTGGACATGCTGAGAAGTTAAACTCAACAGTAAATATCTGGTAGGGAATTGGCAGAACTGTGGCAGCCTTGCCTCCAAAGGCTCCTAAAGCTTCTCATTCCCTGCTGATACAGCTAATTTGATATGTTTTAAATTTTTCCCAATCAGATTCTCCACAAAAGCTTGATTTTTGTCTCAGGTTTTAGAAATAAAGTGAATTTGAGGAGGCAACATAGAGGGATGATGGTGAGGAAAACTGCACAGAAGTGGTAGGAGAGAGAGAGAGAGGCCATCTGTGAGTGAATGGAGGAAGGTGAATTGATAAGGATAGTGGATGAGGAGGAAATCGAAGAAGAAAATAAGTGAAAGAATGGGAAAAAAAAGGGAAAAATAAACTGCAAAACCAAAGAAGTAATAATTAGAAGAAAAATGAATGGAACTGGTGAAGACAGAAGAGAAATGCAGACACTGGCTGGGACACAGTCTTTCCAAGGAAATTCTCAGGCAACAAAGGTGGAGCCCAACACCCAATATGAAAAGAAGGCTCCCAGCAAAGGAAATAGTGCCTTCTCTGTTCCCTGATGTCCAAAGCCTTTTGGCAGTTTCAACGCCCCATGGCTCTCAGGCCCACTGACTCCTGAGGCCCCAACCCCTTCCAGCAGGTTCGAGCTGCACAGACCTTGCGTCAGCACAACCAGCTCAGCTTTCATAAGCTGATTGCACACTGTAAGCAGCTAACACAGGCACAGGACAAGGAAAGCTGGGCTAAAACCCAGCTACCACTTGGCCAACAGGACAAGTCAGCCTGGGTATGTTTTTGTTAACTATTATATTCTTCACTGCCCCACAGAGAAAAAGGACAGTTTTCCGTGCTGGAACCACCAAGTAAAGTCTTTCCTGTATGTGCCATCCCATAGATCAGACAGCAGATGACTTCAGTCACCATCAGGATTTCTTATTTTTCCTCAGAATCTCTGTTATTTCCTTGCTTTTGGAGTTCAAGAAGCACTTGGACAACGCTCTTAGACACATGGTGTGATTTTTTGGGGTTGTCCTGTGCAGAGCCAGGAGCTGGACTCAGAGATTGTTGTGGATCCCTTCAAACTGAGGATATTCTGTGATTCTGAACCATTTGATGAAGATCAGAAGGCAAAGATGTTGTAGGCAAGAAGCAAAAGGAGAAACAACAGCAAATCCCACATTGAATGACATATTGTCAGAATAAAAGAATTAAAAAGATGATTAAAATGTATTTTTTAATAAACACATGCAGAAAACACCTTATCCTGTATAAGATACTATGGAAAAGATGCCCTAATTTATGGTAGATTTGCAATGAAATGGGAGCAGAATTTTGCTGTCTGGAGTTGGAATTATCTAGGTTTTCCTTTCCCAGGTGGGAAACTACTGATAGTAACAGAAAGCATCATCATTCCTATGGGACCACCACTGAAGTCACTTGAAACAGGCACTTGTAAGATCTGAAAATCTATCCTCTTTCAATTATTTCAGCATGAGGCAATGACAGCAGGGTTCCTGAGAGAGTTCATGGGGGCTTTCTCTCCAAGATTCTGGTGAAAAGTAGCATCAAGGATCACCTGAAAGATTCTGCTGATGACAAAACATCCTTGCATCCAAACTCAGAGCACCATGCCTAGCAGGAAGGAGAGCTACACCACACACAGTCCAGGCTCCTCTTGCTGTTCTATTATCACACACCTGATATAGGGAGCAAAAACAGAGGGCAGACTGCGTCAACTCCCAGCTCCTACCACCGGCAAATTCATCTCAGCACAATGAACTAATCACTTCTCACTCTAAAGCTCCTCTGGGTTTGGGCAGTCACTGGCCCTGGAAGCCTGTCTGGAAAAACAGCAGCAGAAGCAAAAGACACAGAACATCTCAAGCAACCCTTCATTCCCAGCAGATTTCCTTCCCTGATTCTGAGGGTTTACGTACAATCCTGCAAGGAATTTAAAGAATCGCAGAATGGTTTGGGTTGGAAAGGACCTTAAAGACCATCCAGTTCCAACCCTCTGCCATGGCCAGGGGCACCTTCCACTAGACCAGGTTACTCCAACCTGGCCTTGGACACTTCCAGGGATGGGACAGCCACAGCTTCTCTGGGTTACCTGTCCCGGGGCCTCCCACCCTCACAACCAAGAATTTCTTTCTGATATCCCACCTAACTCTGCCCTCTGTCAGTTTGAAGCCATTCTCCTTTGTCCTGTCATCCACGTGCTTGGCCAAAGTCCCTCTCCAGCTCTCTTGGAGCACCTTTGGGCACTGGAAAGTGAGAGAAGATCCCTTTGAAGCCTCCTCTTCTTTAGGCTGGACAACCCCAACTCCCTCAGCCTGGGGCTAAAAGACAGAAAGAGCTGAAGGTCAGAAATTAAAAGGAGTTAATTGAATGTCCATAATCCTAAACCAGCTTCACTTCAGCTTCTTCTGCCTTCTTTCTGACCAGCTCTGGGGCATCCCACAACCAGGGTCTGTGCACAGAATATGAATTCCAGCAGGAATATCCCCTCTGTTACCTACAGGCTTCCACCTCCACGTGCTCCCTACATACGTGCTACTCCACCACAGGAAGATGCAGTTTCTTAGGAAGAAAAATCTAAATAAAGAAGTTTCCCCACACTGAAGGAGGCCAGGAAAGCACATCCCCATCCACAATCCTTCCTGTCAACGCCAGTGACGATCCATAGCATTGTCTTTTTCTCACTTGGCTTAAAAACTGCAGTGACTTAATCCCCAGGCAGTAAAAAACCCCGACGGAGACAGGTCCGGGCTGTTTCCAGGCCAGACATCTGTCAGTGCAATACAGGCAGGGAAGGAACGGTGACTCTCGGTGGCCCTGTGGTCCTGCTTTCCATGATAACTGCAAGGCAAAGGCACTGGAGCTTAATTGGGGATGGCAGGAAGCCCAGCACAGGGTGGGAGTGAGAAGGGTGGAAAACGCTGTCATTCTTTGGCTGCCTCCCTCCCCCAGAAGCTGTTGCAGCACACAGGCGAAAGCTGACAGATAACAAGGCCATTAATTAGCTTATTGTTAAAGGGAGGGATCCTGGGAAGCAGATCTTAAGGGACCACATCCTTGCTGAAAAGCTGAAGTAAAAATAGGCACTTTTTTCTAAATTGGACTGGCCAATGGTCTGTGCAATTTTTCACCTGCGTTTAACTCGTCCAGCTCACCACCCTGCTCCAACCCTTCACTAACACCAGAAAGTTGCCCTTAAATACCTCTTGGGAGAGGGAAGTGAAGACTCAGCAGGGATGGAAGAGCAACTCCAAGATAAGTTGTCCCTGCTCACATTTCCTCAGGAGTTACACATGCACACTCCAAAACTGCAGATATTGACCTCAAAGGCCACACTCCTGTTGCTCTGTTGCTTTTCTGAGGGTCATGCTGATGTGGCATAAGCAGGAAGAGGCCAAAATTCTACCCTAGCTCCAGAATTCCCCCAATTATCCCAGAAGGAATGGAGAATAAAATGGGGAGATTATGAATACATGGCATAGGCATCACATCCGACAGAACTTTTTATGTTGGTGCCCCTTTCCTTCTGGAGAATGACCAAATGGAGTGACAATGACCCTGAGCACATGGTCTTCAGAAGGACAGTGTCTAAACAACAGTGGCTAGAGTTGTCCTGCTTTGTCTCATGGTGCTTCCCTTGGCAACGCATGGTTGGAAATCCAGGTGGCTGCTCTGCAGGACTGGAGACCTTCCCTGAAGGCACGCTCAGTCTGAGTGCTCTCACAAAGAGGATTCAGGTCACCTCGGTCACAAGCTCATAACAGATCATGACTGACTTCAGTGCAGGGCAAGAGCCTCTCAGAAGGAACTTTCTGCTGCAGAAATGAAGAGCTGAGCAGTCTTCAAGCAATTTGACTGGTTGGCTTCCTCGTAACCAAATAAAGGCTTCTGTGAGGCATCCCTACAGCTATTAAAAATTCAGGCTACTGCAAACAAAAAAGAAGCAAAACTTGTATTGAAGCAGAAGAAGCCAGCCAAAAAAGACTGGACAAGTGCCTGGAAAAAACCTAAGGACTTTCCAACTGAATTAGTGAGGCAAAGCTCTGGAGGTACAGGGGTGCCTTGCCTTTCACTCCAGGAAAATTCAGCACACAGAGACCTCGCCTTGCTAGAACTGAGCTTGAGATTCCACATGCACTAGTCAAGCTGTCTCAAGGGAGACCCCTGCACTTGGTATTCCCTAGAATTTGGTGTCCAGATGACAAGACAAGTGGGGCTAGAGAGCTCCAGATGGAGAAGCAGAGCTGAAGGCATATGCTGGATCCCCAGCAGCAGCTGCAGGGAAAGCTGGGCTGTGTGTGAGTGCGTGGGGAGGGAGCCGGCTGTGACAGGAGGACAGGCCTTTGGAACGGGGACAAATGTATCCCTGTTCATACAGGAATACATTTTACACTGTTTCTGCCAGTCCTCCATCCCCGATTAGACTTTGTATCCATCATGAGTCTGCTGGTTGTTTTGTGAGGGGGTTCCTTCTTTTTAAGTCAGGACAGGGTGTGTCACAGTCTTTGCTATCTCAGCTTCTTCTAAAGGGATGAGATGACATGATATGGGATTGCTAACAGTAACCTGAGAAGATAAGGGAGGAGCTTGACCTCAGGATTTAGTGATCTGTAAGATGGCTTTTTGCCCTGGACAACTTCAAGATGTTTTAATGAAACCACTCAAAAAACCCTGCCTCCTCAAAAAAACACAGATGCAGAACTGAAGATCAAATTCCTGCTATTCCTCTCCAGCACTCATTTCATCACCAGTTAAAGCAACAGAGTTTTGGCCAGCCAGGATGAAATAAGACATGATGGAATGGACTCTAATGAAAATTTAAAAAAAATATTAAATGGTGGGGGAGTGGGGGGGCTCAACAAAACACAAAGCAGAAATGCCTCAGCCAGACTCAGCACGTGTGAAAGACCCTCTACATTTTATGCCAGAGGAAAGGTCTCCAAAGCCACACACCTGCTGTACATGCTGCTGGCTGCCCACCCTCCAGGACACTTGTATTTCCTACAGTCATTTTAACTGGAGATTTTCAGGAGATCACGTTGCTCGCCTTAATTCCCACTTTTCCTACACAGCACAGGGCAGAAACCACAGCCAGCTGCCTTAAATCACTACAGATCATCCAACCTGGCAGCCCAAAGGCAAAACCATGAGCTGCCCCTGCAAGAAATTCCAGCAGGCTTTGGAGGAAGGCAGAGAAAGCCCCTCCCAGCAGGAGTAATCAGGGGGTTGGATGATGTCCTGCGCTTGGCTTCAGCTGCCCCTTACATATTTTTTATTGCTGCGAGTGGCTGCAGACATTTTTACAACCCATAAATGTGAAAGCCTTCTCTGTCTCCTAGAGATAAAGATATCCTGTGGCAATGATAAGCTAATTAGGTGTTGTGTAAAGAAGATTAACTTTTAATGTGTTGTTCTCTCATGTCACTGGCTGCCCCTTTCTCTCCCCTTTAAAAGAAAGGGTTGATTTACCAAATTAATCATTTCTGAAACACTGGTACCTTGTTGTAGCCTTTATCTTACCAGGTTTATCTCAAAGCTAAGTAGCTCCCATCTTTGTATCCTCTTCTCATTTTGGAGTCTGCCCTCCCTTTGCTGAAGATTTTCCTATCATCTTCCAGACAGGATGATCACGGAGCCCTGCCTGCACTTTGGCACTATTCCATTTACATAAATAATACTGCTCCCTGCACTTTCTAGTTGCTGTTAATCTTCCTCCACACACACAACTCACCTGCCTCTTTTTCCTGCTTAGCTCTGGTTCCGTTTTCAATCCAGTAATATGGAAAGTTGTCCAGATGAATTCTCTCTACCTGCATTTGTCCAAGCAGTTGTCCACAGGTTGCTAAATCCTTTTCATAACGAGATTCATTCGAAATTCCTACTCCTCCTCTCTAAAACTGAAGTGATTTTGTGCCATCCCATCACTGATTCCAGTTCAGAGACACAGGACAGTGCCAAAATCCTTTCAGACGAAAAAAAAAAATCCTCTTTTCCGCTCCCCACTCAATTCTTGATAATTCTTTACAGGTTACAGTGACTTTTCCAATGCTCACAGACACGCTTTTAAACAAAGTATGCAAGAGTAACCTGAATCTACTGTGTGTTCAGCCAAGCATCAAACACTGAAGTTCACTGTCAGATGAAAATCTGAAGGTTATAAACATGGCTACAGCCTGATATTTTGCTCCATTTTCTATAACCCACTGAGAGATCACATTACCTGGAGGGCCAGACAGTCTGCACTGATCCCCCTGAATGTACTTAATAAGTGACATTAAAAAGTGTGGAGAATAATTACAATTTACTTTGGCAAGCAAAAGTGTTAAAATGACCTTAAACTGAAGTCCACACTGATCTGAATCTCACAGCAAAGATGTTCCTTTCCTTCTGATGCAAGAAAACTTAAAATTCCTATGATACTGCACTGACTTTGGCATCCTACACAGCAGACTATGGTATTTAAAACCAATAAAATGTCCCAGGGATACAATATTTAGCTGGTTGTTGCTAAGGTTTTGAGTTGTACTTTGTTCAGTAATTAGATCCCTCCTCTACTCTTTTAATTAAGTAGCAACTTTCTCAAGCAAATAACAGTATCTCCCCCAAAATAGTTGCTGGAAGCGATTAATCTGATGACAAACGTGCAAAGAGTGTTCTCCCTCACCAGGTCAGGGACAAAACGGGGTACAGTGAAGCAGATGAGAAAAAAACTTGGCGTTGATTTTTTTTTTTTTTTTTTTGCAAAGAAATTCAAGACGTGAGCTTTTCTACCTTTGCCCTGGAATGTTTTAACCATCAAGGGATCTGTTACAGTCAAATCCACAACCAACCTCGTTGTATAAATCACTGAATTCTTCAACCACATCTTTCGGGATCCTCTGCCCGTTGTTGGTGAGATGATAAGCCACCCCATTCTTGGAGTAAAGACTGATCCGCCCAACGCTCCTCTCGCTGTCAGTGGTTTCCTCGAGTAAACCATTGTCCTCTGCTAGATGATAGACTGGGTTTCCATGTGAACCATGAATCCACGTAGCTCCCAGCTCAAAAGTGGCATGCCCTGTGGGAGAGGAAGCCAAGGAAACTGGTTATGGAAGCCTGTTTTCCTGAAAGCTCGTCACGCTCAACCCTAAATAAAGCGTTTCATGTGCACGGGCAGACTTGCCCAAGGACAACACATGTTTGGACATCACTTAAGAGAGTTTTCTCTGTCAGACAGGGGCAATCCTGGTGTTTTTCAAACCAGTCCTTCGGGATACAGCTTTGGATGGTGCTAAAAGGATGGGAAGTTTCCAGGAAAGATCCATCACAGTGACACAATTCTGATAACCAGTGAGAATTCAGACCCTTCTGGGTTCCCAATTCTTATCATGGTTGTTGCCAGCAGGGAGATGTAGGAAAATCTGGGCTGCCCTGGGATAGGAACATTGGCCTGAATCCTGAACCTTGTCCCATGACTGAAAATGCTTGTTATTTACAAATACACCTCAGATTAACTGCAATGGAAAATGCATTCCCATTCCCCAAATGAGTAAACAGGCTGCATTTTATTATTACCTTTCCCTGAATGAGTAAATAAGCTGTACTTTATTATTTATGCCTTTGGGGGTTTTTGTCAGGTTCTTTAAAAAGATGCACCATTAGGTTAAACACCATGATGTTTTCATCACCTGTGCTCTGTACCTGCAAAACAGAGTTTGATCATCCCCAGACTCCCACTTCCTTACAATTATTGGGGTTTGCACCAGGATTCTGACCCCTCACAACCCAGCACTGCCACAACTGGGCTGAGTGCACAGGGAGATCCCAGCAGCTGAAAGCAGGTGCTAAAAATAAGCTTCACATTTTGACAGATTCTTAGAAGTCCAAAGCTGGTTTAAAGCCTGACAAAGCTGGGCAGAACCTTCCAGCATCTCTGCAGCGGTATGGGAATGCCTGATTAAGTGGGACAGTTAACAGGATCCTGCTTGGTGGAGAAAGGATCTTTACCAGTCATCACATGCTGTTTAACATGCAAATATATGCTCAGACAGACAGACACCACAGCACTGTGCTGTAATGCAGTCCAGTTTAACAGGTGAGAACTCCAAGGCATGCTGCTCTCCAGCTGAGACTCTGCCTCCCAGGGAAGCTCCATGGATTTTGTTTTCCAAGCCATTACCTTGTCATTAAGGGCCATGCTGATTTCCCTCCAAAACACCTGATTTTTGAAGGAAAACAGTATGGCAGCAGGTCCTGCTCTCTTACTGCTGGGGAACAATGTATCTCAAGCTCTCCTGTTCTCAGTCAGTGTGGAATGTGATCAAAAATCAACAAATTAAAAGCAGTAATTCTTGCCTGTAACACTCAAACACATCACTACCAAGCAGACAAGCCAGTTGTTATCGGGTGTTAAGTTACATGATTAATTATTTAAAAGTGCAAAATTAAATAAGATCCTTTTAAACAGAGACAGACAATTAACTTTCAGGGCCTTAAAGGATTTTAGGTTCAATATTAATCTACTTCAAATAAATCATTCAATACAAAAAAAAACCCAAAGGAACACACAGATTGTGCATGAAGCTTCCTGAAAATGGGCAGCAGCTTTCACATTTCCCTTTGCAGCCTTGACTATCTTTTGGGTATCCTGTTATGAAATATCCTCAGATCATGTGCAAGACACACAACCCACAAATACACAAACCCTCTGCCTCACTTGTGCTAGAAAAGATAAATCAAATCTCTGAAAATTCAAGTTATTCCCCTGTTGCTATTTCCCAGCAACAAACTGGAGCAACGTACTGGATGCACTTGAGGGAAAATAGTGTTCCCTACAAGACACAGTGTGGCTCAGTGGGAGTGGAAGGATTAGGATATAACCCAGAACGGTGCCACCATATCACAAAATCACAAAATAGTTTGAGACAGAAGGGACATTAAAGATCATCCAGTCCCACCCCCTGCCATGGGCAGGGACACCTCCCACTATCCCAGGTGGCTCCAACCTGGCCTTGGACACTTCCAGGGATGGGGCAGCCACAGCTTCTCTGCCCAACCTGTGCCAGGGCCTCCCCACCCTCACAGCCAAGAATTTCTTCCTAATTAGTAGCTCTGCTGAAGATTTAAATCAGAAATTTAGTCAAATGTGCAGACAGCAGAGCAGCCAGAGAAGTTCAACATTTAAATGCTGTTTAGACAATCAGGTCAAACTGGTTGTATGTTGAAGGCCCAGACTAACCACTTCTTTAACAGGTTTTTGTACAGCTTTAGCCAGTTCTGAGAAAACAGCAGGTCTTGCATGTCCCTGGTGCAATCTTGCTGCTCCAGACAGCACAGGAGAAAACTCAGCTTAGACCAAATCCCTCATACCAGGGAATAAGGAGACTTCGAGTATGTGCTGGTTCCCCACCAAAAAATTGCTTCAAAACTGTTTGGCTAAAAAGCACATGAATCTGCAAAGTGCACTGGGAGCCAGAACATGGATCCACCTTGGGAGAGAACAGTAGATCACACCCACACAGGGCAGCCTTGAGTTGGCACGAGGTTAAGACAAGACAGTTTGTAGTTATAGGAAAGGTATTAAAAGATTAAGAGTTTGGATTCCAGCCTCTGCCTTGCAAACAACAGTTACACCTGCAAACTGTGAGACCTCTCCCAGACTGACAGGCCTGCTCCTGTCTCCTGTTAATTAAGAAGTGTTAACGAACAGCAGGGGCATTCCCAGCAAAGGCAAAGCTGTGACTTATCGGTGAAGGTGGCCAAAGATGAGAGAATCAGTGTCAACACTAACATACCAAAACTATTTCACAGGTGCACTGGCAGAAAGATCTATTGCTCCCTGAAGATCTCTGCTCTTTGGCACTTCCCTCCTCTCACAGACACGATCCAGGATATTTTTAATGCAGCGGATTGCGAGTAAAGGACACACTTCCCATCCTCAGCTCCATGCCAAGTCCCAGCAGAATGTAAAGTGCCCTATTCAGACCCTGCAGACTAGATTTGCCTGACTGCCTTTCCATTCACTTCCCCCTTCTCCAAGTTCATAGGACACTGCTGTTTCTTTACTGCAGTGAGTTTATCGAGCAAAACAGAGTAAGTGATGCAGGCACCTAAGAAAAAAGAAAACGGGGCAGCAAGGGGCCAAAGGTCATAGATCCAGAAGGTGGGATCAGAAACAGAACTAACTAATTGAAATCAGGAGGAAAACTCAGTACAAGAGGAGAGCTTCTCCCCTCCTGCAGGGAAGAGACAGACAATATCCTTCTAGATAGCAGGGAAAGTTCCACTGACTCCTGTGCTGCAAAGGGCAATGCTTGTTCCAGGAGTTCTGCATTTAGAGATTTTACAAGCCCTTCTATATTCAAATATCCAGTGCCTGCACCTTTATTACACAGTCAGAAAGGAACCTGCAGAGGTGGGAAAGCTGCAAATAGAGATGAAAGGATACATTGAAGAGGTTTTTCCAGCAGCCTAATTCCCAGTGGGTAGTGCCCTACACAGTAAATTACTTCCATGGAAATGAATGAGGCTGTTTGTGAAGCAGAACAGCTCAGAGCTTCCCCTTGGAGAGTGCTGTAAGCCCTGAGAAACATTTGCCAGTCTGAAGATTTACTGGCTGCTCCTGGGCAAGAATCAAGCTGGAAAACCTGGGGGTGGGAAACTCTCTCAACACAGCCCCTCAATCACAGCCCTGTCACACAGAGCCCTTCCCGTGCGAGCGAAAACAATCACCCAGGTCTTTATTTTCGTGGAAACACAGGTTTGGAGCAGCCCTCCTCCAGCTGATGCAGAGACAGCACAGAGAAGGAAGATTTACACCCCTGACAACACCGCGTCCCATTCCTACGGTCGGTGGCAGCCCAACACCAAAGGGCAGACAGAGAAAAAAACCCAAGCAAGCGGCATCCAGGAGCTGCCCTTACCAAGTTTCACACTCTGCACGCGGCCCCCGATGCGGTCGGTCGCCTCAAGGACAGTCACATCCGTGAAGCCGCTTTCCAGGAGCGCTCTGGCTGCCGACAGGCCCGCGAGCCCAGCACCGATCACGACTATTCGAGGCTGTCGCTTTCTCCGTAGGCCACTACTAAGAGGATCATCCGTGCTGTCTGCAGATATTTCACAACTTTGCATGCCGTCCAAGCTCTCTTTCTAAGGAACCTAAGGGAGGAAAGCAAGGGAATGCGTTCGTTTATTGTCTGCGGTTAAAAAAAAAGGAAGTCCAAAAAAAAATAAATATATAAAAATGTTAAAAAATGAAGAAGTCCAGCAGAAGAGAAGAGAAAAGTTGTGAACTAGACCCAGCCTCTCAAAATGGGATGAGTAGAAAGGATAAGTGAGGTCAAACTGGGATGCAACAACTTTTTTAGCCCAGAGCAGCAGTACTGGGAACTCCAGAAATCTCCACCCTCTTGTACCATGTAGACTATTTCCAAAGAAGTCAAAGGACTTTCAAACTCCCGTGTTTTTATATAACTCCTGAAAGCAGCAATTTTGTGGTGAAGACTTTAAAAAACAAAGACAAAAGAACCACGTGCCCGGTGCCGACGAGCTCCACAACCCAGGGCTGAAGCTCCACTTTGCCACTGTGGCAACCACAAAGCATAAGCTGCAGATCCCCTAACTGGGGGTCTAGGCAAGGAGGGTTTAGCTCAAAGCACAGAGATTGGATATCAAACCAATCATTACAGAAATGGGACAGACGGGAAAATGTTTCAACTGATGAAAGCCAACAAGGGCCAGTTGAAAAATCCACAACCACGTGATGCAGCCCCTGGAGCCAATGCTGTGCTGCCACGTCAGGATCAGCCTGAGCTTTGATAAAGAGAGGTTCAAACCCTACCAGAGCTGATTAGTCAAATTCTCCCTCCACCTACCCAAAATATGCAACTGCTCCTCCGAGCAGGACCCTATTTTCCTTTGCAGACTCCCAGAAGTCATCTTTTTCTTTTTCTTGGTGTCTACCCTTAGTTCTCAGGTGCTGTCACCTCATTTCAGCAGGAGGGACTCAGCAGCCTCAGTCCAAGGTTAAGGTTAAACCCTAATCAGGGATTACCAGTGCAGGATGTCTTTACACACAAATGTCAGTGTGTAGTCATCTGGTTCTGGTCATCCTCCTGCCCTCCAGAGCATGAAGGAACAGGGTACAGAGACCCACACTCCACCAGGCCCACCCTGACATCAGTCCTGACTTGCAAAGGATAAACACACAGCCCAGGATTCATCAGCCCTGGAATCAGCTGGTCTTCAAGGATTTGGATAAAGCACGCATGAAATTCTTAGCTTTACCACCCTCCCTCCCCGAACACTTATTAAATACAGAGCTATCCAAGGAGACAGTGTGCGGCCTCCACCTGTAGCCAAGCTGCTGGGTATCCCTTCTGAGTTCTTCCTCAATTCATCCAACACTTGGCCCATGTCAAAGATCCTGAATCCTCTCTTCCATCACCAGAAGGGTCAGACCTTTGTGCTAAGACACTGGTGGCCTGTTGCAGTTTATGGTCACACAAACTAATGAAGTCCAAAGCAACAGCTGTTTCATTTGGAGAGGCCCTCTCTCTCCAGGCTCTTAAAGCATTTATATTTGTTGACCAAGCAACATCCACTCCCTGTAAGGGAGCTGGCGGCAGACTGCAGTTTTAACCAATGGTATCAATAGGAGGGTTGGTCCCACTGGAGCTCTGACAGCTACTTTGAAAATGTTCAGTTTCAACTGGAACATCTTCAGCTTAATCCACTCTTATCAGGACTCACCTGCAAGAGGGATCTGCAGAGTGTGTGCACTCTGATCCTGCCACCACAGCTTGTGCCAAACTGGGCCTGCAGCCAGTTCCAACTGTCACAGCAGCAGGTCCCAACTGCCACTGCCCAACGGAATGGAGATTCATAGAAACCTGACTGGACAGGACCTTAAAGATCCTCTCATTCCATCCCCTGCCATGGAGAGGAACACCTTCACTATCTCAGGTTGTTCCAACCTGGCCTTGGACACTTCCAGGGATGGGGCAGCCACAGCTTCTCTGCCAACCTGTGCCAGGGCCTTCCCACCCTCATAGCCAACAACTCCTTCCAAATATCCAATCTAAACCTCTCCTTCTTTAGTTTAAAACTTGTCTTATTACTGTCTGCCTGTGTAAAAAGGCACTCTCACTTTTTTGTAAGCTCCCTTTAGGTAGTGCTGGAAGGTCTCCCTGGATCCTTCCCTTCTCCAGGTGAACTCCCCCAGCTCTCCCAGCCTGGCTCCAGAGCAGAGGGGCTCCAGCCCTGGCAGCATCTCCGGGGCCTCCTCTGGACTCTCTGCAGCAGCTCCAGCTCCTTGTGCTCTTGTTCCCAGAGCTGGAGGCAGCTCTGTAGGTGAGGTCTCACTAGATGAGGACAAATGAGGAGAATTCTCTCCCACAGACATTCTACAACACTCTGCACTCCTCATTCTCCAGGTAACACTTTGGTCCATGTATTTTAACTGCCACAATAAGGAAACATCTTTTCTGCCATCTACATCCTATAGAAATTGAACTGGTTTAGCTCAGTTCTTTAAGCACAGCTTTCCTAATCCTGGCTTTGGCAAGCTCCTGTGAATTCTTCACATGAAAGCTTCCAAAAAATGTTTTCCCTCCTGTTTCAGCATTTTAATACTGGATTAGGAGATCTGTCTAGACAGATGAGAAAATAACAAGGTATTTTGTGTGTACAGAACCCTGATTTGGAAACCATTCTTAATTAGCCAACTGCATGATCAGCAATCAAAATTTAACAAAAACTTGAGCTTTCCAACCAGCATCCGTGTCCCACCATGAAATGAACAGGTGATATAAGTACAAGAATTCCCATTACACATTATTTCAGAATCACTTGTACCCTCTGGTAGGCTCCCAAGTAAGACAAGCACATAAAACACAGTCCCTTGTGTGCAGTGCTCTCCCTTCAGCACTTCAGCACTTGCCAAGCCACCAGTCAGGGCTGGAGCCAGTGAACATCACCAGGTCCTCTGACACAATGATAGTTTGGCTTTTTACTTCTTCTTGATTGCCAAAAAGGGTTGTTTCCCTTTTTTCTTTTTTTTTTTTCCTTTTCTCTTTAACCACAGGGTAAGAAGTGTGTTGGCTGCTGTCCTGTGGACCTCTCGGGCTGTAATTTTACTTTGTGCTCATCTGAGAGCAAGGGTGGCACCAAAGCACAGCTTCACTGAAAGTAAAATCCCCCTGCTTTGCCTTGCCTACAGCCTTGCTGTCAGACAGCCAAGAGCTCACAATAAAAAAAATATCCAAATACACATCTTCCTTTTGTCTTAAATACACAACTTTGATCCTCTTCTCTCTTATGCATGTAAGTGTCTCACTCGGGTTATTTTAATCACTTTGTCTTCCAGACCTGTTCCTTTTTCTCAGTCTCTCCCTGCATGCCACTACCCTTCATCCACCTCTTTTATTTCTTTCATTCAAAAAATAAAACCTTTAAAAAAAAATCCCTAAAACAACCCCTCCCTAAAAAATAAAATAAATCCTGAGCACTATTGCTGTTTCCCAGCAGATAAATCTTTGCAAGATACATTTTTCTAAGACGGGCATTATTCTACCAACCCAGAATCATGGGTCTCCATTCCTGGCATTTGTACCCTTCAATCCTCTGAGATCTCCATCCCTTCGTCTCTGCTGATCCCAGCTATGAGAAGTTCAGAGGTGTGACAGCTTCATGACTTGTTTTTTCCTCATTTTGCCAGTAAAACCCTGCAGGTCCCAAGGAAGAGGCCAGAGAACGAAGGCACTTCACAGCTGCCCTCCTTATCACACTCTCTGTCCAGGCTGTTCTTCTAGGACCCTTCAGAAAAAGGTCACCAAGGCTCCAACTACTTAAAAATACAAAACCCAAATAAACAAAAGCATTTCTCAAGGAAATCTGCTATTCTTAGCTCGCATAAATACTCCTGTGGTAGCATTGTTGGAGCTGTGATGAGACAAAGACTTGGGCAGGGCCATGCTCTGAAACATGGCTTGTGTGCTTGAAGGCTTGGCTGGGGGTTGGTTGGGATTTGGGGGTTTGGGGGTTTTTCCTACCAGCAACTGACCTTCCTTCAGACTTCATATCACACAGCTCATGAGCCATAGCTGTGAGCTCCTGGCATTCCACAGACCAAATTAATGGTATTTCCCAGTGGGAAACATCCCATTCCTTCCATTATTTTAAGTGTCCAAGTTGCATCTGCTGCTCACAGCCTTTCAGGTGATGAAGGGCAGGAGCCTGCTGGGCTCTGGAATTCCTCCCTCAGGATGGACAAGCTGAAAGGGAGCTTACAGACCAGTTTAAACCAGCCCTGCAACCTTCCCAAGTGCTCTTAACACTGTGTTGGATCAACAGCCTTCACACTAACAAGTGTAACAGCCAGTCTGGAGCGTGAGAAATGCATCATCAACACAAACAAATTCCCTGCTCACCACACAGACTGAGCAGCTCCAGCATAAAAATGTACCAGCATCACTTTACTCCCTCCAGGTTTTTAACTGATAGGAATTAAGCATCATCCTTAATTAGAAAACTAAGCAACAGTATCACGTGTGTTTGAAAGGAACTTGGATAAAACCAGCAAGATTCAGCTGAAGGACTAAATGGAAGCACAAGGAATAAGCACACTACTATTTTCTTGTTTTTTCAAGTGCAGCTGTTGGAAAATTTATCAGCACATGATGGGGCACTGCACACACATGTATTTGTAATGCAGGATTGTCATCACAGCCTGAAAGTGTTTACAAACACAGAATATTTGACACCAAAGGCTTAATTCACTCTAAGCGGAGACAAAGTGAGACTGAGCAGCCAAGAGCAGAAGCTAGGGAAAAAAAAATCACAACACAAATAAAATATCTCCTTTTGTAACAATGCCACTAGTCAGCTGCTGAAATACTTTTCATTCAAGGCATTTACTCATAGACATTTACACCCCAGTCCCAGCAGAATACAGGGCTGTGGTGCTGGGAATGGTCCTGCCCATTCCATGGAAATGGCTGAGGCAGATTTGCAAGACAAAATTTCCTGATCTTTGCACCTCAGAACCGCAGAACTGTCTGTCTGTGAGCACATGCCTCATTATCAGGGTGTTGCAGACATGAAACACACACACAGGTTGTTTCCAGAGGTCCCTAAGGAATGGAAATTTGCACAGACCACCCAGTCCAGAGCATCTCCTGGGCCTCAGAAAACAATAAAAAACAAAATAATAATAATAATACCAGGAAACTTTTTCATACAGAGTTACAAGAGCCTTCTTTCAACAGATGTAATAATCCCTATTATTTCATCAGCTGCATAAGGAAAAGTGGTTATCTGAAAGCTCTATTAGCTGAGCCCATTTGCAAAAGCTCCACAACAGAAACAGAACAGTGACTTATTCAGCAGATGTAAAGCCACTCCAGTTTTCAGGCCATTAACTCATTACACAGCTCAGCACTACTTGTACTGAGCAAATGCACAGTTGTAATGAGCAACCTTTACCTGAGTAACTGCAATAACAAAATTTTCAATTAGCATCTCCAATGCACCTCTATTTCCTAAGCTGAGGGAGAAGCACTTGGAAAGATTATTCCAGTTGGAGCAATTTTATCTCCTTTAACACCTTTCCAGGCTTCAGACTCAGGCTGTCCCCTGAGCACAGGTCAGGGCAGAGCAGATCATATCTCTGAGTATACAGAAATGAAGTGGAGGGGATTTCTGGGCTGGCCCCAGCACTGCCTGCCAGTGCCTCCTGGTGCTGTTTGCTGTGGTTCTCCACAGCTCCTGGCACAACAAACAAAGCATTTTGTAACTTCTCCTTCTCTCCCTCTTTCATCAGCCTTCTCAGACACAAGCACATTAATCCTTACTGCTTGTTATTTGAAGAAGCTCCTTCCAAGCTCTCCAGGCTGCAAATGTCAGGCTGGAAGAGAGGTCTCTTTTTCCCTTCTCCCTCCTTTTTAACCCAGTGGGTTGCACACCACACTTACAATCCTTTTTCAAAATCACCACTTACACTCTTCAAATGAAGGCAGGAGCATTATTAATTGAACTCCAGTCCTCCAGTCAGTCAGACATGCAGGTGAGCCCAGGCTGCTGTACAAACACCAGCCTGGCTGCAGCACAATGGGAGCTTTATTGCATTGGAAACTGACACACCTCATTACTCAGCTACCTGGAGAGCTGCAGGAGAAGCATAATGGTCCTCAGCCTTCTGGGTACATACCAGAGCCCTTCCCAAGCTCATAAACCTGTGTCATCGACTGCATAAACACCACTGAGATCAAGGTTACCTCATGTTACACCTGCACATGCTGGCAAGTCACCTGCAGCTGCTGGGCTGAAACACCTGCACAGTGGCCCTTTGTCGTCATCCTCGTGCTCAGGCTTTACCTGAGTCAGTATTTGAGTCTGAACAGGTTTTGCCACGTGGGTGCAGCAGCTGGAATGAGTTATTCACCCCAGACCAGTTCTGCTGCCCACTTTTGCAGGCAGCTGCCAGGTATGGGCTCAGGAGATCTGTTCTGTCAGCTCACAGGAACTGAAGTGTGAGGCAGAAGCAGCCCCTCAAGGACCCTACTCCAGGGAGGACCATCACCAGCGTGGACCCATTGAAGGCAGTGTTTTCCACTACTTGAGACAAGAATGAGAGAAGCAAAATCCCTGCTTTTCCCATCAGTGAGACTTCATCCTCATCTCATCACAGGGCATGATGTGAGCCTGAATGAGCAATTCTCCCCAGTCTCAAGCAGGTTGTGAGTGCAGCATCTCCATCATTTCTGCATCACCCTCTCTACTGCACCCCACACCATCACTACAACCCACCTGTCTTGTTGCTTCATCTGTCCCCACCAGCCCCGGTGATGGAGAGAGGACCACGCTCACCTTTCTCACCACGGTGGTCCAAGGAACCCAGACTCAGCTCCTGCTGCCAATGAGCAACTCGTGTCCTGCCTTGTATTTCCACAGGCAGAACCTGAAATGAATTGGTTTGATTTCCAGAGAGCTGATGGAATTTATAGGGGTGGCTGTGAGAGAAAAATAAGATGGAACTGAAAAGAAAAAGCTACAATCCACTAAAATATGGCCATGGAAAAGCCCGAGCCATCAAGTGTGGCTTGAGGCACTGAAAATGCTGATCTTTGATTAGCATCTACCAGCCCCAGTTACAAATTACTGACCCACCCCAATGACAGGCACATAGGGAGTGCAGAGCTGGATGAGACATCAAGGGAGGAAAGGCGTTAATAACATCCTACATGTTCTCCTGGACAGCAGTGAGCCAAAATGCTTCCCGTTTTTCCCAGACACCAAACCTGCAGCCTCGCACTCAGTTCTTTGGGCACCAGTTTTTTGAAGGAGCAGAGATCTTCAGGCTGGCTCTGTGCTCTTCTTTGTCAGGACATATCCCAAAAGAGACAGAGGGAAATACAGCATTAACTTTGCCTATCCAAACTCAGGTCTCCTCCAGTCTCAGAAGTTGACCTTAGCTGGGTTTTTATTAATTTACCAGCAAGGCTTAACTCAATTTACCCCTTCCCATCCAGAAATACCATCTCCCCTCATCTCATCTCAGGAGAGACAGAAAAATGGCCACACTAAAGAAGAAGAAGCTGTGCTCCTTCAATACACTCAGAACAAGTAATGGATCCTGAAAAGGACTCCATTAGTTAGGAAGGAGAAGCAGCCCAAAGCTGCTGGATATTAAAGTAGAGGCCATCAGACCTTATTCAGGCTACAGGCACCACTCTGTGGTCCCACACTGCTGGCCCAGAAAAGGAAGCAGAAATGTTCAAGTTCTTCAACACAAAAAAAAAAGTTGTGAGAAACAGTATTTTTCCTCAAGTATAATCCAAGACAGGCATTCCCTTTGCCTCTTTCCACAACATTGTCATCCAGGAATATGCAAGGGAAAGACAGAGAATAAACCACAGAACCCATAGAACCATTCAGGCTGGAAAAGACCCTTAGCCATGAAATCTGACATTTTATAATTAACTCTGAATCAGCAAAGATGCAGGATAAGATCTCCTGCCATCTTAGAAGCACCAGGCATGTCCTTTGCAACTTGATTTTCTGAGCAGCTTATCTGAAGCTGTGCTGCAAGAAAAGACATAGAGATAGATTGTGTTCAAACCCCTGAGGGATCTCACTTGCAGCCCATGGAGAGCAGAAAATGTGGACAGAACAGCACCTGGAATAATTCAGTCTACAAGACAAGGAGGGATGGGAAGCATTGCAACGAGCCACCAGCTCCCACATCCACGTTCAGTGGACTTCTTGCTCCATTAAGCCTCCCCCACCCTCCAAAATCACCAAAAATTTGCTAACTGTGAAAATCTCTGTACTTCTGAATGTTTGGAGGAGATTAAAACAACAACAACAAAAAAAGTGTCACTGGATGGTGCTTTTGATCAGGAAACCACTGCACATTTTTACCACTGTGATCCAACTTGTTTTAATGCCTGCAAATATCCCTCGAGTCAAATGAACTTGTTCAAAGCTGATTCACACCAAGGCTACTTTTTTAAATTGGGCAGTTGTTGACAAGTAGAATATATTTAACAAGCCCCAAGCATCTTGGCATGCAGTATAAAGACTTCCTATTATGAGCTGGGGTTTGTTTTTTTTTTTTTTGCTTTCTAAAGTGAACATATGGGCAGAGCAGGTTGTCTGCCACGGGGCACTTCCATACAGTGCTTGGCACTGGCAGAACTGCACGGATATCCAAAAAACAAACCGAGGAACGTCACGCCAAGAACACAGGGGATGAATCACAGCATTTAAAACTCGCTGATAAAATGCACCATTATGTGTTTTTCCAAATCCTCCTCATCTGAGAGAAAAGAAAATAAAATAATTGTGTCCCTCTGGCTGAAGGGTACAGTGAGAATGCAGCAGGCTCAGCCAGCTCCAAGGGGATGGGAGCAGGATATCTGGAACTACTGTTCAAAGGCCCCTCTGGCAGCTTCTGGAACATACCTTGGCCAGTGGGTCGGCATCTTGGTTTACAGTGTGGGGGATAAAATTAAGGACTAGAAGATTTTCTCCACCATAAAAATCTCCCATTGGAGGTGGTCATCAACTCCAAGTGATTCCCAGAGAAATGGGCTGAGAATGAAGTCTGGGCTGTGGAGACAGATCAGAACACTGCAACTCTGTGGCTCATGTGTCAGAGGCTGCAGCACTCCACAGCTGAAAGGAGTTTCACAGCACAGATAAAAATCACAGTTTGGACAGGTTCCTCAGAGAACAAAGGAGCAAATCCAGTAAACCCACTGCTCTGCAAATTCCCTGCAGACAGACCAAGCCGGAGCATCAGCCCCCTCTGGATTTCGGAAGGGTGAAGATAGGTAAAAGGTCCCACCTACCCAGAAGGCATCCCACAACATCCATCTACTCCATCACAGAGACTTCACTCCCTTAGGAGAAGCTGGAGAGAACAGGGACACCAGAGTTGTGTTCAACCTGCTGCAGTGAACGGGATATTCCCACCTGAACCCTAGCAGAAGAAATGGTGATTTAGCCAAAAATTCTAATGCCTTTATCTTTCAAATCCTATCGGCCATCAGGGATCTATCCACACTGTCAGCTGGCCAGAACCTAAACCAGCACAGCAAGATGCAGTTTGTCTCCATCAGTTTCCAACGGGACAAAGCTCAGGAACAACTCCGAGCTGTTGGACTACCCAGGACAGGCAATCAGTCCCAACCTGGGCTGCGTTTTTCCCATGTCATTTCAAGCTTCCCAGGCTCTGGTTGAGCCCATGGTGAGAATATTCCCCTTTTTCCAGCTCCTCTGAGCATTGGGAGGTACCTGCCACTGCTAAGCTCCTGGAGAAAGCAAAGCTTGGTGGTTCAGGATTGTAAAAGGAAGGAGAGATAGACAGTGAACTACAGGGGAAAAAAAGGCTTATAAACTAAAAACACTGGCATAATGGATAGAACAATGCTGCAAACGAGTTTCCTGCAGAATTTGTGTTCTAGCTGCCAAAAGGAGCTGTATGTACCCTATCCTGTCTGCATAACCGTGCGATCTTATCTTCTCCACCCTCCTTCTCTCTCCAATTGTTTGGGAAATTTAATTGATAAAACGAGCCTTAATTAAATAGGAAACATGCCCGTGTTTGCACAACTCAGAACACAATCGTGCCTCAGTCAAATAAACACTGGTGTCTATATTACATCTGGGAATTCGCTGTGGTTTGGGGTTTTAAATTCGTTGCAGCAAGCTTGGGAGCAAAGTTCCAACAAGAATCTTTTCTTCTCCTCCCGTCCTCTGCTCTAGGAGGGTGAGACAGGGAAGGAATTCACAGGCAGAGAGGCTCAGTACTGGTTCCAACTCAATGTGTACATGAGGATCATTTCAGGACACACCATATGAGACATGTTAGCCCAAAAGCAATTATTTTTTCTCACCACTTCTCAGAACTCAGACCTACCAAACTATCCTGAAATAGCAGCGCAGCTCTCGAAATAACATCATTTCTTCTCTTTTTGAAAGCAACACCCACACTCAATCTTTGATTTTAAGCCATCCCTGAGTAGTTACCACATCTTTACCATTCAAGCCACAGGGAAAATCATTAAATCCAAGAGAAACACTATGGGAAGAGAACCAAAATTAGAAAAGCCAAACACCACACGCATTTACTCCCACAATAACTGGATACACTTCAGCCTGGAACAGACTAGGCATGACTCCAGGAAAAATATGTCTCTCCAGGTGCAGCTGTATGGAGAGGACTTTTCCTGGGCTCGTGCTTTGCTGGAGCATTAAAGGCAAACCACATGTTCCAGCTTTAGGCAGCAGACACGTCAGCAGGGCTGGTCTCAGCACGCTGAGATACACAGCCTCCTCCATCCTGCTGTAGCAGCCCAGAGCCCAAGGCAGGGGAATTCAGGTTGGGAATCACATCCTTAGACCCTGAGGAAGTCTGGGTTATGGCTGGCAGACTGGCTGTCTGAGGTTTGTACCCACCAGAAACCTCCTTTGAAGATGATGGGAGTCTTCCCCAAGGGTTTGCATAGGACAACAAGGAATGTTTCAATACAAAACCACAAACCTGCTCCTCACTACACATTGTCTGCATTCAGGTCACCTGGAGGGACTCAAAGGAAATGTATGGATAACCACTTATACAGGAATATATCCCTGCTGTAAAGCAACAGAAGCAATTCACCCCTCTGAGTGATTTTCCTCCTGAGTGAGAAATGGAGCAGAGAGCAGGAACAGCTCATGAATCACGGAATCACAGAATAGTTTGGGCTGCAGGGGACCTTTAAAGGTCAAATGAAATCAAAGACAAGAAGCAGAAGGGCGGGTGAAGGAAAGAGATGAAAACACAACAGTAACACCTTCAGCTTTGTTCCCACCTTATTGCAAACTTCAAAACAAAGCCTGAGGATGCAATTTTGTCTGGAGATTCCGAGAGAAAACTTCCTCCAGTCAACTTCTGGTGCTTTGAGGTTACTAAGTTCCTCGCAGGCAAGTGCAGCCTGGAGTGGCAGGGGATACACTCCAGTGATGGATTATCACTGTTGCAAGGTGCCTTTCATTTCCCCTGACACACCTGAACTCAAAACGTTTCTTCTCTGTGAAAATCAAGACATTTTGCCAAAACAAAGGGAAGTTTACTTTGTACTGATCCCCTTCATGAAACTGTGCCTCAAAGAGCTTCAAAGAATGGAGATAAAACGTTGCTCAGAAAGAGAAAAAATTAAATAGCTCAGGCTGAGGAAAAAGAAAAAAAGATTTTAGATCTAAGAGATTTTTTCACAGAGCAGGAAGACTTGTCATATGTAGAAACCAGGACTGGGACACTTGGGATTTCTCTCTTCTTCCACAGCCTCCCCATGTGACAGGGGTAAAAGAATGACAATCCTATCCATAACTTGTTAAAATCTAGTAGAATTTCAACGTGTTTAGGTGGGAGCTCATTTTATTCAGCACAACATGTCTGATCCTTTCAGTGCCTCAGCTTCACTGAATGTAAAACAGCACGAGCACCTGGCTGTGCCAAAAAAGCATTTCCATTAATGCCCTTGAATGAAAAAGAATCAGTGTAAAGTATGAGATTCCCACCAGGACAGAGCTCTGTGCAAGTCAGATGAGATAACAAGCCAGTAAATTTCAAATCACTGCTTGCATCCATCCCATAACTGCATGCTGAAATCCCTACAGATAGGCTGGCATGTTGGCAGGGAAGATTTGTCATTTCTAAATTTAGCAGACACTTCAATCATTGTGCAAGGCTTCAAAAGCAATGGAGATGTAAAGCAGAGTTTGTAGACAACCATTTAAACTGAAATGAGAGCTCTGCTCACTGAGCAAAGGCTTTTCTTAATTCCCTTCCTGTTTGGACAACTTGATCCACTTCTTTTTTCTCCACTACAACCACAAAGGTCTGTCCTGCAGTGAATGGATAGGCTTCTTTTTCTGGGATAACTTCCAGGTTAAAGAGAAAGGATTTACACTTGAATGAAACATAGGCACTGTATTTGGAAAATTTGTTTTGAAAACTTGGGAAGGAAGCAAAGCCTCCTTCATTTAAAAAAAGGACTCAATTAACATTCTCCCACAAGTCTTCCTATCGAAAGGACAGTACTTGCTGGGGGACATGTGATCTGAAACTTGTTCTCCTCGCTCACAATGTCCCTTTCTGAAATACAGGGCACTGCTTTGGAGAGACACGAGGATCTCTGTGCAGCTTTCCAAGGGATTGCCTGTCACAGGCAAGGCCTTGACTCCAGGCATCAGATGCTGGATGACTTAAGCTCAGGAAACTTAAAATAGTGCTTAAAGACCCTAATGAAGACCTAGAGTGACATGATCCCACTGTGGATCCCTCTGCAGGGACAGCTCATCCATGCTCAGCCACAGCAGCGAGATGCATCCTCGATGGACAATTGTCACCTCCTGGTTTTCCTGAAAAGACATAGGTTTAAAACCAGTAAAGAAGACAATAAGGACCAAGCAAGCAGGTGTTCTGCTTTTGATGCCCACATTTCTGGGTGTGGGTTTGATCAGCCAGACAGGACCATCCTAAGGGTTACCCTGGTTTTGAAAAACAATCCTGCGAGTGCTGGGCATGTCCAGGTACTGCCCACACAGCAGGAGGAAAACAACCTATGCCATCATTTTTTTTTCCAGCTAAAGGGGGGAAAAAAAGGCCACTGACAATTTAATATGTATTTTATTGCTGACTTCCTTTATCAACTGCACATGACAGAGCATTCTTCACCCTTTAATAAGTACAGGTTGAAGTCCAGCCTGATTCAGGGTTGATGAGAATGGGAATCCATGTCAACACAGAGCAGAGTGGGGCGGGAGACAAAGGCATTATTAGTGTATATTGTGCTACAGAAAACGTGCAACCATCACCTCAGTCGACACTCTGGGGAGGCCATCTGTAGCAGGCCATTCTCCTTCACTTCTTCTGGATGCAGCTTGAGCCAGGCATGTCCAACAGAAGGGAACAGTTGCCCCCCATCAGTGCCTCAGAGGGACTATGCAGGGAAAACAAGGGCACAGAGCCTCTCCAGAGCCTGCCCCAGCAATTCAGATGTTGAGGTGGTGTGAGCCACCCTTTGGAAAAAATACAATTTTTCCCTGCTGACCATATTTTTAGTTCAGGCACTGAATCAGGTGTGGATAATAATAAAAATTCTCACTAATTCAACTGATATTCTTTAGATCATTCAAAACAAGTTGGCAGCTTGGGAGTTTATCTAAACAGAAATGCACCAAACACTTACCCTGAAATCTTTTCCCACCATCCAAAATAAAAGTGATTTTGAGGTTTTGTCATCAGATAAGAATTTCCAGGGGAAAGTCAACAGGCTTCAAATTCACAATGCAGTGAAACAGTTTCCTCACACAGACAAGTGCACAGTTTTTAACCCTTGCTGGTCACAGACACAGATGTCAAGACTGAAAGCAGCAGAGAATCCTCTGAACATCTCATATCAATGAACCACAAGGTACACAGCTGGTAAATGAGCTGCTCAGTGATAAACACACTTAGCAGAGTTTATATTTCCTTAAGTCTCTTAAAGATTAAGAGGTCTGCTCCTGTCCTTCCTGCCAGCTACAGGCAGATGCTGGACAGCACAAGGTAAAGATATTTTTTAGATGAGGTTAAGCGAGAAAAAAAAATGAGAATGTGTAGGCAGCTCACCTAAAATACAGGGCCAAAAGGGGGCTTAGCTTGAGCCTGGTGTGGAAACTTTCCATTCATCCCAAGGGAATCCACAAGACATTTGGACAGGACGTGGTTCAGAGTCACTCTCCTGTTACCTAAAGATCCCCTTGGCAGATGCCTCTTTCACTCAGAAACATCCCTTGTAGGACCTTCTCCTGAGGATATAACAGGTGGTGGCAACTCATAAAATGTGCTCATATCCACACATCCTTAAACAAAAACACACATCTACAAGAGTCTGGCTTTGTTTTCATTATGCCTTTGAAAAGAGCCACTGCAAAAGTTTAAAACTGGGTAAATGCATCTTCTCAGGAAAGAAAGGCAAGATTATTTAATAATCAAAGAGCTTCTCTCCTCCATGTACAGAACTGGTCTGTGTAAGCTTTCTGAGCCTGTCCAGTGTGCATCTGCACGTACTGGAAACAACCTTTCAGGACCAGGAACGTGTTGCAAAGTCCACCTACAGAAAGAGACAGACATATTCTATCACACTGGATTTAAAAACAGGGATGAAGTTTCCCTGCTGTATCAAAAGACCACTCTGAAAAGGGCTTAACCACCTTTTAAAAGTGAAGTTGCCAGGCCAACATGGGCCAAGTCTGAAAGTGCTCTAACTCTCTGCTCTGGGACTCCAGTACTAATGTCTGTGTGCCCCAAGCACACAGAGCCTCAGGAAGGTGCTGCAACTGAAATGGCAGGGACACAGCCCCATATTTACACCACTGTCCCACTGTGCCTCTTCTTGTGCCCATTTGTCACCGAGTGCATCTCCCCCTCCCTGCTCCAAAGCAGATTAAGCTTAATAAACTTATGTAGTTGTGAAGTGTACTGCCTATTATCCAATTAGGCAGCTAACGAGATCTGAGTAGCAGCACGTAGGCACCGATAGCTGTCGGCTGATACCTGGTGCAGATTAGACACGTTCCTTATTTTTCCAGCCCTTGCAGAAAAAGGCTTGGGATTCGTTCAAAGGCTGCTCCAGAGGCTGGATTCAGGTAATTGTTTAATTTTGTTTGGAACCCATGAACACATCACGTTTGTTCCCTCTTGATCTCCTGGAGCTGTCACATCGTCCCATTGGGAAACTCCTGACAAATGTGGTGTGACTTGCTCATTTAAACTCTCACTGTGGACAGGGGCAGATCTCATCACCTTTAAGGTCCCTTCCAGCTTCAGAAATCTATGGAGCAATAAAAGATCTGTGCATCAGCAGAAAGAAATGTCTAGAAGTGATAAGGATATTCAGAAATTCAATCTTTATTAGGTCTGATGCTGTTCCACGTGAAATTCCCCTAAGATCCACCTAAGAAAACATAAATTAGATGTAATCACCATAAAATGGCTGCATGGCATCATCGTTCTTGGAGAATAATTATCAAGGGTTTGTTATCTAATTGGGAGAGAGCTGGAAAGCGGGTCCAGCCAGGCACAAGAGCTGTGCAATATTTTCATTTCCAGTCTGGATGACAGACTGGAATGTATGGCCATCAACCCAACAGATGATTCAGCTGGGAGGATTTGCAAGCAGTGGGATGTACAGATTTCAATTTCTACTTTATCTTGATGCACTGGTCCAGTATCAACAAGAGGAAATACCAAAGCAAGAGAAGTCACAGGTACAAACACAAAAGCCACTTCCCACTCAGCAAGACTCCAGAAAAGACTGCAAGAGGCTCAAGGTAAAATTGTGAGGTTCAACATTGTCCCATAAAGCTCAGGAGATGATCCATAGAAAGACTCAGCTATGCCTTGCCAAGTCCTTCCCTTAGGTGCTCACTGCTGTGCAGCTGCTGTGCTTTTTGTGAAAGCAGACCTGGGAGAATCTTGTGGAGAACAACAACACTAAAAAACACCAGGTATGAGGTTAGGCTGGATCCATTTAAGTCAGACATGTTTCTAAGAACAGACTAGCCCGGGCAAGCAGACAGGACACAGCCTGAGGGGAACCTCCTCCCAAATCCAGCAGGAAAATTCAGAGTTTTGCTCATCTGAGTTTAACCCTCTGGCTTTAATCTTTGTTTAAAAACAAGGTAATGGCCATCACTGTGAAAAGAACAACAGTTCAAGGGCATTTCAATACTGAAAAAAGAGACCATGTGCTTGTACTTCTCATCCCTCTTCTTCCAGCACATTAATCCCATTAAAAAATCCAGATAGGTCAGTCTGAACATAACTTTTTCATTGTTGTAAAGGAAGTCCCTCATTTGCAGATCTTTTAAAGAGTGACCATCTTAGAGGCACTTAACTTGTCCCCACAAATAGGGGAATATGGATTGGATGGGTGGAACACACACCTTTGAACTATCAGAGGGCAGGGTCAGATTGGATATTAGGAAGAAATTCTTCCCTGTGAGGGTGGGGAGGCCCTGGCACAGGGTGCCCAGAGAAGCTGTGGCTGCCACATCCCTGGAAGTGTCCAAGGCCAGGTTGGAGCAACCTGGGATAGTGGGAGGTGTCCCTGCCCATGGCAGGGGGTGGAACTGGATGATCTATCATGTCCCTTCCAACCCAAACCATTCTGTGATTGTGTGACTGGTTAAAATTTGGCTGTATCAGTGAGCACAAAAGGTAGCAGACAGCAGACTGGAATAAATGATGGAAGAGAAGAGACTGAGAGAATAGGGTTTGTTAAACTTGGAGAAGAAATTGTGGTTAGCAGGGGATCCAGTTTCTATCTTCAACTACTTCACTGAGGGGTTACCAAGGAGATGGAGCCAGACTGAACTGGCAGAAACAAAAGAACTAATGGACATGACTAGGAGCAAGGGAAACTCCAATCACACAGAAGGAAAATATTCCTCACCATGAAAACATTAAGTATGGCATCAACCTGCCACACTTGAGTGGAAAAGGTCTAAAACCTGACCAAAACACATTCACCAAAAACCTACCTTTGATCCTGGCCCTGCCTGAAGGAGGAAGGTCAGACAAGGGAGCTCCAGATGACTTATGACACCCAAGTTACTCTTCAGTTCTAAGAAATCTTTATCAAGGAACACTGAACAAGGGATTTTGCCCAGTAGTCTACATCACTCTACACCTGTTCAGTGCTAACGAGTACTTTAGACTCAAAAGCTGTCAATAAAATACCTCCACATGACTCAGGATCCCAGTATCTGTAACTCAGGGAGAAAAAGAGTAAAGAATTAAGCACTAAGAGCTTTCCCTGTAACTGGAAGCAGAACAAGAGAAATGGAGACTCATGTTATGCAAGTTATACAAAAGCTCTGGAAAAAGCTGTGAGGAATTCCAAGAAGACACATGCTGATAACTCAAAATCAAGACTGCTCCTCCCTACTTGCTCTTCCCACCACAATAAACACGAGTTGATGCCAAGGGATGTTTCAAACCTGTCCAGACCAGCCTTTAGTTTGGCGAGAGCTTCTTCAGTTGTCCCAGGACAAAGGCTCTCTGTGTGCAGACATACCTTGGAGACACACTTCACACTGAAAGGTGTAAGAGGTGTTAATAGATGCAGAGAAAATGCCTGGAACAACACAGACAGACAAGTTTTTCCTTCTTTCCCCCACCCCCACTCCTCGCTCCGAGCAGTTTACCTCAGTAAATAATATTTCTAGTGCTTATCTGCTGTGTTTTCTGTCATGTTTTATGTCTGAGTGGTACCTCTCCTGTCAGAATCATCCTCACAGCCACGTTTTACCAGCTCTAGACACGCCTGAGTAGATGTATCCTTCATGGAAACAAAGATACATTACCTACAAAATCGGATGCAGGGAGTGTAACCACTGCAGGGAGGGAGAAGGGAAGGTCACTCCTGAGCTGCAATCGAGCTAATCATGGGGAAAGCCTTGGTCAGAGCAGCTGGCAAGGACTTTCACCTTACAATGGAACAGTCAGAAATCCATAATA
Organism: Serilophus lunatus; assembly: GCA_013399895.1. Taxonomy (NCBI): domain Eukaryota; kingdom Metazoa; phylum Chordata; class Aves; order Passeriformes; family Eurylaimidae; genus Serilophus; species Serilophus lunatus. Next base: position 232,328 of record VXBA01001285.1, read on the forward strand.
CATCCCTGTAGAAAAGACAGCACCTGAGCAAGAAGAGCATGTGCCCTGTTTTTACGTTGGGTAGAGACACAAAGCCTTCCATGACAAAACACTTTATCTGTGCTCTGTCCAAAAATCGAGTGCATCCATCACACCCCAAAGTCCACATGAGAGTCATAAATGGGGTTTGCTGGCAAGTTTTGGGCCCAGAAAGAAAGACATGGCCCAGAGATTCCCAAAGGCTGCTGCAGAGGATGGAACAGCTCTCTCTGCAGCAACAAAAGGGCAAGAGGGCAGCAGTTCTCAACTGCAGCACAAGAAATCAGATCCCAGAGACTGGGAAAATCTTGGTAATGGCAAGAACAATGAAGGACTTTCAAGGGTCGGCCAGGGAGGAACAGGGAGAGTCCATCAGTGGAGGCTTTTAACAACTGCTTGGACAAACATCTGCTGGGAAAGTTTAGATAGATCTGACCCAGCCTTGGGACTGGAGGTCAAATCAGACAACTTAAAGTCCCTTCCCTGCTGTTCTCTGCTTATAACAGAGATACAACAGCAGAACAAGTTCAGCAGCAGCCCCCAGGCACGTGAGCTTCCCTAATATTTCCATAATACACTGAGGAAACACTGTAAGATCCCACTGCAGCAGCTGCACATTCCCACGTGGTACCTTCTCCCTCCACTCCTGGGGAAGCAATAGAGATAACACGAAGTTGGACTCACAGAACAAGCACAGGAACAGGAGATCCCCAGCACTGTCTCCAGAGGGAGATTGTCCCCAGCCTTCCCAATGGAACAATCCCTCTCACACCCACAGCATGGGAATAGCCATTAACAGGAGCCCACCCACACTTTTCCTCCCATTTGCCTCCCTCCCATCTCACCTGGCAGTCAGAGCAGTTCTCTCTTTTTTTTTTTTTCCCCTTTAGCCCGTTCTTCTGTTCCTCCCTGGGCTATTTTCATGCGTAAGGTCTTCAGCACTGGATCCTGCCCACGATCCCACCCCAAGGGAATCAGGAGACAACAAAGGGAAACGTCCCAGTGCTTCACTCCGAAGCCCTCAGTCACGTTCAGCCCTTTGTCAAGTCCTCTTCCAAGCCCCAAGAGAGGCACCAGATGCCACTGTAACACTGCAGCACTGGTGGGAGCTCCCCACGACTAGAAAGGGACACTTAATTTAGTCTGCTGGGAGCACTCTGTGCTCCTGCAAGCATTTAATGAATGGCACAAACTGTGCTGTGGGATCAGAGCAGCCAGGCAGCAGACTGGAAACCAGCAACTCCAAAGGACCAACTTTTATCTCAGGTCTAAAGCTTGACCTGCCAAAGGGGGTTTAGGAGTTTTTGCTCCCCTTTTTTTGCTTAATTATTATTATTTTGCTGTACCCACAAGTGTGTGTGTGTGTCACATCCCAGATATATCCCACGTGGGGGTGTGTGTCAGAACACCCCCAGCACATCTGAGGGCACAGTTATGCAACCCCAGAAACCTTAGATCCAAGTTTCCTAAAGGACAGCCCTGACTGTCTGTGCAGTGCTGACAGCAGCAGTCACGGGTCAGGCCAGGGATTGGATCCAACTGAAAATTAATCCCATAAAAACAAGTAAAAACCCACTGCCAGGTGTGTGGGCTCCCTGACCAAGATCTGAGACCCCCAGTCACAGCAGAACACGTGCAAGAACAGGGTGAATCCTTTTACTAGAAGTAGTGTCTTAAAACTGTGTAAGTCACCCCTCAGTCTGTGCCCTGATAGGGCTGGAAAAGAGTTATGCAAGAGAGGAAACAGGACAGCAAAGAGGAAACATCTCAGTGCAGTTCCACACCTCAAACCAGGCTGCAAAAACAAAGCTCCTTCCAGCTTCCCAGGCCTTCCCAAAGGGTTTGTGAGTTTGGGGAGCTCAACCAAAGGAGTACCAGACAGGTCTTCCTGGCAGAGTCCTCTGGGATCACAACGGTGACTGATTCCAAAAAAGAAAATCCTGTCAGAAGAAAACTGGAGATCAAAGCAGGAGGTTACACCTACATCCTGGAACATGCATGCCCATGGGACAGGACAATTTTTAATTCAGCCTCTGATTAAGTCTTCATCCAACAGAAACATCAGGTTAGCACACTTGAATGTTACACCTGTACAAACTCTTTGGGAGAAAATCCATTCCCCACCTGCCCTGAAAAATTGAACTGGACCAGGCTCTTCCAAAGGAAAAGAAACTCCTCCTTTCCCATGCAATGCCCAGTTTAGGGATAGGCCAGGACTACCTGCTTCATTTAGCGCAAGTCATTTTCTGGATATATCACCTGTAAGGGAGCTTGAGTAGGTACTTCACAGCAAAAATGATCCAACCCAACATGCTTTCTTCATTCTGCTCCTCAGAGTGTGCAAACACCATCATATCCTGTCCAATATTTCAGTCATTCCAACCATGCCAGTAAAACCTACACTGTTCCAGACCACTCAGCTCAATCTAGAGGACACACTTAAGAAAAATCTGGCATCATGCAGAATAATGAATGGTGAAGAAATGAATAACTACGTATCCATTCTTTAAAAATTATCTACATCCATTCAATTCTCTGCTTCATCAGCCAGGAAAACAAATATTTTCTTATTTCTTAGAAGTAGTTCCTGCCTTTGAACTCAGTAAGTACACACGCACACACAGAGAAAAAGTTGATTTAAACGAACTTTTCAAGCCATTATAAAGGCTTTGCAGCCCTTTAACAACCTGCTGGACAAAAGAAATGCATGTGACCAACCAAAAAAATTCCCCACCAGCTAAAATTGCCCGTGTTTGCGTCATTTCAGCTCTCTGGGCTCCCCACAGCTGAGACTCACTGTAAACTCCATTCTCTCACTGATCTGCTCCATGGCCTCCAGGTCTCCCTCTTGGAGATAATCGTGGCCTCAGAGGATGACGTGGAAAACCACCCCAAAGAGGGAATAGGCAACAACCAAAGCCCTGTGTCAAATTGCTGCAAAATCTGTTTCCCTCAGACCTCAGCAAGCTCCCAGCCCACCATCATTTTGAGTTATCCAGAGCACTAACAATAGCTGCCTTGTTTAACCCAGACTTAAAGGATGGCCTGGTAATAGAGAACTACCCGGGAGCAGCTCAACTCCAGCACCAACAACAAGGAGGGGCTTTTTGACCCTTTTTACATTACATTCCTGCTGATGAGCTCATCTCACTACCTTCAGAGCAGCTCCTCAGGCCTTTCCTGGTGCCAAACCATTCCCTGGTGCCCTTCACACCTTCCTTTACATCCCGTCCTTGCAAACCTCATGGCCCCAAAACGTCACCACACGAAAACTCCAGTCGCCACAAAAAAAAATTAAAAAAAAAACAAAAAAACAAACACCAAAACTGCTCTTAAAACCAGGGATATGATTAAAATTCACCCATCATCACCACTGCTTAAAAATCTGCTGCATTTCAAGATTTCCAGAGGAAAAGGTCAGCAGCATATGAGAGCACATCTCCCAGAGCAAACGTCCTTGTCACGGTGCTGTCAGGATCAGAGGGCAAATGCCTTGTCATAAAAACATTGTGTGGTTTGTTATCCACAGCTCAGGGCTGCTGGTTTGAGTTAGAAGGGACCTTAAAGCCCATCTCATTCCAACCCCCTGACATGGGCAGGGACACCTCCCACTATCCCAGGTTGCTCCAACCTAGCCTTGGACACTTCCAGGGGCAGCTTGTGCCAGGGCCCCACCATCCTCTGAGTGAAGAACCTCTTCCTAATATCCAATCTAAACATCCCCTCTGTCAGCTTGAAGCCATTCCCCCTTGTCCTGTCATTCCATGCCCTTGTCCAAACTCCCTCTCTACGTGTCTTGGAGCACCTTTAGGCACTGGAAGTCCTCCCTGGAGCCTTGTCCAGGCTGAGCATCCCCAGCTCTCTCAGCCACCCACCTGCAGCCCAACCCCTATCCCAGGGTCTCTCAAGGGTGCTGGCTCTGGCATCCAAAGCCTTTTCTTTCCATGGAATAAAGAAAGGTGCTGAGTATTTTGGTCAGGTGAAGGGTTCTCCTATTCATCAATAGTCAGTTGTATGTGACAACTTTAACCTTTCTTACAGACTTTATCACAGTGGCTTTTCCTGAGGTACAGGGAGGAGCTGAACCTCACAGACTCCCACAAATATGTTCACAATTGTCCATAGACACAAAAACAGGACCTCAAACTAAGGTTCTAATAAAGCCACTCCCCAGAGCAGAGCCACACACCAAGTGAAACAGCTGCCCCACATCAAAGTGCTCCTCAGGTGCCACCACACAACTGCAGTCACCAACAAGTTTTATTTCCCAAGCAGTTCATATTCCCACCCGTGGTATTCCTGGGATCTTTTCTTGAAATAAAAAGAAACCACTGAAATATCAGATTATTAAAAATAGATATAGATAGATAAAAAGGAAAGATTTGCAACCAATTTCCACACTGACTCCTACAAACTCTAGTGTTATCCCTGTGCACACATCCATGGGGAGCATGGAATTTCCAGACACAGCAAAGCCAACACAGCAGTAGATGGAAACATCACCAAGGTGCCTGAAAATTCTCATGTTCCCTCAACAGGAGGACAACAGGGATGATAACACAGCCTGGAAACACCACCAAGGTGGTTTTGAGATGCCATTTGTTAAATTATTTGCTTCTTGGGAGTCCAAAATATGATGAATTGGTTGTGTTTGTGGTTTTTTTGGTTATGTTGCTATTCCCTATTCCCATGGTGGGTTATCATGCCTCTCCCACATTGCTTGAATGCAAAAATGAATCTGTAGCACAGCAGCAGAGCAGGACTGATCCTTAAGCCACATCCTTAAGCCTAAGCCTTAAGCCTAAATTCAGGCTCTATTGAGAGGAAAGAGTCCAAATCCATCCTTCACCCCCATCAGTTCCAAGAGGCAATCTTTATAGCCCTTTAATTTATTATTTATACCTCTGACATAATGCTTTAGCTCACCAATAGAGCTGAAAAAAATCAGTTATTTAATTTCCACAGACTTGAGTTCATTAACTTCTGGAGAGGACTCATGTCTGTGGTCACTGGGAAAGGGTATTTCTACATTTTTCCATTTTTCTGATCTGTTAATTACAGTTACAGAGAGAAGGAGACAGCAGTGAGATTTGTGAAACACAGCAGGCTGTGCTTTAGTACTTGCAAAAGGAACACAGAAAACAATTCCTCTTTTTTTATACCACTCAATCATGCAAAGTAAATCCACATACTCCCAAAATCAGGATCACCGTTCTCCTTAGACATTCTTTGGGCCAGCAGGAATTTAGTTGGAGAAGCTCAGATTTGATAAGAGGGGATTACTTTTGTTTGGGCTGACAGGAAAAGAAAACACACAGTGATAAAAGTGGGGTTGAGAGACAGGCAGGTCCACTTTGGAGGCAGCAGGATGCAGGAATGCTCCTCCAAGCTTCCGAGGCAGAGATGGGCAGGAGTCCAACAGGTTTGGAGGATGGAGGAAGGTGAAAAGCCCAAACTGCACTTCTGGGCCAAGGGGGAGGTCAGCAAAAGCACCATCACACCTCTTAGAGCAAAGGATGCTGCAGGGAGCCCACAAATCATTGTCTTCTGTTGGTGAGGAATGTTATCAACGGGCAGAGCTTTCCAAACTCCACCTCAACCCCTACAACCCCACTGAGCCACTTGAGACTCCTCCATCCCGTGTCTCAGGGACACCACAGCTGACTCATGACAGCACTCAGGCACGTTTTGGTGGGAGAGATGCCACTGGGAAAAAGCCCTTCCAGCAGAAACCAGGGAGGGAACATCCAGGAGTGCCTTCAGGACACGTGCCGTACGTTTGTGGTGCTCCAGCAGCACACTCCAGCATTTCAGGGAAGCGTGGCACAAAGCCACACAGCTGCTCTACAGGGCCAAAGGATGGAGAAGGAAAAACAACCACAGCACCCAACACCAGACAGCACTTTTAGGACTCGAAGCCCCAGAGCTCTGCACCCATTCCCGCACGTAGCTCAGCCAAAATACCAGCTGAGTGCAGCTCCAGACCCAAAGATGCCCAGGTAAATAGTTGAGCAGCTACACAATGATTTGGAGCCAGGCACTGAGTCAGACCCAAGACTTCTGGATTTTTGCCAGCTCAGTAGTCATCTGAATCTGCTTCCTCGTCCAGCTCCCCACTCCACAACAGAGGCACGAGGGAAAGGCAGCACTAGCTTTTTTTAGAGGCAAAGCCAGCTGAGACCACAGAGCTTGCTATTCCCCAAAAAACACGGTACATCTGTTCCACAGCAGTGCCATAAAAGATTAGTAAGTGCTGGGCTAACAATCTGGAAAGGGAAAAGGACCTAGGAGAGCAAAATGTTATCACTAAGTCAATAAAACAACATCTGTAAAGGACTGAGAACATAACAGCATTCTTGCACAACAGGCAGAAATGCTTCTGGGCTGATTTCTTGTTCTCCACTGAACCTGCCTGGTAACTCTGGGAACAGGACTGAGTCGTACAGGCTACGGGAAAAGTGGATCAACAGGGTGAGCTCAGGACAGAGCTCTGAGCTCGGCTCTGTTGGTGCAGGATCACACTGTGGACAAGCATCAGCCCGTACACAGGGTTTCACTTGGACATAAAGCCTGTGTTCACACCTGGTGGAGCCGGGCAACCACAGCCGGGCACCGGCTTTTCTGAGACAAGCAGGGAGGGGTGATCAGAGCAGGGACCCAGTGGGGCAGCTCTGAGTCTGGGGCTCGGGATGTAAATCGTTGAAAGGCTTTGTTTTGAGGTCAGGTTCGGTAAATGGACAATCGGCTTTGTGCATTTCACTACCACGAGTCCGGGACTTATCCCCTCATCTACCGCAGCGATCTTAAAAGAGGGAGCAATTCCGCAGGAGTGGATGGATCTGACTGAAAACACCAGCACTGCCTGGCCCTCGGTGTTGTAACAGCTTCCTATAAACAAGAAACACCGAGCGAGTCTTCACAGCTCGTCATTTACATCCCCACCACGGCGACTTCCCCGCTTAACCTTCCCTCTCCTGTCACCGCCTGGAATGCCAAGGCGGGGAATGCGGATGCGCATCGCGGGCGGGAGATGCTCTGACATCCACACACGGAGGGGAAAACGAGACCCAAACCACTCCGGAATCCCAACGCAACCACGGGTGTCCTACCCTGAGTGGGAACGGCGAGCCTTTCTCCCCTACTCCCCAAAAATGGGAGGGATGACACCGCACCCGGGCCGGGGGTGTCGAGGGGCTCAGGAACCGGGGGCGGCTCGTTCCTGGGGAGTTTGGGGGGTGTGTGGGATGGGGGACAGGGAATGGTCCATCAGGGTGGGGTGTGGCACAAGGCACGGGGCTGGTCCTACAGGGAGGGACACGGGGCTGGACCCTCGGGGTGGCGTGCGGGATGGGGCACAGGGAATGTCCCTCTGGAGCGGTTTGGGTGTGCGGGATGGGGCACGGGGAATGTCCCCCTGGAGCGGTTTGGGTGTGCAGGACAGGGCACAGGGAATGTCCCCCTGGAGCGGTTTGGGTGTGCAGGACAGGGCACAGGGAATGTCCCCCTGGAGCGGTTTCGGGGTGCGGGACGGGTGCCGGGTCTGTCCCCTCAGACAAAGCCGCTCCCCCCCCGGGCGCTCGGTG
>VXBA01001285.1:240033-312890 GCA_013399895.1 Serilophus lunatus
AGGTGCCGAGGAGATCCCTCCGAGGGGACCCCGGGGGCCGCCGCCCAGCCTCGTACCTCGCTCTGCGGTGCCGGAGGGGGACTGTCGGGGTCTGGGCGCCCGCCCGGCTCTCGCCTCGCTGCCCTCCCGCGGCTGGAGCGGCTCCCGGCGCGGCTGAGCGGCGGCTGCGGGCACTGCGGGGCCAGAACCAGCGCCGGCCTGTTTTCCAGCCGCCTCCCCCGCGGCCCGCCCCGGCTCCGCCTCGAGCATCCCCCGCCTCCGCCTCCGCCTCCTCCTTCCCCTCCGCCTCCTCCTCCTGCTCCTGCTCCTCCTCTTTCTCGGCTTTCTCCTCCCCGCCCGCGGTCCCGGGAGTGTTGGGCGTAAAACTTCAAGGATGGGAGCGCCTGTTTGAGGGGACCCAATTAAACCCAATTTTCTGCCTAAACGGGAAGGGTCTTTTCCGCCTTTTGCCGCCGTGGTGTCCCCGCGTCCTACAAACCGCGGAGCGCGGAAAAGCATTTAATTCCTGTGCAATGTTATTTTTTTTTCCTATTCCTGTCCAGATAGTGAAATTAATCTCATCAGACTCTACCTCACAACTAAAGCCCAGCCTGTGGACCAGAAGACCACAGCTCACCACAGTCCTACCTAAACATCTTCAGGTTGTATCTCCCAACATCTGTTTTCTACCTCTCTGTATCCAGGAGAAGAGTGCCATAGAAAATCAACAACAGGCGTAGATTTAAACTTCTTTCAACTTGAAGACCCCTAAAAGCCAGCAGAGGATTGTCTCCCTCTTGCAGGACTGGCAGATGCGGGACAAGGGATAAGGAATGACTCAGCCCCACAGAATTAACTTGTTTGGAAAAGACCTTTGAGATCATCAAGTCCAACCTTTTACCAACACCACCTCATCAACTAAACCATGGCACCAAGTGCCTCATCCACTCTTCTTTCTAACACTTCCAGGTGGTGACCCCACCACCTCCCTGGGAAGCCCATTCCAATGGCCAAACACTATCTGTGAAAATTTTTTTATTCGAATTGAGCCTAAACTTCCCCTGATGCAGCTTGAGCCTGTGTCCTCTTGTTTTTTCACTGGTTGTCTGGGAGAAGAGACCAACTCCCCACCTGGCTACAACCTCTGTTCAGGGAGTTGTAAAGAGCAATAAGGTCTCCTCTGATCCTCCTCTTCTCCAGGCTAAATAACCCCAGCTCCCTCAGCTGCTCTTCAGAGGGCTTGTACTCTAGCCCCTTCACCATCCTCGTTGCCCTTCTCTGGACACATTCCAGCAATTCAGCATCTTTCTTAAACTGAGGGGCCCAGAACTGGACACAGTACCCAAGATGTGGCCTAACCAGTGCTGAGTACAGGGGAAGAATGACTTCCCTGGTCCTGCTGGTCACACTGTTCCTGATCCTGATCTAGGCCAGGATGCCACTGGCCACCTGGGCACACTCTGGCTCATGTTCAGTGTCCTGTCCATCAGCACCCACAGGTCTCTTTCTGCCTGGTTGCTCTCCGGCCACTCTATCCCCAGCCTGTAGCACTGCATGAGGTTATTGTGGCCAAAGTGTAGAACCCACCATTTAGATTTGTTAAATCACAAGCCAATGGATTCTGCCCATCTCTCCAGCCTGTCCAGGTCCCTCTGCAGAGCCCTCCTGCTCTCTAACAGATTGACATTTTCTCCCAGCTTGGTGTCATCTGCAAACTTACCAATGGTGGACTCAATCTCCACATCCAGATCAATAGAGATGTTGTATCAGCAGAGACCTGGGGTTAATAAACCCCTCTAGATTAATAACATACATAGTGTGTGTGTGTGTATATATATATATATACACTCACCATATGTATAATAAATACTATATATAATTATATGTTGGATGCTCCATCCCTGAAAGTGTTCAAGACCAGGTTGGATGGAGCTCTGAGCATCCTGGTCTGGTGAAAGATGCCTCTGCCCATAGCAGGAGGATTGGAATTAATGACAAATCCAACCCAAGCCACTCTGTGATCCTAAATATGATATATATACTCTTAAATAGAGGCAAAGACCCTCTGCCATGAACACCTCTCCCAAAGGGAGGGGAAGGCCAAAATAATCCCATTCCAGTGTCACTAGCTGGGAGATGGTATTCAGAGCCCTGAAGCAGAGGCAAGACAGCTCTGCTTCTTCTGAATATGATGCCTTTCATGCAGCTGCAGGGTAAGAGCCTCCTCTCAAAGCAGCAGCCCCATAAACAGCAGGTTTTATTAAATTATAGCTCCTTACAAAAAAACCCACAACCCTTTGCAATGAGGATTGAGCAATGTGTAACTCAGGATGAGAGTTCACCATGGAGCTGGAACACTCAGATATCGTGCAGCCTCCCCATTAAACACTGGCCGAAATTGCTTTTGGATGCCTGGAGAGAAAGTCTAGAGGAAAGACTGTACCTTGGATGGAAATCAGTTGTATCTGCAAACTACCTCCAAGCACTTTAAGGTTTTATAAAACACGCTCAGCTGCCTGCTGGAGGTTTGCACCTGCACAGCTGGGCTGAGGTTGCTGAGCCAGCCGAAACTTCTGGGGAAAACAGCAAGCATAACACAGATTTGGGTTTCCCAGTTCCCATCAGATATTAAATAACTGTGCAAAGTTTTCCATTTCATTTATATTGTGCTTGCAGACTGTTTTCTTCCAGGCCTTGAGCTTTCCTGCCTGCCCTTCACTGCTGCTGTCACCTCTGGAACTGATGATACCTGCAAAGCCCCTCGAAGAACCCAAATGTTGAAAGGTGGTTTCTGAGCCTGCAATCCATCAGGATGGCTGTCCCCATCCAGCACACTGCAGGAGCCAGTCAGCCTAGCCTGTGAATGGTGCTGGGCTCTGCCCTCTCACACGTGCCCCACGGCCTCAGCACTGGGTCTCCACAGAGCCTACAGATGGAAGCAGAGCTTTGCAAATTAAAGGACTTCAGGGAAATGAGCCATATCCCTGTTTTAACCAGCTATATCTGGAAAGAGAGGAATTGGCAACGAGGTTGGTTATGTTGGCTGGAGAGAGCAGCCTTTCCCACCAGACCGGACAGAATCTGAGGTGATGAGGAAATAGGGTCAGTTCGATGGTCCAGCCTGGAGATACCTGCCTGGAAGGAACAGAGGGGAAGCCAGGATTTCCTGCCTGGAGTCCTCAGCCTCTCACAGAGCAATACCTGTCCCCAGGACTGCTCTAATCCAGGCTGTGTTCATTTATAGCCAAAGAGGAGCCACGAAGAACAGAGTGGTGCTCCCTGTTCCCACAGAGAAGCTGACCCATGAGGGAAGCTAGTCATCCAGCAGCTGGGAAAACTGGTGAGCCAATTCCTACTGAATGGCACTTCTATTTCCTCCACAGCAAATAAACAACCGTGCTGCAGGGCTGCACCAGCTCTGAGCTCCCTTGGCTGCAATTTGAAGGATTTGAACTAAATCTAGAAAGCTCTGAGTAGTTGGGGTCCCCTGGGTTCTACCCTCTTTATCCAGTTTAAACTTGGCAACAGAACTCAGTCAGCCAAAAACCCTAGGCATGCTTGTGAGGCATTTTGAGGTTACACATAAATGCAATTTCCTGGGGGGAAAATAAAGCCAAAATGCTGGAGGAAAGTAAAGCTAAAATGCAAGCCTGTGTTTGATACAGTGTGTGATGCACTAAGGAAGAGGAAGTGACAGATACAGCTGAGGTTGGTGTTACACTCTGACAGTAGTTCCAAAGAAATGTGATGGAATCCTAAAATAAGCACTGTTTTTTCCTCTGACATTTGTTATCTGTGGACAGACCACATGGTGAATAAAGCATCTTTCCTGGGAAGAACACATGAAGGACAGGTTTATAAATGAAATGTAAGTGAATGATAAAGGTCCGAAGAGCATAACCTAAAAACAGTGGAGAAAGACCTTGTGCAACACACCTCAGGACACTGGCAAGAGCTGAAATCCAGAGACATAATGGACATGGAAAAAGAAAAATGTTTTATTGCCTGGAAGGTCTCTTTCTGGGAGGTTTTTTTGCACCACGGAAAGATATTCCAGGGACAACAGAAATAGCTCATGTCCTTCAACACACACATTCAGGTGGGGAAGGGAATTCAGCAAACAAATCAGGAGAGCACATGGTGGGTACATGGAGGGTGGAAGGGGACCTGAACACTATAGGAAGCTGTACTTCTGGGTATGGGCGTGTTTGAAGTCTGGCCAAGGAGATGTATTGGATGGATTGATGATTTTTTTCCCCCCTGACAAGTAAAATCATGATTTAAAGGCAGTAAGAGATTATTCTCTAGATTCCTACTGACCAACTTAATACCTCATTCCAAGAACTGTCAGGTGAGATGAGGAAAAAGCCTGGTATAAGCTGTTTTTTAGGAAAATAAAGATCCAGCTGCCTGGAAAAGAGACCAGGAATGGAAAAGAAAAACAGGCAGCATGCAGTACCCCTCTGTACTCCAAAATATAGCATTCCTGACATTTGAAATAAAAAGGCTTTGCCTCTTAGCATTCTCATGCAGCATTTTTCATCCTCAGATATAAGTATGTTGGTAAAAATGCTGTTACCCTCTTGAAGCAAGGAGTCTCTCAATGCAAAGACACCTGATATAAGCCACGGGGTGTGCTGTGCTTTCCAAGTTGCCCTCTCTTGCCAAGATCCATCATTGGCATTGAGAGTGTGTCTGCAGTGAAAAGGCCTCACATGATGAAATCTTCGGGGGATCCACCCTCACAATGGCATTTAGAAGGACCCTTGTCAAGTCAAAATACAACTCAAAGGAAAACAGAAAATAGGTAGCTTAGAACAGGGGGGGGTTCTGATTTTATAAGCCATGATTTTTTATCATAAAAGTATCTACGTGCTGATTTCGACTCCTGCTCTGGGCTGGGTCTCAAAACATGACAAAGCCACTTGTGTTTCCACAAGCTGGACACCAAGAACAGTCTGAAAATACCAGTGTTAGATAATTACAATTCCAAACAGCCCAGCTGACTTTTCCATCCTCTGCACTGTTTGTTTACTACAGAAAGACTAATCACTGTTACCTGCAAAGTAGGCAAAATAAGCTTACCACGGATGGCCCAGATATAATGCTTTATTATCTTTCCATCCATCCATAATACAGAATTTCCATGATTCATTCACCCACTTGAACAGTCAAACAAAAACACACTTTCCCAGGAGAAAACCCAAAACCACGTCTGGTGCAGGAGAGAGAAACATCCTGACATAAGATCCTGGTAGAAATTTTATCTGAAGCAAGACTGAGGATCACAAACACAACGGGGAAGGGCAAAGATCAAACACGATTGCTTCTTGTGAGTGTTTTCCCTCTTTTCCTCACAATCCCCTGGCAATAAGTCAATAAAAGGTTTCACCAAGACTACAAAGGGAACCTGAAAGCCCTGCAGCTTCCCTTTGACAGTATATTCAGGCTACAGGCAGTTTCAAAAGTCACTTCAGAGAGCTTGCCCTCAGTTAAAAAATCCTTTATGACCTTCCAGTCATCCCATGCTGCAGTTTGTGTGAATGAGTAATATTGGCGTTTGCTATTCTGTCATCATTCGACAAGCTATCCAAGTGATAGGGAGCTCTATCATAAATATTTCCCTGTAATGATAAACAGTCTAGAAACAGAACAACCATCCAGCCCACCTTTGTGGTTAGAAATAAAACAAGCCCAGGTGAGGAGGAGAAATTCCCCCCAGGGGTTTATTCTTCCTTATTCTCTTCTAGGAAGGTGATTTTCAGAATGATACAGCTCAAATGATGGCTTTTTCTAATATCCTGAGAGCTACAGGCTTTAACACTTTCCTACATGGGTTACTGGAAGGATATGGATCCTGAGAAAAGTATCCAATCTCAACAAAGGAAAAAGAGATCTGTGCGTGGAAGGTCCATTGCAATCCTCAAAAAACTGCTGTAGCAAACACCCTGAATGCTGGAAATTTGCTTCTGTTCCTGGCTTATATCTGTCAAGTCACAACTACTTAATTATACCACAACTTTCTGTCTGCTCAATTTAAAAATCCTTCATGATCCCATTTCTGTGACTTCTTGTTGGTTTCTTTTGGATTAAGAAGACTGGAAATACTTTCCCTGGGGCACAGGCAGAAAGCAGTTTGAAAGGGGGCACTGTCTCACACACACACCTGTGTGCTGGCCAGGGATTGTGGTGTCTCAGGGCAAGGTTATGGATTGCTCAGGAAAGAGCTTGGATAACTGTTATGTCTTGCATGGGCTCTGGAAGTTTTGCAAGGCTCTCTGGGGTATTTGATGGGAACAACTCAAGCTGGTACAGCCAAGGCCATTTTCTGTCTCTACGGGAGAGAGCAAGTGCATGGGAGACAAATCCTTCCTTGACCTTCAGTCCCACCAGCATCAGCTGAGCAAGGCAAAGACCCTGGTGTGTTAGCATTTCATGCTTTTCTTGCACATTTCATGTCTTTTCCCTTGTGCCTTGTACATCATTTAAAAATCCTGAAGAAAATCATCTCCAGGGGTATCAGGAAAGGCAGCAGTACCACAGCCACCTCCCAAAGCAGATGCCTTTGAAAAAGCTGAAATAAAGAAAGAGGTAGAAAAATGGGGCTGGCAAAGAACAGAGGAACAACCATTCCATGAGAAAACAAAGATGAGTCTGGGCCAGTTTGCTGCTCCAGTGGTGGGAGAACAAGGCTCACCACTCTCCCTTCTCACTTATTTTGTGCTCAGGGATTTTGTGAGGTGGACATGGTTTCTCTGTATCCAGTAACTTCCTTTGGATGTTGTTTTCATGAGCTGCTCAGCTCTCCTCAGGCAAATAGTGACAACCCAAACACCATGCAGCAAGAAATTCCACCAAAGAATCACAGCAATGACACATCCTTTGACTGGCTTGGAGATGGCTATTTTCATTCACCATAGAGTCATAGAATCACAAAATTATTTGGATTGGATTGGAAGGGACCTTAAAGCCCATCTCATTCCAACCCCCTGCCATGGGCAGGGACACTTCCCACTGTCCCAGGTTGCTCCAACCTGGCCTTGGACACTTCCAGGGATGGGGCAGCCACAGCTTCTCTGCTCAACCTGTGCCAGGGTCTCACTACCTTCACAGTCAAGAATTTCTTCCCAATATCCCATCTAATCCTGCTTTTTGTCAGTGTGAAGCTATTTGCTTTGTCCCATCACCCCATCTCTTGTCCCAAGTCCCTTTCCACCTCTCTTGGAGCTCCATTAGACAATGGAAGTGCCTCTAAATTCTCTCTGGAGTCATCTTTTCTCCAAGCTGAACAAAACCAAACTCTTCTAGCTTTTCCTCATAGTAGAGGTGCTCCAGCCCTTGATGTCCCCTTGTTCCTATATTGAGTAAAAGGGTGAACAGCTGACTTCTTGGCAATTTATCACTATTTTGTGCACCTCTAGAACACCCTTCACAAGTTATTCCCTGGAGATCCAGACCTATCTCATCCAACGTGCCTTTTTCAGGAGGCGGTTATGAACCTTTCCACCACTTGTCACCAATTCAGCACAGTTTGCACAAAACCCCAATCACATGAATTGTTCTGAGCACAAAGAATGCAGGAAATGAAAAATTGGCAGCTACAAAGGAACGGGGCTGAATGTGGAAATTTGGGAGGAGGCTTTGCTGCCTTATCCCCCAGTAGGTAGCAGAGGAAAGTGCAAGGAATGGCAGCGAGAACAGTGGGAAAATGCAAACTAGTCCTTGGATCTGTAGCGCTGGCCAGGTGACAGCAGTGTTTCAGGCAAAATATCTCTCTTACAGCCAATATGTTTGGATGTTTCACCTTAAAGGCCAAGGGGTGATACCTGCAAAGGCCAGGGAATGACCCTGAGAACCTCCACTGTCCATCCCAGTCCCTGCAGCCCCTCCAGGCACTGTGATTCCCGCAGATCCCTGCTCACAGTCTGCAGCCCTTCTCCCTGACCAGAAGAGCCCCGTTGTTTCCCTGTTCCCTGCTCCCTGCCCGTGCCTGTCTCAGCTCCTGACGATGCCGAGTCAGAACAGAGCCTGCCTTTGTGTTCTGCACGTGTCTGCTGCCAAGTGCTGTGAGCCACTCTGGGACTGTGCTCCCTAAAAATAGCTTGTCCCATGGATAACCTGCCGCCTTTGGAAGTCTCAGGTCTTAAAGATAAACCCTCGTGTAAACCTGCACAAAATAAGAAGCGAAAACACTCCTGTGGGGAAGAGAAAAACTCTGAAGAAATAGGCCAAGTGGTGTAATAGAGAACACAACCTCGGTACATCCACAGGCAGAAGAGGAAACCAGTGCCAAGGGGAGCAAGCGTTGTGTATAACCTGCACACAGACATAATATGACAACTACTGAGCTACAGGGGTTTTTTTACAGCCAGCTCCAAGTGCTACGTGTGGAAACACAGCATTGCTACCAAAAGTAACCCAAAAGAATAGCAATCCATCTAAATAAGCTGAAAAAATATTCCACTTTAGCTCCTTCTTTACATAAGAACACGTATTTTGGATAGAAAATGTATCCAGAGAGCGTTTTGCCCTTCTAAAACTTGCAACATATTAATTTGCTCTTTCACATTTTACTTTAATAACAGGGGAGTCAAATGAGCTCGATTGACAGGCTGGTTCCCAGGGAAACACGAGCAACTTACTTCCCTTAAATACCAGGCAGAAATGTTTCCTGTGTTAAACTGAGCAGCCTGCTGTGACATTCAGATCTCTAGGATTTAATCCCAAAAGAACAGAATGTGTTTGCCTGGTTCTGAGGTGGGGAAGGAGAGAGGTAGCAGCACACTACAGCTGGCAATGGGCACTGCCAGGGATCTGGCACTCAGATCAGCTTTGTGGCTCCATGTCCCTTGTCCTAATCCCCACAGGAAGGGCAAAACAAGAGTTTAACCCAAAAAGAAAGGGTAAAATTACATGGTGTTGCTGGGAGAGAAATGGAAAAAGGGAATTGGTAAAAGCAAGCCATTAAAATCTCAGTCAAAATGCCAGGCTGGCTGCCCAGTGTTGCTGGGACACATTAAGAGAATAAAGCAGCCACAGGCTGTTCTGGCCCAGGCTCTATCCAGCTTGAGAAGCTGCTTTGGCAGGTACAGATAAAGGTGGGAAGGGACTTGGAAGAGAAAATGTAAGACAAATCTCAGCATCCTCATAAATTGCTCTCTGGTAGAATCTGGAGCATCTCAAACCTGGGATTGCCTACATAGAGACCTGCAGAGAACATGTTCCTGCCCCATGTGACCATGGATGCTGTTCCCAACCCACATCACATGGCCAAGCTCATTTTGTTTCCTGCTGCTTCAGGTTAACATGATGTTAAAAAATAAAACCAGTGGCCATGAGCAGGTGCTTGAGATTGGGTCAAATACATATAACACGTCTCCCTAAAACTCCCCCTGCCTCCTTTATATTCAGCTCAATGCCCTGAGCCTGATGGGATTTGGCTGCTTAGTAAATCCCAGATTTCTCTTAGTAATTTCCATCATCTATCACTTGCCTCCTGAACACTCTTGTATCCACAATATCCTTCAGAAAGAAAGTTTACAGCTCAGTTACCCATTGCATAAGGACCCACCTTCATGGACCTGCTTGAAGATCAAATCCCACCAACTTAATTTGCTGGCCACTAGTTCCTGTAGTGGCCAAGACACTGGATGGCTGTTCCCTCACCACCCCATCCCTGCCACACAGGATTTTCCAGACCTCCTTTGGGTGTTCCTTCAGTCTTTAGGGCCACATTCTTTTTTTACTTATCTGAACTAATGTTTAGGTGAACAGGTGATAATTTGGCCTTGGAACAACTTTTTCCACCTCCTTGTTACAATTTGATTTTCTTTTAAAAATAAAAAAAAATAATTGACCATTTTTGTTTTGGTGGGTTTTTTCCCTCTATTCCCTTTGGATTCAGAAAAAAAAAAAAAGGAAAAAGAAAAAGAAAAAAGATAACTAAATAAAAGCTTTGCGTGCCAAAGTTTCCAGGTGCCCAATGTCCTGTTACTGGGACGCTGAACAAACAGCCTGCAAACACGATCCCTGCCTTTGTTCTGCCAGCTGGAAATGCAGGTCACTCTGCACCCCAACACCACCACGGAGCAGAGCCTCAGGAGGAGATATTCCACGGAGCAAAATGCTCCTTTCATCAGGCAAAGGACACCAAAAAGGAATCTGGATTTTCTTACTGAGTTGGCTGGGTATTTTGTCCACCGAGGAACACTTTCTGGGAGGTCTCTGTTCACTCAAGTGACTCAACTCAACAAACAGCATCAGTGATTCACTGCTCCAGAGTGTGCCAGCACCAGCTGGTGACCTGTGTGGGGCTGAGTCTCTTCCTCACCAGGAAACAGCCGTAATAAATGACATCAGCAGTGTGATTCAGTCAGTAGGACCATGGACTGCACTCGGGCACTCACTCCACATTTCCCTTCCCCAGCCAGCTTTTTCTCTTCTGTTCCCCTCAACTGTTGTGTCCCCGTGCAAGGACTGGGTCCTGCTGCACATCTGAATGGTCCCCAGCACAGTGGAACCTCCAAGCTGGGCTGTAATGCAAACCCTGAAGTGACTGAATGAAGGAAGATTTTGATGGGCTTTTAGGAAGGAATTCTTCCCTATGAGGGTGGGGAGGCCCTGGCACAGGTTGGGCAGAGAAGCTGTGGCTGCCCCATCCCTGGAAGTGTTCAAGGTCAGGTTGAAGCAACCCGGGATAGTGGGAGGTGTCCCTGCCCATGGCAGAAAGTTAGAACAAGATCTTTAAGGTCCTTCCTAACCCAAACCATTCCATGACTCTGTGATTCCATGACTGCATGGTGAATTCACTCAAATAAAAGAATTCAAACCATTTCCCTGAACTTTTCATGAATACACACTAGAAAAATAAAGTCGCTGAAAGGAGATGAAGTGGACCAGCCACCAAAGGTAAAAGATGATCCTTCACGGAATTACCTGCTCACATTAAAACAAATCAAAATAAGAGATGAGGCAGATTTTTAGTGCAGTCTGAGAAACTGAGAGAGTGCATTAAAAAATCACTCCTTTTCACTGCTTTCAGGCCAAATACTCAAATACACAGCAGCTCTCCAATTCTTGTTTCAGATTCGTCTGAATTTTGCAGATATTTTCCACAGAAACAGACAAAAGTTGTCTGAAATAAAATAGCCATGATCCTGCTCAACTTAAACATAAATCTTCAGAACAAAGAACATCTGTTTGATGAAACAAGCACATTATGCCCAATTTTCCTCCTAAACATGACAGGCTTTTGTATTCTTTTATGTTTGCCTCTGTACTCCTGCTACCAAGACATTGTCCAAACCACAGAAAAGACCCAATGTGGGGGAAGCTCTTAATTCATGTGCAATTTTTTCCTATTCCTGTCCAGATAATGAACTAATCTCATAAGAGTCCAACTCAAGCCCAAAAGACCACAGCCCACCACAATCCTGCCCAAACACTGTCAGGTTTTCTTATCTCCCAGCATCCGTTTTCCCCCTCTGCTGCTCAGTCATATCAGTGTTTATGCAGTTGTACAAGGCACTAGGATATACAGAAGAAAAAATGCCATAGAAAATCAAAAACAAGCATAGCTTTAAATTTTTTTCAGCTTGAAGACCCCTAAAGACCAGTGGACCAACAACTCCCACTTGTGCATAGTTCAACCTACAGCCCATGGTCCCGCTTGCCTCAGTTACCTTCAGCTGAATCTTGCTGGTGGTATAGGTGGAGCAAAGCAGGTCCCTTTAAATCCTTTGTTGTGTTTGCACAAGTTGAAAACAGTTCCTATTAAAAAAAAATCCCCTGTGTGTGCCAAGCCGTGTGTAGAGATTATGAATCACTAAATGGCAGCCACGTGTCAGCAAAAGTAGCAGGAAGTGTCTTGTGTTTGACCTTTATTTATAGGAACAAGAGCACTTGGTAGTGTATAGTTACAGCCATCTAATGATCCCTGCTCATCAAGAAACGTTGGATCAATTGCCTGCATAGCATGTTTTTGCTGTTAAGATAAAGAAAAATAAAAATATCTGGCTTATCTGGTGAATAGTCGTCAGTCTGAAGGGACTCTGAGAAAGCCCTTTCAGTCTGTTGCCTTTGAGTGTTTGGAAAGCAGAGAATTTCTTTGGAAATTCTCTGGGATTCTGAGGGAATGGGAGCACTTGATTTCAAGACCTGTATTTTGGCCCACGTCTCTTGTTGAACACACACCCTTGTTCCACAGAACTGAGCTGCAAGTTTGGGAAGCAGTAACGTGCTAAGCCCTCTCCTTGCTGTGCACAGGGAATTTGATACATATCCTTATTTTTTGGTAAATCCCACACATGTGAGAGTGTTACTGAATCAAGACAAAGTACCTCTGGGCTGCCATCCAGGTGGGAGCCTGCAGATCTGTTTGGATTATGCAACAGTGTGAGTGCTCTGCCTGGTTCTTCCTTGGATGAGTATTTAGAATCATATTTTCATGGGATCCCAGAATGGTTTGAGTTGGAAAGGACCTTAAAGCTCATCTAGTTCTAACCCCCTGCCATGGGCAGGAACATCTTCCACTGTCCCAGGTTGCTCCAAGCCCCATCCAGCCTGGCCTTGGACACTTCCAGGGATGGGACAGCCACAGCTTCTCTGGGCAACCTGTGCCAGGCCTCACCACCCTCACAGTCAAGAATTTCTTCCTTAGATCTATCCTTAGTCTCTCCTCTTTCAGTTTAAAACCAACCCCACTTGTCCTATCACTCTCTATCTGTGTAAAAAGTCACTTCCTTTCTCTTTTATAAAATTTCAGAGGGTGATCTAATCACAGAATCACAGAATCAATTAGGTTGGAAAAGACCTCTGAGATCAGGTCCAACCCAAGACCACCATGTCAACTACACTAAGTCCCATGTCTAGTCTTTCCTTAAACACCTCCAGTCATGGTGACTCTACCACCTCCCTGGGCAGCCCATTTCAATGTCTAATCACCCTTTGTGTGAACAAATTCTTCCTGATGTCCAACTTAAACTTGCCCTGGTGCAGTTTAAGACTCTGTCCTCTCATCCTGTCACTGGTTGCCTGGGAGAAGAGGTAGACCCTCGTGTTATCCATCCCCATGTTCTGGCTTCCCTGTGCCCTCCACACTCTACACCTGGGAATTCAAACGTGTCAGGAGAAAATATCACCATTCTCCTCTGCTCCATGGTTTGCTGCCTTCCTCTGGCATCCTCTCCATGAGCCCAAGACAGACAGACAAGCCAGGGTTCCTCACCTGTTCAGAGCTCAGCATCCATCCAGGGGTGGGGGCTGCTGCCACCCCACTGACCTGCTCAGTGACACCATGCTGGGACACCCTGGTTTTCCCTCACCTCTTTTCTAATTAAAGCTCTTCTGATCAGATAAAAGTCTCCACTCTGCTTTAGACATAGGTCAGGGGAACAAGAGCATCCTGTTGCCTTCCCTCCACCATAGGGTCTCCCTCTCTGGTCAAACCAACTCAGCAAGAAATTCAGTGTTGGTGGTTAAATGCCATGGACAGCAGGGTTAGATGGTGGCTGCTCCCAGAGCTGACATGTAGCAGCAGGATCAGGCCTTTAATCATACTGCCCTTCATGGATTCCCAGTTTCCTCCTCAAATTCCTTTGTGGCTCTTTCCTACACTTCTCCTCCTGCCTTTTCTAGTTTAAAATTGAGCTGATCCCCATGTTCTGTCCACTTTGCCTGAGGGCTTGAGCTGTGACTCCATGTCAGGTCCACAACCACATTCCTGGAAAGGGTGCACATACCCTGATGTTGGGTTGCTGCAGCAACCACCCTTGACATCACCACCTTCCCCATGTCCACTGCTGTCGTGCAGGAGGTTGTGAAAGCCTCCTTGGCACTACAGCTGCATATTTGGATGGTTGGGAGGGAAGTCCTGTTCCAAACCAGGAATGCAAGGAGCAGATGTGTCATGTCTCAAGAAGAGCAGGGCCAGAGGGCAGTGCAATCTGCTTAGCACAGCATCCAACGTGGAGCCACAGGGCTGGGGTCTGCTGCCTCTGGCAGAACAAGGAGCAGGTGCAGAGCTGGCTGGGCAGCAGCTGGATTTCTCCCAAATATTCTCCTGGCCAGCAGCACGGAGTTTGCTGCTCTGTTACAAAGTCCCCCTTTCCTGCAGGACTTCAGGGATCCAGCTGAGATCAGAGGCACCATTCAATCTAAACACTCCCAGCAAAGTGAACTCCATCCTCAAATGACTCTGGCATCCCTGTGGGAGGTGAGTCCTGGAGCTTGTTCCAGACATCCTGTGTAGGTGTAGACAACACAGGACTCTTGCTTTTTGTGGTAACTGTGGCCATTTTACAACCAGGGCAGAGTCTGGATGTCAGAATTCAAGGGTTTTATCGGATGCCAGAAAACTTGTCATTTCTGTGTTGACACATTTTATCCACCTGAGGTGTTTCTAGGACACGAGACATTGCCAGCTCACACTTTGTCATCGGGAGTGTCTGGTTCTTTGACACCTTCCCCAAACACCATCCTTGCAGTTGCTCAATTAGTGGAGAAACCCATATTTTATCAAGTCACACATACACCAGGATCCACTGAATTTTCCAGCCTTCAGCGTGGTGGAGTTTGAAGGACCGACTTATGACTGTGAGCAGGTTGCTCCTGGAGCCTCCCTGGAATCCCTTGAAGAGCAGTGAATTTTCAAGCAGGAGTTTTTGTTGTTCCTACATTGTAGGCTTCTGGCTACTTAAGCCAGAATTGCTTCATTAACATCAAAAATTAACATCTCCACCTTTTGTAAAGTAGCAGAATCTCAGATCTTTTGGAAGCCAACACAGGATCTGGAGAGCAGCTTCAATGGGCACTTACCACCAGAGCTCTGCTCCACTGAGCAACATCCAGAGGGGAAAGAGAGGAGACCCAGCCTGACTCTGGGTTGGTAAGAGCAGCTACAGACCCCAAACAGGAGGCAAAAGGGAGATAACCCTGCAAATTCCTTTTTCCAGCCGTGTGGACCTTCCTTAGCTCCTTCAGTCACCTAACCCTAACCCTAACCCTGCAGGGTCAGAAAGAGAAAAGCAGCAAGAACCACTAGTTCAAGATGCAACTAAGCAGATAATGCCCAATGATTCCATGGGGATTTGTGCCTTGTGGTCCCACTCTGGTGCAATTCAACTGCCAACTTGTAAAAGCTTTATATCTATGATTCTTTTGCCATGAAATCTGCTGGAAGTTGATCAGACACTTCAACAGAAGGGGAGGTAGGGAATTATAGATGTAGCCAGGCCTCTTCCACATAAAATGCAAAGTGTGCTTATGGAATTTTCCTTAGGAGACCAAGATGAAGCCATGTCTATGGCAGATATCCATGGAAAGAACCTGAGTGGAGGCAGGGGATCTGGGGCAGAGAGCCAGAGCTTTTAGCCAAGAGTGACAGGTTATTCAGGTCTGAGATGAGGTTACACCCAAGAGGTGGGATGGACAGTGTGATGCTGTCATGTTTCTTAACACCACCCCAATCAGAGCCAGTCAAGATGCTTGGGAATTTTCCAGGCAAACATTTTTTCCCATCAGAACGTGCAGATTTGTGGAACACCAGACACTCTACAGAAAACACATTGCATTTGTTGATGGTGCACAGCCAGGGACGTGTTTCCACTGGACAAGGCAAATTTCCATCAGGAACCTGGCTCCAGTTCGTGTGATGGTGTGAGGAACTCCTCACAAACCTTGCTCCCCAGGAGCCAGGCTTGTAGATTTGCAATCAGGATCCCATCGGTTTGCATTGCTTGAAGTCACTGCTCCTTCTTTTATCCCTGCAGCCACACTCTGAAGCCAGCATAGCTGGAAATAGCAGCTTTAAGTCTGGAAAGAATCCCACCAGCTCCAGTCCTCAGTCCTCAGCTGCATCCTGGGGTCCACATTCGAGCCTGGAAGCACTTGGAGTTGGAATGGCCTCAGACAAAAATGTTACAAAATTTCCATTTGGAAGGGAAAAAAACCCCATATTTCTGTGGCCAGCAAGGACATAAATGAAATTTGGCCTTCCAACAAATTTCTAGCGCTGTCTACATGCACAATCTGACAGCCCAGAAACCTTCCAACTCCTCTGCTAGCCATGGCTTTCTAGGAGCTATGTGGTCCCAACAAGCTACATTTCTAGAATGGTAGAAATCCACTTTTTCCTATCTCAGAGCCTTTGCCTGTGTACAGGTGAAGCACAGCTGAGGAGACAGTGATCCACAGCCACCAGTTGTGCCAAGCCTGGGAAGCAGCCCATTCAAGGTGTTCCATGCACAGAGTCTTTCTGTCCTGCAGAATTCCTGCTCCATTTATTTGTCTTGACAGCCCTGATGAGCAGAATGGAAACAGCTTTACTCACTTGTTGAAGGTATTTGCAAATATAGTGACAAGGTAGAAAAAGACAGGCTATTCCTACAGTTTTGTTGGATACTTGGAGCAACCTGGAGGAGTGGAAGGTGATTCTTCCTATGGCAGGGACTTAGAACTAAATGGTCTTTAAGGTCTTTTCCAACTCAACCTATGATCCTATGATTCAAACCATGATTTAAAACATTCTGCAATTCTATATAATAATAATTCCATTCCTGAGAAGTCTACAGTCTCAGCTTGCCTTAAACTTATAATTTCATTTGCATAGGAGAACGTGTTCAATAGCACTGCCCTGCAGCATTTTGACTGGAAACTCCACAAAGAAGCTGAGCCAGGCGTATAAAAAACCCAGAAGTCTCTTTCCTGATTTGGAGGGTGGCAGGGGATTTCCATGAACTTGGAAGAGAATTTGGTGCCAACAAGGATTTTGCAGATTAAAACACTGAGGATGTTGCTTGTCTGGCAGCCAGAGCAGACTCGTGGCTTCTCCCATAGCATGAGGAGTTGGTGCCTTCCCTCAAGAGAGATGATGTAGTGGGTGGAGATGAGACAAAGGAGTGGAGCATGAGCCCAGGAGAGCCAGGCTTATTCCTCCTGCTGCTGGTGCTGGAGGGGACAGGAACAAGAGATGGAAGTCACTTCCCCTCTCATCCCCCCTACAAATCACAGAGCTGACACACCAGATAAGGACTCATGCTTGAATAGGCTGGTGACCCAATTAAAGGAGCACGTGAGGGACACAAGAGCAGTTCAGATTTTAGATTAGTCAGAGCAAAAGAATGATGTAAAACTATAAAAGAGTATCAAGGGAGCAGTGAAACCTGTGAAATTCACTGGTTTTGGGGGGGATACAGTCCCAGAAGTGACTACAGTGGATTTATCCAGTCTCTCGTTTGCTCATGGTTAAGGGAACGCTGCACAGTGAGATGTTCTGGATAATTCCAAGAGGCACCTCAAATCACATACTAGTCACTTTCTGAGGTGTGTATCTACACATATCCACTATGTACACATATATTTACATGTTTTAGAATAACTGGACACTTTAGGTTGGAAGGTACCTCTAGAGGTCCTTGATACAACCTCCTGCTCAAAGCAGGGCTACTCAGCTCAAATTACTCAGGGCCTTCTCCAGCTGAGTCTTGAATATCTCCAAGGAGAGAGATTCCCCCACCATTTGGTGCCTTGGTTCCTTGTTTAACCATCTTCATGGGGAAAAAAATTTGTCTTTGTATGTAGATGGAATTTCCCATAGAATCATAGTTCCTTTGGTTGGAAGAGACCATAAAGTCCACCTTGTTCCCATCCCCTGCTGTCCCAGGTTGTTTCAAGTCCTGTCCAGCCTGGCCTTGGACACTTCCAGGGATGGGGCAGCCACAGCTTCTCTGCCCAACCTGTGCCAGAGGCTCATCACTCTCACAAGGAACAATTTCTTCCCAATATTCCATCTAACCCTGTCTAACTCTGTCAGTGTGAAGCCATTCTCCCCTCATCCTGTGATTCTATTCCCCTGTCCAAAGTGCCTATCCAAGTTTTTTTGTCTATATTCACCTCTAAACAAAAAAAAAAAAAAAAAACAAAACCAAAACAAGAAACAAACATCAAGGGTAGTTGTGGCTGTTCCCTGGACAGGGAATCTGGGACCCTCCCCACTTTCCTTCTGGGAAATGCCCTTCCCACTATCACTGTTCCCACTGTTCCCATGACAAGACAGCACACAGAAACTCCCAAACCAAGCCAGGCCAGGCCAGCCCATTACCCTTTTCCATCCTCTCTTTGCAAACAAGGTCCTTACAGGGCAACTGTCCATATGTCCAGTCACGTTTTCTGAGTGTAACTACTTTCTCCAGGGCTTAGACCTTCCCATTTCACTCTGTAAAATGAGGCCATGGGCTTTTTTTCATTACAAAAGGTCAAACAGATCTTTCACACCCTTTGAACAAGCTACAAATGATCCAATTAACTGGGACTATCTCTGTACTGCCAGGAAGCCCGTTCTGGTCTCCAGGCTAAATGCTGTGGGCTCATCTCTACTGTTTTCCTGGACTAAATTAACCATGTCCACTCTGAACTGGGCTTACTGCGTGTCTTTTTGGGATCCCTTGCTCCTTTGGGACACAAAATGAAATTACTAGTACTTCTTCCATACAAAGACTTCACAAGGGCTGTGCTGCAACACTCCAGAGTGGCATCCAGGGTATGTGCTGAGTGCCCTTGGACAAAACCTTGGGCATATGGACACGACAGATGGTGCAAGACATGCTGGGGTAGTGCTGGAGGTTGGCAAGAGCCAGACTTCAACTCAAATGTTTTAAGGCAAGATGTCCCCACAAGGAATGAATGGGATGAAGCCACAGGCTGTGTGCAGCTCCACAGCCACAGGTTTCTCAGCCCCAGCATGAGCCCAGAGCTGACAAACAGTGGACAGGACAGCACATGCCCATGATCAGGGTATTCTGTCAATGCCCATTACAAGCTGCAGCTCACAGTTGTCACCACGCTCAGTGGGTTGCTGGTCTCAATCCAGGGATCAGTTCCCTGCCCCCAGGAGAGCTCCAGGAGCCACATCTACTGCTGCAGATCAGCCCCATCCAGCCTGGCTGTCCCAGAGGTCCTTGCAATGCACTCATGGGGCACAGACATGCTCTGCAGGGCATCTACACACCTCTCCTGGTACTGTCACCAGGTGGAGCACCACCATGGAATCACAGAATCATTAAGGTTGGAAAAAGCCTTTAAGATTATCAAGCCCAGCTCCATGATTTTACTCCAGCATTGCCAAGGCCACCACTAATCCATGTCCCCAAGTGCCACATCCTTTTAAATCCCTCCAGGGATGGGGACTCCAGCACTACCCTGGTCAGCCTGTGCTGGGGCTTGACAACCCTTTCAGTGAAGCAATTCTCACTAAGATCCAGAGAGATCTGTTCTTCTGGAAGCCAAATCTTTCCCTCTTACAGTTAGTTGCCTTCCTAGCCCCAAGCACAGTATTTACCTTTCCCATAAAGCTGGCAAGACTGTGTTACTCAAGGTCAGGCTGTTTATACTCCAGCTGCAGTGTTTGTCTTGCTGTTCTGTTGTGGAGAGTAGTTTCAGCATGTACAGCACTTCCTCTTCTGGGACATTTGAGAGCTGAAACTGTGACCTTTGGCTGCTGTTTGGGTTCAGAAGCAGAGGCAGCAATCCCAGGGGTGGGGGGGTTGAAAGAGAAAAGTGCTTTTCATCCCTCTCCATCTCTTTAGGGACAAACTTGGGCCAAAGCAAGCAGCAGGCTGGGGGTGAAACACATGACTGGGACACTGAAAGGAGACCATCTCCATGCAGACCACAGCTGGAGCAGGGAAATGCCTCATCACTGTCTCAAGCACAGAGGTAAAGCTCAGCTCATCCTCCAAGCCTAGGCAATATTTAGATGTTGCCTGACTTTTGATTTGGTCAGAGAAGCAATGACTGCCACATCCCTGGAAGTGTCCAAAGCCAGGTTGGACAGGGCTTGGAGCAACCTAGGACAGTGGGAGGTGTCCCTGCCCATGGCAGGAGTTGGAACCAGATGATCTTTAAGGTCCCTTCTAACCCAAACCATTTGGTGATTCTGGGATGCTATGAAAGTAAAGGAAATCAAACCCAGTGGAAAGTCTTTGCATGTAATTAACCACAAAGTACCATTTCTACCTGAGCATTTTTATGTATTCATCTGTTGCTGAAGCCTTTCTGCTGCCTTGTCTACCAAGAGTTGTTGAGCTTTAGCTGAACAGCCCAAAGGTTCAGGAAAGGGCTGGGAAGGTCAAGAGAGACAGCCCCGTGTTTGGGCTGACTTTAGGTCGTTAGATCAGTAGCTGGGGGGGCTGAACCTTCCCCAAGGCTTTCTGAGTCAGCAGAAGGAGCAGGATGCACAGACTCATCCTCATCCTGCAGCAGAGCCCACCATGGACAGAGGAGCAGGCACGTAACGCAAGGCTGTCTCCAGGAGGATTTTCCTGGCAGGTATCACAAAACAAAACAAGGTTTATCTTTGTACCCTTTGTCCAGAAACATTTATAAAGCTGCTGATGAAGATGGAAGTGACTGCAGAGGGTCAAATAGCGCCATCTTCCTTGGCATAGCCTGGCAGGGCTCGGGGTGCTGCAGATTTTCTTCTGGTTAAGATGCAAAACCAAATCCTTCTCTGGGATTTTGAAAGAAAACCAGAGGGAATGACCACCTTGACAGGCAGGATTGTCCTTCAGCTTCACCTCAGTTCAGCCCTATGTGTGAGGACTCAACATTTTTGCAACCCTGGCCAGACGTGCACACACACACACATACACACTCCTAATCACACACTAATATTTGCATCATCCAAAAGGTTCAAATCTCACGTAGGCACGAAACCACAGCACACATTTTGAGCACAGTGTATGGGAAAGGTGAGATCTGCAAACCCTGATGGCCTTTGGACCATGATTTCACAGCATTTCAGGATCATTCCCATCCTTCATGGACCTCTCCTGTCAATCTGGTGACTTGTTTTAATACCTAATACTAAAATGTGGCCCCGGAGAGGAAGAGGATTTTTTTCAGACATTCAGCCTAAGATGTCCTGCCCGAACACTGATCAAGCAGAACATCTAAACTGGAGTGGATGGTCTAACATGTTATAACAAAATTCATTAAACCAGCTTCAGGGGCCTGCTTAGTGCAGCTTGGCAGGACATGTTATACCCACTGAAGAGAAGAAAAGCCAAGCCATGATCAGAGTGATGAATCCTGGATGTCTGAGTCCTAAGTTCTGACAGAACCTATGCTGCCAGGTGAAATGGGTCTTGGACATACAGAAACCCACAGCTCTGCACATGGGGTCGCCTCTTCCTTCTACAAAGGCTCCTGATATCTCAACTTTAAAATCAATCACATGCAGTAATAGATTATAAATAAATACATAATAGCTGCAGTGTGCAGCTATTCAAAATTTCCATCTGTTATCAACTCAGGACATGACCTATGAACCTCATACCTCTGAATCCAAATGATGTCCTTTAGCTCCTAACAGGGTAATTGATGTTGGATTTGCAGCTCCCACACCAGCCCTGTCCCAAAGGCTAGTGGGTTAATTCTGTAATTCTGTGATTCTGTGAATTTCTGATCTGAGCAGCAGGAAAAGATCTCAAGAGTTTTGGGTAGAAATGTTTCCTTTTAGCTCTTGGGAAGATGAACATGAAGGTAACTGCTGAATCCAAGTGTTTCCCTGTCAGCCCAGAGGACAGGAAGTGTCTGCTGATGTGAAGTTGGGGTGTCCCAGTGGAGTACATCCCAAGGGATGTCAACACTGCTCGTTGTGGCTTCTTCGAAGATGCCCAGAGGCAGCACAGACACTCAGAACCCCAGTGAGATGATGGACATCAAAGACAGACAAAAATTCTTGTTGCCTTCCAAATTTCAGCCTGTCTTTTGTGCCCTCACCTCCCGCCTCCAAACTCTCCACCTGCAAATCTACAAAGGTAAATAATCAACCTCATTGGGGACAAAGTCACCTCTCACTTTTGGCTCTGAGCAGGGCAGGGAGTTGTCAGCAAGGTGCACACTTTCCTTGTCTCAGGGTAGGCTGAAATGCCCTCCGTGGCTCCACAGAGGGAACTGAGATGGGAAAGCTGATGTTAATTTGCAGCTGCAGCAAAGCAGAGAATTATAACCAGTCAAAACAGTGAGTGCCAACATCGTGACTTCCCTCCTCCCTTGTGATCTCTGGGAAATGGGAGAGCCAGGCTCTGAGTGGGGAAACTCAACTGCCCAGAACTTCCCAGGCACAGGAGCCTCTTTCTTTGCTCAATAGGTCACCCACTGGGAACATGCTGTGCCTTTAAAGGTCACTGAGTCAATCTGCGCTAGCAAGGACCACAGAGAGCACACAGGTCATGGCCCAGCTTGCTCTGGTCACGTCCTGACACTGGGCTGGCAGTTTCCATCCCTGCTGATTCCTCTGTATTCACCCCAAGAAGCCAGTTTTACAAGGAAATTAAAACCCATCTCAAGCCCTCATTCTTCTCGACCAACACACAAGTCCTGTTTCAAGGCACGTGAAGCCAGAGATCACAAAACCAGCACCTTTGCTAATGGCATTGTGCAAACACCAACGTGTTCCAAGTCTGTGGCTTCCCAGTACCGAGTCCTTGCAGACAAACCTGCTGAAGGTGTTGCTGCTTCATCCTTCCCCACCCATCATCACACACTGCTACTGTCTCGGTTGCAACCAGCACAGCCTCCAAAACAACCACGGTGATGGTGTTGATGTTGTTTAAGTATTTTTCAGGTGCAATGACTCCCATAATTCCATCTCTGTACAGTCAATAGACAGAGAGGAGATGGAATGGATAAAAATGAGGATGGGCACTGGGAAAGGGGTGTATTACTATGTTTTACTGAAGCATTCAAGATAAGCAAACACAAGGGCAGGCAAGTGCCTTCAGGTCCCAAAGGTCCTGAGCATAGGGCATCATCTGCCCTGTGTTTCTGGTCCACACAAGGCTGAGGTGTAAGGCAACAAGAGCTTCTGTGATGTGTCAGCTATAAAACAAGGGTTTGCCCAAAACTGCAAATAGAGAAATATGTAGAATTAACAAAGCTTGGTCTAAGCCTTGCTGAGATTACTTTTATGAATTAGGATCAGGAAAATTATGAAGTGTTCATCATAGCTATCTTTATTGCAGGTGACCAAGGTTCCCATTGGAGCCAGAGCATCCCACTGTAAAGGGTCCACAGCTGATCTGCAGATGAAGCTTAAACAAGAACTTTGACTTTTTATTAGGAGGTTTGGGGAGCATGGAATGTTAAGGACACAGGGATGGCACAACAGTTTCTAAGCCATTTTATGTCTGGTATTTGTGGAGATGACTTATACCCTACCTGTGCAAAGCCCCTGGCTGGTAATTAATCTTAACATCATATCCACCAGAAGACAGGAGAAACTCCAACAGCATCCTCACGAGTCCTGAAACATGAAAAATAATGGGGGCTCTAACCTACTGTCAGGTATTCAGGTAGATAAACACAGAATCTTCAAAATGGCCATCAGAGCCATCGAGATCCATGAATCCATGCAATGAGAGGATGAGGGGCAACAGTTTTAAACTAAAAAGGGAGAGATTTAGAATAGACATTAAGAAAAAAATTCTTGAGGGTGGTGAGACACTGGCACAGGTTGTCCAGTGAAGCTGTGATTGCCCCATCCTTGGAAGTGTCCAAAGCCAGGTTGGAGCAACGTGGGATAGTGGGAGGTGTCCCTGCCCAGGGCAGGGGGGCAGAACAAAGTGGTCTTTAAGGTCCCTTCCAACCTTCTATGATTCTATGATCCCAGTTACTTGTTTTTGGCCATGGCCAGAAACTAGAGAAGACTGTCAGAATACAGCAAATAATTTGAGATACTTCCCCCCAAGTATCCAGTCAGCTTCCAACAATTTGCGGGTTCCTGTGCTGTAGAGATTGATCTCATATTTAATTATCCTTAATGACTTTTATTTCCATCAATTTATCTCATTGCTTTATGAACCCCCATCGATCTTCAACATCCACAACATCCTGCTACAAGGAGTTCCACAGCTTAATTACACACTGGGAGAAGAACCACCTCCTCTTGTTTGCTTTGGACTTGCAAGTTCTGGTTTCACTTGATGTCCTGTAATTCTTGTAGAGATAGAGATGGGGAACATACTCTTCCTCTCCACCCTTTCCATACCACTCAGTGATTTGTAGTCCTCTGTCATAACCCTTCTCATACATCTCCTTCCAAACTGATGAGTCCTCACATACTTACTGATAGAGCAGCTACTACAGAGTTTTGAACATTTTGGTGTCCCGAGTCTTTTCCAACTTCCTTTTGTGTTCACTTGGCCTTTGAGGCCAGGGAACCATCTTTCAGATACTCCATCAGAGGGACCATGAGCAGCTGAAGCCCCTTCCCATGAGGGTCTCTGTATCCAATATGGGCTCAAAACAAAGGGGCTGACCACCATGGGAACATGGAACCACAGAATTAGAGAATAGTTTGGGTTGGAAGGGTGGTTAAAGACCATCATGACCATCCTCCACCCCTGCCATGGGCAGGCACACCTTCCACTATCTCAGGTTGCTCCAAGCCCCATCTAACCTGGCCTTGAACACTTCCAGGGATGGGGGCAGCCACAGCTTCTCTGAGCAACCTGTGCCAGGACCTCATCACCCTCAGAGGGAAGAACTTTTCCTTATTATCTAATCTAAATCTTTCCTTCTTTAGTTTAAAACCATTCCCCTTTGTCCTATCACTATCTGCCTGTGTAAGAAGTCATTCTTCCTCTTTTGCATAAGCCCCCTTATGGTGACAGAAGGTCTCCCTGGAACCCTCTCTTCTCCAGGCTGAACACCCCCAGCTCTCCCAGCCTGGAACATGGAACATGGAGGCCCATCAGGCCAAAGCAGCTCTAGTAGCTCTAGCAACACATTTCCTTTTGCTGCCCTTAGGAAGTAGGAGTTTGCAAATGGTCTTGTAGGGATGCATTTTTCAAAAACATTGAGAAAAATGCCAATATTTTTGTATTGACTCTGGAGATACTGGAAGGGAGAAAAAGAGCAGAGGTTTGAATTCCCCTGGGATGATTCCCCTGAATGAAAGCCTGGAGGATGATGTGACAGTGTGGGGATCTCTGAGCAGTGTTGTCCTCCATGAACCTCTCCCCATTCCCTTTCCCCCTGCACTAGCCCAGGTGCTGGGCAAACCCTCCTGTGCACCCACCCTGCCAAGGAAGTGACATCTTCCCTGCACAGACCAGGACAGGGCACATCTCACGTGTGTTTTGCTGGGCAAACAGTCATGTTTGCAAACTCAGCAGAGACAGGAACCAGCCCCAGACAGCCAGGCTTGTTTTGCAAACATGGACACACAAAGGACCTCTAACAGCCAAGGCAGGAGGCACGTTGAACTGCTTGGGAAGGTGGGAAGAGTTAGAGAGGGCTTGTGGAGTATTTCCTGCCCCAGATCACAGAAACCACCGAAATCACAAACTTTCAGAGCCCACTTCACCCCTCTCTCTGCTGCTTTGTCATAGAGCACCCAGAGAGGTGCTCAGAGTGCAGGACTGTGGGGTGTCCAGGGATGCACAAATAGAGCCTACCCTTTCCATGAACACAGTTAAGCCTTTAAGAGGCTCAAACTGAACTACAGAATCACCAGAAGATCCTGGGTGAGACCAGCTGGTGCTGGCTGGCAATAACAGCCTGCCTGCCATGCAAACATCTGTCTGTCCTCCCAGCACGTGCATGGCCTTTCTGGGCAGGACTCCACAGCTTTGCCTGTCAGGAGTTGGACTTCATTGATCCTTGTGGGTCCCTTCCAACTCAGAATATTCTACAATTCTATATTCTGTCTGGAACACCCAAGGAAACCAGACTCATTGCTGTTGACATCTCAACTCCACCAAAAGAAATGTTCTAATTAAAGGCAATTCATCATTCCATGTTCATTCGTATTCCTGTTCATTCAGAACCCCATAAACCCAGGAGTCAAGTGCATATGATCAGAATCCATGAGTAGACATGAAAAAACCAAGTATAAATAAGAAAAAGAGATGAGTCTTCCCAAACCTTCAATTTTGTTGCCATCACAGTGTTGTGGTGCTTTAAGAAGAGACTTATGGAGAATAATGATGTTTAAAAGAAATTCTCCCCATCTGGGCTTGCAAGAAAGCTGCAAACACCATGAGCTGAACAGAAACCAGGGTCAGGCATTCAATATAGAAAGGCAGTGACCATCCACAGGGAGTCCTTGTGATGATGAATGTTCCAGATGCCCAGGGCCATGCCCAAAGCTGAGCAGAGGGGTGGAAAACATCATCAGGGTTTGGACACAGCACGATTTCAAGGGCTGGGGTAAGATGTCTGTAAGCAGGAGGGGACAAATTCACAGCGTCAGCAGACACAGGGGTGTCCTCAGGCTTCAAGAAAAGACACCAAGAGAGCACAGGAGGAACAAATTAACTACTCTGGGCACAACCCAAAATCCACGAGGCCAAGGCTTTAGTGAAGACATGAGCTGGGAGCTCGGCATGTGTATGTACAGAAGTGGCAATCAGGGAGGAAATCAGAGCCGAGGGAGGGTTGTCTCAGATGGGAAAGATTAAAATGTGTTTGGGTTGTGAGGAGCAGAGCCAGAAGCCAGTGGAAGGGTAAGCAAAAAGAGAGCCAAAGCAAGAGGAAGCATCAGGTGACAGAGCGAGGAGGATGGGGAGGACAGTTCTGGGGCAGGAAAGGGACTGTTGAAGGGAAAGGAAGAAATGTGCTTGTTTGCCAAAGTCTCCTTGGAACAGAGAGCTCCTGTTCAGAGCCAAAACAGGGGGAGGATGACTGAGGAAATCAGCTTCATCACGAGATATCCCGCAGCAGGAACACAGAGGAAATGGATGATAGAAGGGGCCAATGCCCGAGGGACCTGCAGGGAGCCAAGCACTGAGGAGACAAGCTATGTTGTCCCTATTCAGTGATAACTTGCCTTAGCCTGGGGCTGCCTCCAGCCAAGCAGCAATGTCCTTCAGGTTGTGGAACATATTCACAGGTGGCAGTACAAGTCCTGCCTCAACTACCTGCAATAACTGAGGGGTGGAGGAATCATTACATTCTCTGACAGTATTGTGGATTCCAAGCAACAGCCAGGAAAGC
This sequence comes from Serilophus lunatus, assembly GCA_013399895.1. Taxonomy (NCBI): domain Eukaryota; kingdom Metazoa; phylum Chordata; class Aves; order Passeriformes; family Eurylaimidae; genus Serilophus; species Serilophus lunatus. The sequence goes on from VXBA01001285.1 coordinate 267,010, forward strand.
AGAGTTTGCATTGGCTTGGGTGTGATGTCAGGTTATGATGCAAGCTGATAAAAACTGGAGCTTAGAAAACTGTCATTTTGGCTCTGAGTAAATGGAAATGTTGCTTTGCTGTCCCTAACTCAAGAGGACCAGGAGATTCACAGCCCTGACAATCACCCAATTCTCACACCTTTCCTTTTCTTCCTCCCTAGGTATCCAAACACCTCTTCTCCTCCTCTGACACATGGCGTGAACACAAATTGCCCACCCATCAGCCACTAGGGTGTACAAAACCTGGTTCAGCTCAGAAATGTTGTACCTGGGCAGGTCACACACACAAAGTTTGAAGACTGATGAGGGTCCTGGTGCTCAGAGCTGCCCCAGGAAGGCCCTTTCCCCAAGGGCAAAGCCAGCTGGGTATGGCATGGCCACCCTCTAGTGGCCACCACTCCTTCACAGACACATCTCCTACATGAACATCCATTTCTTACTCCTCCATGGGAAGAAGTTAACTCAGGGACACAAAGAAACCTCTCTGGAAAATCTTGTTCCCTCCTGCCAGCCATTTGCAGAAGCACTGCATTGGGTGTCAGTGCAAGAGTTCAGCAACTGTGTGCTAAAATTATAGGGAAAAAGCTATAAAAATTAAGGTGCCTGCAATGATCACACCAGTGCCTCCTGATTCAGGATCCAGCAGAACGTTGACCTTAGTCAGCATTTAGCACCAGCATCACAAAGACACCCAGGAGAACTCAAATGGTTTTAGTAGGAGGGTACACTTTCCTTCATAAGGTTTTTTGATTTGTTTGGATTTCTTTTAATGGAATATTCTAATCCTCAAATATTTTTGTGGAATCCAGCTAGTGGCATCTATCTGCTGGGTGCCCCATGCCTGGCAACGTTCAAGGTCAGGTTGGATGGAGTTTGGAGCAACCTGGGACAGTGGAAGGTGTCCCTGCTCATGGCAGGGGGTTGAACTCAATGGTCTTTAAGGTCCCTTCCAACTCAAACCATTCCATGATTCTGTGTTTTTTTGTCTGTTCTGGAGAACTCCATCTAGATCAACCCATCTGCATCTATACAGTCCCATGTCAGATTAGGTGGGCATGAGTTTGCTGAGGTGGAGGACACAGTGCAGTTCCTCAGAGATGAGATCTCATGTCCTTCACTCCCTCAGGATAATGGTCAGATAAGACATTGCACCACTGAGAACAACATTCTGCCCCTCAGGGTCTGTGAGAGGATCCTGGGCACCCCAAAGAACCATACTCATGGCTGCTGTGTCCACTTAAATGCTTTCCCAGGGAGTGTGTTGGACCCCAGTACAGCATGAAACTTGCCCAGTGGGTGTAGTGTGAGAACTGCTGGGTTGGGGCCAAAGCTAAAGCTGTAGCAAGTCAACCAGGAAAAGAAGTGTAAATGTTTTTAGATTAAATACCCTGCAGTGCTGCTGGAAAACAAACACATTCTGCTCCTGTGTGAGCAGGCAAAGGCAAACTGGAACCAAACTGGAAGGGTAAAAAGAAATCAGGAGCCCAGCAGGGGACAAGGAACTTGTCTTGCATCACACAGGGCCCAGATCTGTTGTGAACCCTGGGGGGTTGGATCCCTCCCTCACCAGCAGCATCACCAGCCAGGAGTCATTGCAGAGGGCAAGGAGAGCCCCTGGAGTCCTGAGCCCCACTCCAGACTCATCTGGAGGGATGTGACAGAGGAGGAGCAACTTAGATGAGTGTATGCAATGACAGTAGAGTCCTCTGCAGCCATCCCTGAAGAATTTTGCAGTGGGAAGAGCACATCCACACCAAGCGGATGCTGTAGGGGATGCCTGTCAACCACCTTGTTCATTCTGATAGTGAGCAAGCAATTGAAACACAAGCAAGGTGGGAGAATCATCTCTGTGATTACCTGGAATTTAAAACATTTGTCCTGTCACTGTCACTTGATCACCCCTGGTTCTTGAGCTGTATGAGGAAGAGACCAGCCAGTCCTTGTCCACACTCTCCAGACCATCCATGAGTTTTTAAACTGCATTTATGTCCTCCCATGGTCACCTTTCACAGCCCAGAAGTGCCTACCTGGCTATTCCTCATGGGAATATGGCTCTCTGCCTCTGCCTCCCTCCCTGCTCTTCTCTGGAACTTTCCCAGCTCTGGCTCCTCTGGCACACAACGCCGTATCCATGGCACAGCACAAGCTGTTCTGATGCTTCCCCTGTGTTCTTAATTCTGGCATGAGAATTCCTGGCACTTCACCCACACTGGAAACAACTTCACCCAAAAGTGAAAATGTCCAAGCAGGAAAGGCATGGAGAAAGGGACTCAGCAGCAGGGAATGTGCCCCGGATGGGGATGGAGAGTTTTGAACCATCCTCCCTCCTGCCCCCATAACGTGCATGGGAAGGAGTCTGTGAGCAGGGACATGCCTGTGTCACAGCTGGGCAAGCCCACAGCAAGACCCCAGGGACATCAGTTGGGAGCTTGGAAGTGACAGTGCAGAGGAGGGCAGGAAAGTGTTTGGGCTCACACAGAGCTCTCAGGGACACGCCTGTGACCCCCCAGTGCTCTCCCTGCTCCACAAGGTGTGAACATCCAGCGTGAGCTTATGGCAATGGAGAGAGGTGTCTTGGCCAAGAGGAGCAGAAAAGCAAGAGAGGTCAATTCCTGTGTTATGCTTCCTTGGGAAAACCCCTCTGGATATCCGTTAGCTCCGTGTTGATGTTGTTGTGCCTCTGGCTTTTGCAGATTCTCTGTCTGTCTGTCCTGCTGCCCAAGCCAACACCACATCCGTGGAGGCTTATGGATGGTAACACCAGAGCTGGATCCAGTGAGGAGAATGGAGCTGGCAGTGCCCATGGCAGGGAAGGCATTGCTCAGGACCAGTTCAGCATGGAGGACAACCTCTCCTTCTCCATGATACTGCACTTGGGACAAGCACATCCACAGACCATCTTTGGCTCTGTCCTCACTCCCCCAACAGGGCTGTAGGGACAGACTTGTTCCCAGAGTGACCATCCATCCCCTCACCAGGTGCTTCCTGCTGATCTTCCCTGCTCAGATCCCACAGTGCTGAGCTGATAAGGCTGATTTGGAATCACTTGTTGCTTATCAACATTTATTATTCCTGACAAGTTTATTCCAGCTGCCAAAGGAAACCAGAATGAAACAGGCCTCCCCCATCACTTTAAGTAAATTTTCATTTGTTGCTGCCTTCTTTCAAAGGCACCTGGTACTGCTTCTCTTTCCCCTCCATTCTGGTCCAAAGGCCTTTTTTTGACACCATCCCTCTACCAGGGTAAGAACTGGCACCTCCTGGGATGACATCCAAAGGGATGCAGCTCGTGAATGAGCTGGAAGGCCATTTGGAAGGCAATGCAGTGGAGATGTGTCACCTGCACTATGATAGGGAAGAAAAGCCTCTTGAGATGTGTCACCAGCCCCCTGAAATGCTTCCTCTCTTTCAGAGCTTGGAGTGAGCAAAGTCCTTTTGAGTCACCAGGAATGGGAATCAGTTCACAGGTGAAAACCCCCACTACCTGGCAGGACTCAGCTACATAAACATCAGCATCCATTTCCACTGGGAGCATCCTTGGGTATCCCACCTGATCCTCTGGAAAGGCATGGATCTCCTGTGCATCTCATGCCACACCTGCCAGCTCTTGCAGGTGTCCTGGGCATGGCACAGCAGCTCTCAAAAGGTCTAAAGTGTCCACATTGAGGCAACTGAATTTAGCCAGAGGTGTGTTAGCAGCTGTTGTGGTCCACAGAGTTTTAATGATGGGATCCTGGAGAGCTATTCATCTCCTCAAAAAGTGCCTGCATGTGGTCAGATGAATTTCCTCCAGACATTATTGTCTGTGCGGGCAAGAGACTTGGTGTGGCTGCCAAAACATGAGTGTCTAGTGTTACCTGAGAGCTGCTGCAGTGTCTGGGATATCCTCATAGGGATGCTTGTCTTTTGATGGAGGTATGGCCACTGAACCAGCAGAGAGAGGGAGGGAGGGAAGGATATTTTATACCCTGGATGCCTAAAGCAGCACTGAAAACCTGTATTTAGGCAATTGAATCATTGCCTAGGTGAGTCCAGAGGTACATCCATCCCATAGTGAGCACAAAACAATGGGACAATGAGAAGTTTGGGCTGTGGCCTGAGAGAAGTCTGGGATCCAGGATGCTGATTCAGCAGGTTTCTAAAAATGCCAGCTCGCCCTCCAAATCAACTGGCTTCACCCACGAAGGAAAGGAACGATGGTTGCTCTGTTCTCCTGCAGCTGCAGCAAACAAAAGCTGTGTCAGAGCCCGTTCCAGCAAGGAGGCACAGAAGGAAAAAATTGCCCAAGAAAATGTAAGGAATTTCCTGGCATGGCCAGCTCTCCTTAGCATGATCCATGCTCACAAGCTAAGAAATTCAAAGCAAGAAATTCAAATCCCTGTGTTGTTAGCTGAGAGGGGATTTAAAATCACATACAAGCAGTGCTGGCACCGGTGCTGTGAGGTGGTGATGTCTGGCATAGGCAGGGATGAAACAGAAATGCATTCAGAGGGCAGGAGGGGGTTTCTGAGGAAATAATCTAGGGATGAGCCAGGGTGATAGAGAAAGAAAGATACTAGGAGCTTGTTTTATAGTAGAGAACAGAACAAAAGCCTCAGCTCTGGGAGAAGCACTGCTGTGGATGATCCCATCTCTACCTGTCAACACACCTCTGAGAACATCCCAGGCTTTCAGAAAGGTAAAAGGAATGTTGTAAACCCCATTTTGTAACAGAAGGGAAAGCACAGAGACTCCAGGGACAAGCAAGAGGAGGAGCATGGATTAAAACCTGACATCTTCTCCTTGACCTGGCCATGAGGACAAACTGTGTCCCTGGCTGACACTCCCTGGGCTAAAAATCAAAGCATTCAGGAAAGGTTCCTGGAGGTGCATCCAGGACTTCCTGGAGGTGGCCACAAAACATGGAGATAGGCCAAAATCTCCTCCCAGGCAGAAAAGAAAGTGCAGGCAATATGTAAAATCCCTTTTCTTTTTCTCCATGTCCCAGGACAATCCAGGGTACACCATTCCATAGCTTCATCCCTGCAGGAGACCCAGGCAGCACAACCTCTTCAGGGCATGGAGGTGAGCTGAAAAACTCAGGTAATTTTGGAGCATATCAGCACAGGGCTGGTGAGCCTAATTTTAGAACTTCCCCCATAGGTTTAGTTAATGAAATATGTGGCAGCCCAGAGAGCCAGCAATAAGGCTGAAAGGAAACTGAGGCACAGCCAAGCTATGGATCCTAAGGAGAGGATCCCTGTGCCATGCCTTCCTCCAAGGAAGCCACGCTTCCTGGCAGATGAAGTAGGCAGTTTCCAAATGAACAGTTGGGCTCTGGAACTGTTTTGGCCAAGCCCCAAGCCCATGTCTGATGGCTCAGGTGAAAGGTTTTGGTGCTGTTGCTTTTGCTGGAGCTGAACAAGCACGAACAGCCTGGCTTGGCCTTGCAAATTGAGCCAAAGCCTCAACAGAAATGACAGAGGGAAGCCAAGCAGCCTCCAGAATGTCTTATCCTCCATTTCTCTGCATTTGCCACAGCAAATAAAGGGATGAGGGTCTTGGGACGTTCCCTGATTACCCTGCTCTGGAAAACTCTTTGCTCTGCTGCTGTTGCTTCCTGCCCACCTACAGCCAGTGGCCTCAGTGTCTGTGCTCTTGGCACAGCCTGATGTGCCCAGGAGCTAAGGAAACATTCAGAGGGCTCGAATGAGTAGCAGCCCTGTGTTTGGGCTGAATAGCAAAAGAAGCTTGTGTGGGTTTCCCTTTCAAAGCCATCTGAGAAAAGGTTTTGTTGCAAATCCCAGGCCAGAAGGGCTAGAGAGCCTTGAATTCTGATCTCTGTTCTTGTTTGTGCCTATTTAATTTCATTATTTACTCTTTAGCTGCACTGAGGGCTGAAGCAGCTCAGAGCTCAGGCTCCTGCTTGTCCCAGCCAGGCAAGTTTGGGGTCTGACCTTTGGCTCCGAGCCCAGGGAGCCCACTCCAAACACCTTCCCACACAGGATATCATTGCTATGGGAATGGCCTTGGGGTGCAGCCACTGTCCCAGCCCAGACCCTGGCAGGGTGCTAAGAGGGTCCTCAAGGACTTTTTCCACCCCAAACACAGTGAGAGGAAGAGGAGACAGAACATGGCTGGAGCTTTAGCCACTGAAGATTTCCCCCTTGTCCAAGACCTCTGCCCTGTGACCATCACATCATCCCACAGCTTCTATGTCCTCTTCAATTCCCCCAAGCATCCCAGCAGCCAGATGGGAAAGATAATGCTCCCTCTCAGCTAGCCCTGACCTTAATCTGACACCTCATCAGCTCATCCTTGGACCTGGCTGCAGTTTCCCACAGATCAGAGATCTCCAGGCTTGGTGGTTGTGTCTCACAGAATCAGAATCACAGAATATTCTGAGCTGGAAAGGGCCCACAAGGATCACTGAGTCCAGCTCAAGTGAATGGTTCATATGGGTTCTCACTCTGCCTTGGAAGGAAGACACAACAAATTGCTGGAAGCGCTCCCATGCCATCAGAATTCATCTCCTCAGTGGACCAGCACCATGGGAAGCCACAGATGCAGTGGCCTGATGCTGGCTCTGTCAGACATCCCTTGGTGTCTTCTGCAGCCACTACTCAATGGCACAGGACACACAGGAGGGAGGGACAACCCTCAGACATGGGTGGGCTTCTACAGCCTTGAGGTATCTCTGGTGGCCATCCTGGCTTGGTGACCACTGACAGGACCCCAGGGAACAGCTGGAGCTGTGTGAGGCATGGTTTAGTTGGATATTAGGAAAAGGTTCTTCCCCCAGGGGGTGGTCTGGCACTGAACAGGGTCCCCAGGGTTTGGTCACAGCTCAAAGCCTGACAGAGCTCAAAGAGTGTTTAGACAACGCTCTCAGGGACAGGGTGGGATTGTTGGGCCAGGGGTTGAACTGGATGATCCTTGTGGGATTTGTCCAACTCAGGACATTCCATGATATTGTTATTCTAGTCATGGTCCCTCATGGGGAGCACGTGATTTTGGCTGAGCCCCTCTGCTCCCATTCTTGGCACATGTGCTCCAGGCCATGTGTTCCTCCCCTCAGCCAGAAACTGGGAGAGCACCTCGATTTCTGCAAATAAACTTCATCAGGTCCTTTGAAACACAAAGTTGTTCCCGGTGAGCTGCAAAGCAGGGAGCCCCAGGAAGGTTTGGGGGGACACTAATGGGATCATCTCATCCTGAGTTACTGAAGGAGGAGCAGCACAAAGGAAGGAGAGAGGTGGAATGGAAGAGGATAAGGATAAATATTGCTCTATGCATATTCATTTTAGTAACCAGAACCTCAGTCCTTGTATAGCCCTTGAATTTAGATATGAAATTCCTGAAAGGGCTTGGAGGGATTTTTGTCCCTGATATTCTCATAGATGCCAATTAATTAGATGAGCCAGCCTGAGGTGAAGCAGGATAACCCAAACCAGTCTGTACGAAGAAAAATAATTATTCGTGAATAATTCAGAAGGAACGCAGAGGACCTAATTAAGGCCAAACCTCACAGAGGAGAATGTGGATCTAAGATATTTTTTTTTTAATTTATTTTTTTTTACTGAATTTGAAGTTTGAGTTCAACTTTGGAGCTGCAAAGACATGAGCTCTGGCTGCTGGGATTCCTCCCTCCCTGCCATGTGCTGCATGTGCTGCATCCAAGGGCTGTGTTTGTTATCCCTCAGCCACCGTCACCACACACACAGTGCACGTCTCCAGGGACATTATTCCTCCAGGAAATTCGACCTCAGCTGGGCCAGGCTCCAACAAGGGAACATCCTGGCCCTCACTCTGCACTCGCCCGGGCTGACATCAGGATAACCCTGTCACTGTGCAGGGAGTGCCTCCCCCTCTGCACGTGTGTAACTGAGAGGGAACGACCCGGCCCTGCTCCTGCCCATGGAAATCTCCTCGTTGAGGGCTCGGTGTCACAGCACCACCCTGACATGTGCTCCCTGCAGCGCCCCACATCACACATCTTGCTGAGCTGTGCACCCTCAGAAAGACACGGAGGGGGGGGTATTCCTGCCCTGGCAGTGAGAGGAGACCTGTACACCAGTTAACACTTGGCCTTCCATTGCCTGACAAGCCCCAAATACGGCGCTTCAACCCACACCTGCAGGCCCACGTGTCCCCCCATGTCGTTTTTCTGCAGCGCAAGAAACCCCTTCCCTCTCTGGCTCTTGCAGATCACCCAGGATTTCTCCAGATGGAGGCACTGAAGTATTTCCCACCCACCAGAAAAGCCCTTCACCCTCTCTCCAGCCAAGGTCTGGCATTACCCAGAGGGATGACTCAGGCTGGCATGAGCTCAGGCTCTTCCAGCTCTCTCTGGAGCTCACATATCCCCTGGCAAAGCACGGATGCTTCAGACAACAGGGATGACAGGATAGGGACCACAAGGCTCCCAGCCCATCTATCCTCTCATGGTGCTGGGCACCTCTCCTGGGGATGCTGAGGATGCACCTTTCCAGGGAAATGAGAACTTGGCACCACCATGGAAGGCTCAGCAACCTGCTGGACAAAGCCCAGAATGAGAAAGCTTTCACAGTGACTCAGAGTGATGCCCTTTCCATCCACCCTAAAACCTCAATTTGCAAAGATAACCAGAGTCAGGTGCCAAAAGAACCATCACGAGAGCGAGGGAAGGATGGATCCTCCTGCCTCCCCCACTTCACGCAGCCCCCACCAGGCAACATCTCCGGCTTCCTACTCACTGCCTTAAGAAACGAGGGGAAGGGGGAAGGGAAGCAAATCTGCACCCCAGGCTCGTGCATTTTCACCCATCAGAAAGCAATTTTCCATGATTACAGAGTTTGCTATTCTGGGCTGCAATTGCGAGTTTATTAGTTAAGAGCACACCAGTAACTCTGAATTGTGCCTGCATTAGGAGAAGCACTCAAACCTCATCATGCTCTGAATGAGACTCTTAAGGAAACATCCACAGCAGTTACAGCCTTTGATGGATCTCTGCCTGTGGCATGACTTAATGTGCTTATAGTGGGAATAGGGAGAGGAGTGGGGGAAGAGGGTGATACAGCTCCCAGCAAATCACATCCGTCTTCACGGAGGAGGATAATGAGATATTGATCTGGTCTCCCTCAAAGCCCAAAAAGGGAACCAAGTTTAAGCAGATGAAAAGTCCTCTCTGCAAGTGCAGAGATTGTGAAAGTTGTGCAGCAGCCGCAGAGCAGGCAGGAGCCCGTCAGAGATTTCCATCGGCCTTCGCAGCCAAGCAAATTCCATCCTGGGAACCTCTTTGCCAAACCACACGGAGAAAGGGCAGCCGGGGTACACCGTGGGGACAGGGTGTGACACCACATCAGGGGATGTGACCAGGGGGGTGCCCTTCCTACACGACCTTGCTGCCCAAGTAGGGGATCCAGAGACCTCTGAGCATCTCCAGCATCTTCCCAAGAGCCCACTGGGAGATGGAGTAGCTCTTATTTCACAGCAAAAAGGATTTATGACAAGCAAAGGCAAGGCAAGGACAGATTTAAACACAAAAACCCCAAAGCAGTCAAAAGTTCCTTTGTCAAATGGCCATTCATTCAAAGTGCCTAAACCTTAGTGGACTATCAATAGTGGACGTGTTAAAAATTTACCAAGACCATTCACATTAACAGCAGAACCAGGGGACTTTTTTTTTCTCCCTGAGCCACAATCATTTTTCTAAATCGTGGAATCAACCTTTTACTCTGTAATTTAAAATAAGTGATTATTAAAAAAAAAGAAAACGGGAATAAAAATAAAATCAAAGTAAACTTCAGTGACGTGAAATTAAGATTTCTGCCAACATCTACTTCCTGGACGGGAGACAATCTTGAAGAGATTTTGCTTGCAAAGGAGAAAGCATCTTTAGCTTGAATGCTTTTTCAAATGGAGTAGAAAAAAGCTCCGTCCAGAGGAGTTTATTTAAGTAACCCTTTCTTGCAGCAGAGACAAAAATCCCACTTTCTGGGAAAGCCAGCCAGTTTGGACGGGTGGGATTCATCCCCAACGCCGGCAGTGTTGCCCTAAGGCTGCCCTTCGGTGGGACAGGGTTTATTTACCCAGCACAGGCTGTGCTGACGCACTTCTTGTACTCGTGGAGCACAGCCCGGCATCTGCTGCCTTCCAGCAGCTCCCGAGCTCGACTCCGTGATCCCTCCTCCGCCTCCCAGCCTTGTCCGAGAGGACAGAAGGTCATTTTCCCGGTCACCAGGCGGGGTCCGACCCAGCGACAGCGGCAGGGCGCAGTATTCCCAGGCCAGCTCCTGAAGTGAAACAAGAACACCTTCTAAGCATCAATTTTGCACCATCCACCGGCCGACCAGCTCCCTCTGCTGCTTCCAACCTGATCCGAACTGCGTTTGCAGAGATGAGGAGCCGCCGGATGCAGTTTCGGGCAGCAGTTGGCTGGCAGAGCACAATCTTTGCGATGGAGGGGACAGCTGGCTCCCTGGTGACATAAAAAAACTCTTGGTGATACCTTAAACATCTGCAGATGCCCAAGGACACCCACCACAGCTGGAGGCCAGCAGATCCTAGGTCACTTCCAGTGTCCCATGGCTGCTGGACTGAACCCTATTATCCATGTGAATAAACTCCACATCAACCTGAAGATTCTTGGTTTATTTTCCATTATTTAGGGGTTTTCTAATCTTTAAAAAAAAAAAAAAAAAGAAAAAAGAAAAAAAGAAAATAGTCAGACTTGACCAAGACCAAACAAATGCCATCACCAAATGCGGGAAGATCCTGGGCATCTTCCTCTCTGTCTCTGCATTCCCATTCCTCAGTGGGACCATTCCCAGCTGAGATGAACAGAAATTCCAGGCAGGGGATATCCAAGCAGCCTTTCCCTGGTTTATTTTGAAGGTATGTCTCTAACCTCTGCACCTTCTGCCTCCAGTCTCACTTGGAGTGCGAATTTCAATGGCATCTCTTGAGCCAAGGCATTTTATCAACCTGGCATTTGCATGCCTGGCCCTTGGAGATTTGGGGATGCCAGACACCATCTGAGGTGGCAAAGAACACTGTGAGAAATGATCTGCTGCCTTGTTGAACAGCATCACATATGTCCACAGCAGGAGGAGCTACCACTGGCGTAGTGATGATGACCCTACAGCCACCACTTGCCCCCAGGAGACCTAAGAGCCTCTTGATGTTCTTGGCAGTGTGTGTGACCCAGCAGGAGACAGCCCATCTTGGGCTGGGGACAGAGAGGTGACAGCCTCCATGTCCAGTTCACACATGGGGAAACTGAGGCACACAGGAGCTGGGATGGGCCAGTGAGAAACTGGAAATGTGTCCCCCAGGCTGGGGCTGGGACAGCCCGGAGGGAAGGCAGGGGGACGTGCAAGCTGCCACCCAGTCACCTCTAAATCTTTCTTCAAGGACCAGCAGCAGTGACAGCAGCCTCCTGGCAGCCCTGTCAACGGGGTGTAGGTCCAAGGGAGGTGTTCATCCCCCAGGCACACAAAGGAACCACCAAATTTTGTCAACCAACAGCTGCTGGATGGCCTGTGTCCGGGTCATCTCCCATCCGTGGCCAGGTTGGACCTGATAACCTCAGGCTGTTTGAAGCAGTGACCCAGGGGTGGATGGCAGCAAGGTTTATCTCAGAAGGTTTATTTTGACAAGGGTGTCCACCCTGAAAAGAAAACAGCCAGCATCCTGTTTTAGAGCTGGACTGTGCAGTTCCAGATGGGAGCAAAGCCCTTGCTTACAGACAGAATAAGAGAGTTGTACTCTACAACAAATCGATCATCCCATGACTCTACATAGCCTTCAGCATCTTTTTCCAACATCCTCTCCCACCTGCAGCCACTGAGGACCAGGGAGCAGGTAGGACTTGCCCCCCAGAAAGGGTGGGATGGTTGGTCTGGAAGCACAGGAGTGGCTCAGATCAGAGATGGCAGCTTGGAGAACACCTCAGCTCAGTTGCTGCAGAGTTGAGAGAGCCATGTGTGTCCACAGCAATGATCCATGAAGTGTCCCATCAGGACTTCACTGGAGCACTCAGGAGGTGGCACCATCCACAGCCAGCTCCAGGATCTGTACAGTCTGTCTCCTCCAGACCAGGTATTCCCAGCCTGGAGGCACAGGGCAGTGTTTGGGCTGTATTTAGGGACACTTCTCTCAGGTGAGAAGAGGTGGGCAAAGAGACAATGCAGCAGAAGCTGTGCAGCATCCCCGAGTGTAGCCCTGCAGGAGAGCAGCCTGGGGAAGGAAGGACATCAAACACCCTTTGCAGAGCAATGTCCTCTTGGTTTTCCTCTCAGCAAACCCAACAGACAGGCTGTGCAGACAGGGGGACATATTCCTCTGCTGGAATGCCAGGAGAACAGGCATTTGCTGAGCAGCTCACAGAGCAGCAGGAGCCTCAGCCCCTGCCTGTCCAGGTCTGCCAGACCTGGCCCCCACCCAGGGGAGGATTCATATGGCAAACACAGGTGGCTCCAAAAGCTGCAAACTGCAGGCCCAGCTGACATTTTGGCTTGTGTGGATGAGCTTCCAGCTCAACCATGACCTGTTCCCACCAGGACATCAAAGGGGTGGGAATCTGCAGAAGGAAGTGGAGGGGAGAGCCCCACATGAGAGGTAATGAACAGATGGATATTTCCAAGAGCTTGCCCAGCCCTGATGCTGCCAGGGACCCTCTGCAGCCCCCATCTCCTCTCTGACCCTGGCTGGAGAACCACTCAGAACAGTGAGAGTGGCACAAAGGCTGGCTCCAGAGTGGATTCAAGATCCAGGAGGAAGCACTATTGCAGAGGACACCAAATGGGAAAGGAAAAATTATTGAAGCAAGGGGAAAACCATCAGAGATGTGCCTACAGGAAAGATACATGGTCCAGGACAGGGCAGAAGACCTGGAGGAGCAGAGAGATTCAGGATGATGGAAGAAAAGCAAGTTCTGCTCTGCACAGCAACTACAGAGTTCCTCGTCTGGGGTGTGAGGAGCCAATTTTAGGATGTTTCCCTTTTCACTCATACCTCCAGGAGCTGGCAGCCCTCAGGTTATCTAAATTTACTGGATAGAGCTTTATGATTGTGAAGCACAAGTTCACAGTCCAACATCAGACCTTGGACCATGGATGAAAATAATCAGTCTTGGCATTTCATACTATTATTTCAGCAAATCCTGCCTGGAACAGCAGCAGCAACTCAGAATTCCTTGTCTGCTGGCTCTGCCTGCTCTTAAGTGGAGCAATTTGGTGATGTCAGTCCAATAACCCTGGGAATATCTTAAGAGGAGTCATAAATCACTGACAATAAGCTAATCATTTGAGTTAATATCTCAGACAGGGAATACTTTGTTCTAAAAATTGAGCAAAATTTGCCAGATTAAAAAAAAACAAACCACATTCTTCCTCATTGTTTTCTGCTGTTGCTGTTCACAGAAGAGCAATCCTAAAAAAAGAGTTGCTATGAAATTGCTCTTTCCCTCCCCTTCAGGCAGAGGAAAGGCTAAAGCAGCTCTTAAGGTAATTCCAAATTTAAGATCTTATGTCACCACATCGTTCAGGAGGAAGACTTCATAAAAGAAGAAGCAGGATCAAAATCCTCCTCCTTTGTCACCTCACGTGGCAGCCTTGTGCCAACTTCCACTGAGGATGTGAAAATGTAAATGCTGCAGGATCATGAACCTCCTGCTGCCCCTTCACTCCTGCAGCAGCCAGAGTTACCTCTCTTCCAAAGGAATATAATAGGCTGCTTCTTGTCCAGGTAGACAAATGGACAAAAAACTTCATTGAATTAGCTGTGTCTGCCTCCTTCTGCTTTGAGGTTTCACTGGGCTGACAAGAAGCTGCTGCCTGGAGATGTTTTTGAGGATGTTTTTGGAAATTCCTATTTTTTTTGTGATGGAAAGCTGAACCAGAAGATTGCTTTGCTGTTCCACCAGCACATGGAATCCTCTCCAGCAATGCCAAGTGCATGGACACAGTGCAGGTGTCCAAGATCCCCATAACCTTCAGCCAGAAATTCCTCCCAAAAAATTGCTTGTCTGTGAAGAAACTAATCCTTCCCACTCCTCTCTGTCATACGGGATTTGATGGTCCTGCTGTTTCTCCCCTTTTCTTTCCAGGCTAAGAAGTCCTGCCAGACATTTACCATCTTCATGGAGCTACAGGGATCCAGGACATCCAGTTGAGAACCTGTGAGAGACACATTTCCTGGGGCAGCAACCAGATGGGACATCCCAGGTCACATCAAACAGCACTTGGCACTTAACACTTCAGCAGCTGGAACGAGCTGGGTGGGATGGGGATCATCAAAAGGAACCAGGGGGATGGTGGAGATATTGGTGAGGCACCTTTTTTCTTGCAGATGATGTGATTTTCCTCCCTAGGATTACAGAGGAATATTTCCTGATGGATTTGTTCTTAAATCAAAATTTCTCACCATAGTTCTTATTTTCTCCTGCAAATAACAGTTCTTTCAAAGAAAAAAAAAATTAAAAATTCAAGGACTGCCTCCCTTGGCATATCAGGGAGACTCTACCCCTCTGAAACCAGCAGGTTTGGGCTGATGATTTCAGAAGGGAGCCAGACTGAGGGGACACAGTCACTCCCACCTGACTCCAGCACTGTTTGGGCAATGACCAAACCCCAAGTTCCAAAAAACCAAAGAAATTCCATCAAGGGGATGGGTGGGAGGGTGTTACTTCTCACCCTGAGCTGTATGTGAGGGGGTTTTTTTGACTTTTTTTTCCACTGGAGAGCCCTAATTATCGACAGATGCACAGACCTCCCAGGCCAAGCATTCCTGTAGTCAGCACAGGGGAAGGACAAGCATTCCCTGTTCCCAGCCCTCAGCTGGAACCACGGTCAAGAGGGCCACTCTAAAGTAAAAGGTTTCATGGTGTGAACTTTCCAGAGGAAGCAAGTTTTCTCCTGGAAAGAACAGAATATGTGTGTGGCAGGAGCAAGCAGCTCCTTGGGGGCTGCCTGAGCAGGAAGGAAGATGTTTGGATTTATTCTAGGTGTGAAACTTGGCCAGGGAAGTTTGCCAGGTGTTTGTGTTGGCTCCCCTTAGTTACCAGGCTGTGCTTCCAGTGGGAAGCTTCGCTTTTCAAAGCCAATCTCTAAATGTCCATTGACAGGAGAAGAAGCCACAGTCTGCAACAAGGTCTGGCTTACCCAGGGGCAGGGATGGTGGAAGGGCTCGAGTTAAAATCATAGAATCAGAATGGTTTGGGTTGGAAGAGATCCAATAGACCATCTTATTCCATCCCCTGCCACGGGCAGGGACACCTCCCACTATCCCAGGTGGCTCTGACCTGGCCTTGGACACTTCCAGGGATCCAGGGGCAGCCACAGCTTCTCTGGGCACCCTGTGCCAGGGCCTCACCATCCCCACAGCCAAGAATTTCTTACAATATCCAATCTAAATCTTCCTGCTTTTAGTTTAAAACCACTCCCATTTGTCCTATTGCTAACTAACCTTTTAAAGTCTCCCATTTAAAAAGTCACACTAAACTGAACTCAGCATCCAGCAGCATCTGACAAGGATCACAGATGCACATGGACTTCCCCAACGACTGTTATTATTTGAGGGCATTTTCCCAGTGACACAGATCAAAGCAAACACCTGCTACAAGGCCACGAGAAGCCATCAGGATGCCCAGCCTTGGGTCAGCACAACTTCCAGCCAGGACCAGTTCAGACCAAGCCTTTGTGCTTCCAGTAGGCAGGAACTGGAAGGTCCCGAGATAGCCTGACAGCAGGCTCAAAGCAAACAAGAGGAAATGCTATTTCACACCACTCTCAAAGAGAGTGCAGCTCATTGCCAACGAATCTCAACATGTTACATCCACCACAGTGATGGGAAATCAAGCAGATTGTGTCCTGCCCCCCATCTGACTCCATACTCATGCTTCCCTGAATTGCAAGGGGTTTCCTTCCCCTCCCAGAGCATGAAGAAACAGCTCTTGTCATTTTAACTCTTCCTTTTCCCTTACCCACCTAGTTTTACACAGAGGCCAGTGATCCACTTGCAACCCTCCTTCCTTTCATGTTACTTTCTCACCGTATCCTTTCCTGTGTGGGATAAAGGAAAGCGTGGAGACAGTTGTTGCTCCTCTGCCTTCCTCTAACCCCTCTAATCTTCTTAGAATCATAGGAAAATTTTAGTTGGAAAAGCCCTCTGAGATCATCCAGTCCAATCCTTCCCCCAGCACTGCCAAGGCTGCCACTGGCCCATGGCCCCAAGAGCCACATCCACAGGGATTTTAAATTCCTCCAGGGATGGGGATCCACCCCTGCCCTGGGCAGCTGGGCCAGGGATGGACAACCCTTTCCAGGAAGGAATTTTCCCCAATATCCAACCTAAACCTCCCGTGGTGCAACTTGAGGCTGTTTCTTCTTGTTCTGTCCCTTGTTCCCTGGGAGCAGAGCCAAGTCCCCTCTGGCTCCCCACTCCTGTCAGGGAGTTGGAAAGAGTCAGAAGGTCCCCCCTGAGCCTCCTTTTCTCCAAGCTGAGTCAGCTGCTCCTCACAGGACTTGTGCTCCAGACTCTTCCCCAGCTCCACTGTCCTTCTTTGGACCTTCATGGAACCCCATTTGTTTCCTCTTCCTCTTTTTCACCTCCAGTTTTCCCCCTTCCTACTGCTCACATCCATTCTAAAGGCAGCTGGAGGGTAGGGATTTTCCCCAGGTCCCTACATTGCAGAGTTTCTCACCTTTAATGGTAGACCACACTGGTGCACATCCCAGCTGCATCTCCTGGGGCTGGTTCTCCTCTGCACCTCCTGTGGCTTTCCTGGAGCCACAGTCATTTCACAGGTTTCAGTCCCATTCACAATACCTGGAGCAACATCCCTGTGGTGTCACAGCCCAGAAAGTGTTTGCAGCACAGTATCCTGTGGCAAAGGGGCACATTCCTATGTGTGGAATCCAAACAGGACTGGAAGGGCTGTAGGACTGCTCAGGGGGTAAAGACCAATTGCATCCATATAGAATGAGATGGATGAGAGGAGGGAGGCTTCTAGTGCAAACTATGCCCAAAATCATGCTCAGATTCCTTTAAGCATGACTAATGTACTCATTAATTACATTAATTTAATTTGTTCATTAATTTACTCCAGAAGCAATACAGGCTCCTCAGTGTCTCACAGTGCTTGTCCTCTTGTCACTCCATCTCCTTCACCAGGGATTCCCTTCACTTTTAAGGTGAAAACAAAGAACAAACCCCTCTTAGACCCACCTCTACTCATTGAAGGTGTTCAAGCTCTCTGTAAGTTCTACCACCCTCCATGTATCACTTCAGCTTTCACATAGAATGGTTTGACTTGTAAAGGACATTAAAGACCACCCAGCTCCACCCCCTGCTATGGGCAGGGACACCTCCCACTCTCCCAAGTTATTCCAACCCGGCCTTGGACACTTCCAGGGATGGGGCAGCCACAGCTTCTCTGCCCAACCTGTGCCAGGGCCTCAGAAGCTTCACAGTAAACAATCTCTTCACAGCTCCAAGAGGTGATCCAGACAGAGCAAATAGCTCTTGGTTCTGCTCCAGACCACACGTACCCCTTTCCTCGGGGTGAAATGGAGTGTGCTGAGCATACACAAAACATCCTGTATTTCCCTGACACCTGCATCCAGCGAGGTCCTTGAGAGGTGATTTAAGGGCACTCTTCAGCTACTAATGGTCTTGGTTTCATTGCTCAAAGTCAGACCTTTATTGTCACAAAGAGGATGTTGTGTTGAGCACTGTCACTTCCACTCTCTGCTGGGAAGTGGACCTGGACACCAGGCAGCTCTCACGTTCTCTGGACATTAACCCACTTAGTGCTGATAGTGCATTTATGAGCAGTCCTGCCTCTAAGTCATTGCCTAATAGAACTAGGAACAGAGACCTGGGCCACCAAACCCACCTAATTGGGTGCTGATCGTAGAATTATGGAGTCATTGAGGTTGGAAAAGATCTCCAAGATCGAGTCCAACCTTTGATCACCACCATGACAACTAAACCACAGCACTTATGGACATATCCAGCTAATTTTTGAACACCTCCCAGGAATGGTGGTTCCACCACCTCCCTGAGCAGCCTGTTCCAATGCTTAACAATCCTTTTTATGAAGAAATTCTTCCTGATGTCCAACCTGAATCTCTCCTGGTGTAGCTTAAGGTTGTTTCCTCTTGTTCTGTCACTCATTACCTGGGGAAAGAGATCAACCCTCCACCTGGATACATCCTTCTGTCAGGGAGCTGTAGAGAGAGAAACACTTATTTCCAAGGCATATGCAAGAATTGCAGGACTAAAATGAACTCCATGGCTGAGATCCATGTGCAGCTGAGCCATCCCCACAAGCAAAGGGAAAGTCCTCAGCTATCCATCCTTCCCTGCTTCTCCTCAGCTGTGTGGTCCTACCCCTTCCCAGCACAGGCCCTGGCACAGCACTGAGCACACAAAGACAAGTCAGTTCTCATTCATGTCATTACAGATCTCATCTCCCAGGGATGTGGGAGGATGTTGCATGAAGGCATGTGCTGTTATGGCTTATTGCAGAAAGTCTTCTCCTTCAAAAAGAGCTCACAAACTGAAGCATTTGTGCTCTGTGCCTGTGTGACCAGCTCCCTCACATGCCCATGCAATGCTTGTCAAATGCCAGGGCACCAACAGGACAAGGGGGAATGGCTTCAAACTGCTGGAGGGCGGGGTTAGGTGGGATATTGAGGAGAAATTATTCCCTATGAGGGTGGTACAGGTTGGGTAGAGAAGCTGTGGCCGCCCCACCCCTGGAAGTCTCCAAGGCCAGGTTGGATGGGACTTGGAGGGACCTGGGATAGTGGAAGGTGTTCCTGTCCATGGCAGGGGGTTGGAACTGAATGAGCTTTAAGGTCTTTTCTAACACAAAACATTCTATGATTCTATGTGTCCTGCTGCAAGAAGTGGAAAACAATCTCAGGTTTCCTCCTGGTGGACATCCCTTATACACTGCTTTTCCTTTCTGAAGAGCTTTTTTGGTTTTATAATTCTATGAAAAAATGTTCTAATTTCTAATCCAATTCCTTCACCCTCCCAAGTCTCTGGTAGCTTCAGGCTGCTTGAGTGGGACTCACAGCCTGGGTCCAGGTGTTATGTCTGGGGACTCCTGGCAGCACAAGGCAAACCACAGGAGAGAAGGACTGTGAAGAACCCATCCCAAAGGGCTCAGCCTTGGGACAGGCAGCAACGAAGCCTCAGCTCCACAGGAAAGCACCTGGCAGCTCTCTCCCTGGAGAGCAGGGAGATCAAACACCCAGGTGCACAGGCAGGCAGCTGCAAGGGGCCCCAAAGTCTGTCTATACATGGCATACCATGTTTCTGGAGCAGGATCAGGGTGGTGTGACCCACCCAGAGCAGGCAGACACTTGCTTGGGTCATCTCTTGTGTGTCTGCTGAGCTCTTGTGAAACCTCACCCCTCTGACTGTAGAGGTATCTACACTGAGAAAGGGAGAGGGGCAGGAGGAGCTGGCTTTGGAAAGCCCTCAGGTGGCACCTCCCTTCAAATCAAGAGGTCCAATATTCTCACGGCTGTGATTTTGCAATCTGAAATTCCTTGGCAGACCTCCTCAAGGGGCTCCCATTGGATCTGCCCCATCTGTTCCCAAATCAAGCCCTGCAGCCTGTTCCCTTGCCAGCAGGTACATCTCCAGGTCAGGAGCTGCCTGTCCACCTGGGTCTGCATCCCAGCTCATCCCCAAACGCAGCACTTAAGCACTGCTTCCAACAGGACCTGTCTGAGCACATTGCACATGGCCCACAGTGATACAGAAACTAACTCCAAACACAGGCACAGATTTGAAAGAAAAGAGGATAAGACATTAAATATCAAAGCTAAATGTGCTGAAAACAGAACACAGAAAACACAAAATCCCCAGGCTCAAAGCATTTTATACATCTCAAGTTCCTGCTGGTTTATTCACCAGCCTCAGCTCAATCCTGCTCAACTTTCCTTGCAGGTATGGTGTTTCAACAAAACAAAGCCTTGCTCCCCTGCTAATCCTTTGCTTTCCTGCTGCACTCTCCAGATCTACCACAGCAGATCTTCCCCAACAGCTCCCTCTGACTACCTTCCCACAGTCCATCTCCACATGTTCTCTCTATCCTGTTGTCTGGATAACCCCTGATCCAAGAGCAGCAC
Organism: Serilophus lunatus; assembly: GCA_013399895.1. Classification (NCBI taxonomy): domain Eukaryota; kingdom Metazoa; phylum Chordata; class Aves; order Passeriformes; family Eurylaimidae; genus Serilophus; species Serilophus lunatus. The sequence goes on from VXBA01001285.1 coordinate 287,151, forward strand.
TCCCCATAAAGAGCTGCTGCTGCAGCAGGTGCAGGGACACCTCCCACCACATCCAGGTGACTTCCCTCTGTTTAAATGGAGTTTGCAGACTAATTGGCATAGGAGTGAAGTCCTAGTGCAGGACAGGTCTTGGATGCCATACTAAGATCTCTCACATCATGCCAGACCTCATGGAGAGACCTCCATATGGGAGCCATTCCCAACCATGCTCCCTTTGGAATTTGTTATGGCATTATCCACATTTCCTCTGCAATGAGCAGTTCCCATCCCAAACAAGCCCGTGGAGGCAAATAGAGGCTGTTTATTCTATGGGATGGTTGTTGTCAAGCTGGTGGGCACTACTTCACACAAACAGCCTAGTTCAGTCTCCTGTTAAAATGGGTACCTGAGAAAACAGCCACACCCCTTGGAAAATGGGACACAAATATTTCAATAGGAAAAACAGACAGGGAACATGCAGAGAGTGAGGACACAGATTTCTCTTCCTGGGATCTCTTGCTCAGGACACATAAGGACAGATTCAGAATCAACACTCCCCACCAAAATCTACTGTGGCTCATTATGCTTTTATAGCCCCTATCCACCACGGCCAAGAAGAATCCTAAAGCCAGGGGGGGAAAAAATGCCCTAAAACTACCAAATGCCTCAACCTGCCTCTAAAAGGAGGAGTTATGCAAGGATAAAAGAGGAAAGATGCTGGAAGTGCTGCCCCACTTCCAGCCCAGGCAAGATGCTCATCCAGGAGGACAGCAGTTAAATCCAAGTCTGAACCCCTGAGAAAGGCAGTTTTTGCAGACCCTGCTCAGGAGAGGAGGATGACCTGGGATTAAAACCCCACATGCTGGGGACAGTCTTGCACCACATCCAATACAAAACATTTGTACAAGTGCTGCTAGCACATCTCATCCAGAGGAAATAGTTTTAGGATTAAACAGGCTGAGGGACATGATTGAATGACTGTGGGATAAGTCACTGCCAACAAAGAGAGCCCTGTGTCTCCTCCAGCCTGGCAAAAAAAATACAAAGCTCACACAAATGTAATCAACAAGGAAAAAAAAATTCAATTGTATTTTAAGACCCCTTAAAGTAACCATGCCAGAAGTCACATTCCAATCCCCAACATTGCTTTTCCTGGCCCACAGGAGCAGAGCCCATTTCTCTGCCAAAGGAAGGCAGCAGAGCTGAGGTGAGAAATACAGTGACCCCTGACTTCCACTTTTCCAGTACAGGGAATTTCCAGAGATTAAGAGATCTCTATGCTTTGTTTGCTAATTATCCTCAGAAAGCCACTTCCTTTCATCTCCAGTTTTGTTTTGGCACATTTATTGTGTTCTTTTGATCTTCACCTTCGCAGTGACACGGTGGTTGATGATTTGCTACGAAGGATTAAATATTTTGATGTCTCCACAAGTGGCATCTGCTGTCACTCCAGCTCAGAGGCAGCTGCAGCATCTCACAACCCTTCTGCTTCAGGGGAGAGAAAGATGATCACCAGCTGAGGCCACACTGAGGGGCTGGAGTGTGTCCAGAGATTGGGAATGGAGCTGGGGAAGGGGCTGGAGGACCAGGAGCAGCTGGGGAGGCTCAGCCTGGAGCAGAGGAGGCTCAGGAGGCACCTGGAATTCTCTGCAACTCCCTGACAGGAGGGATGAGCCAAGGGGGGGGGTCAGGCTCTGCTCCCAGGGAACAAGGGACAGGAGGAGAGGAAACAGCCTCAAGTTGTGCCAGGGGAAGTTTAGATTGGATATTGGGGAAAGTTTGCTCCCAGCAAAGCTAGAGGCTCCAAAACAAAAGGCTGCCAGGGTTTGAGAGCAACCAGCTTCTCCAGGCTAGTTAAGACCAGTAAGCAGATGAAGATAAACATGAGATCTCTCCAAATTTTTCGTGGTAGGCAAATGGGAAAAATCTGCAATTCAGGAAGAAAAAACTTCCTTGCAACCTGCTGTTAATCTGTGGAACTCACTGCTGAAGGTATTTCTAAAGATTTTGAAGTATTAAATGTCATTATTTACAGGCAATTTCCACATTAAATCAAGAACAAGTTGGACAGGGCTTGGAGCAGCCTGGTCTAGCTGAAGGTGTGCCTGCCCATGGCAGGGGGTTTGAGTGACAGGATCTTTAAGCTCCTTTCCAATGCAAAACATTCTGTGATTCTATGAAATACCTTCCTCGGAAATGAACTTCAGTCTCAAATGATTAGAAATATTTCTCCCTCTGGGATAACTCCTTCGTGTTTTTTTCAGCTTCACCACATTATTCACACACAGGAAAAAAAACCCCTACATTAAGGAGGAGCTCCTTCCTTATGGCCTCTGTGCTATGCATGCCAAAAAATAAACCAAAACCAAAGATCTGGGCTGAGCAACTCACACTATCTCAGAGTATCTTAAATGTATGTAAAGGGCAACATAATCAGTGATATCAGACAGGGGAGAGGGGGGATCTGGGAAGGCTTATACAGGCTTGAAGTGCAGGACAAAAATATATATTAGGGAGCATCCAAAGGGGGGTCATGAAGATGGTGATGGGTCTAAAGTGGAAGCCACATGAGCAGCAGCTGAAGGCACTTGGCTTGTTCAGCTGGAGGAGACTGAAGGGAGAACTCATCAAGGTCTGCAGCTTCATCATGAGGAGCAGACACTGATCTCTGCTCTCTGGTGATGAGACAGGACTTGAGGGAATGGCTGGATCTGTGTCAGTGGAGATTTAGGTTGGATCTCAGAAAAAAGTTCTTCCTCCAGTGAGTTGATGGGCACTGAACAGGCTCCCCAGGGCAGTGAGCACAGCACCAAACCTGCCAGGGCTCAAGAAGCACTGGGATAATGCTCCCAGACATCCTAAGAGATGACCATCCCATTGTCCTCAATGCCTGGATTTGCTGACTGCCCTGTGCAAGCATCTGACCCCTCTGTGCTCACACCAACAGCTACAGTTTGAGCTGTGTGCCACTCTCAGGAACTTGATTCCAGAGCAGGCAAAATTTAGCTGAGCTGGCTTGCATTACAAACCCTGAAATAAAACCACCATCCCAGGAAACCCCAGAGGCACCTGCCAGCTGTGCCAAGGCCAGCTGGTGACAGGAGCATGGCCCCAGTTCAGCTCCAGGTGGCAACTTACCAAGTCTCAGTGCTTGTGATCCCACCCAGCAGAGCAAGGAGGCAGTTTTCTGGATAGCCTGCCTTGGCTCCTCTCTCATTTTGGGACACTGTGGGCCACAGAGCAGACTGAGCAGCTGGATTTTATAACACTCAGGATGCTGGAGGAGAAAAAAGATCAAAACAGGATCTTGGAAGGTGCAAGATATAGGCACGACCAGGGCAGAGGGGTTGGTAGGCTGAGTCTCAGCCATAAGGAGCAAGACACAATCACAGAATGTTTTGGGTTAGAAGGGAGCTTAAAGGTCATCTAGTTCCAACCCCCACTGGCAATGGATCCACCTGCATCCTCACCTTGCAACACAGGCAGCCCAAACCAGTGTCTGCCAGCCTGCAGCAGACAAGGAGTGGAGTCCACGAGGAAAGGGAGGAAAGGACAACCTGCCACCAAGCACATTCCAAGAAGACTGACAGCATCCTCATCCCTCTGGATACAGAAAGCAAAATAACAGCAACACAGTGAGTTGTGAGGTGAGAATGGAAGAGGTGGTGCTGGTCTGGAGAATGCTGCCCTCCCACCCCTCCATCCCACTAGAACCAGTCCGAGGTTTGAGCTTGGATGGAACTTGGGCTGGATGGAACAACATCATTAAGTTGCTCAGACACCTCATGTCCTTGGAAATCTTTTATTCCTATCTCCCCACTCTGCTGGTCAAGAAGGGAGAATCATACAGTCATAGAAACACTGAGGTTAGAAAAGACCTCTAATATTATCAAGAGGGTATCCTTTGTCCCAGCCAGCACTCCATGGAAGCTTGGGATACTCTCAGGCATCTCAAATGGCAATTTACCTGCCTTGGGACATCCAAACCCAGAACACTGGTACCTTGGAGGTGCTGACACAGAGCTGGCTGTGGCCAGCAAACAAGGACCAGGAGGTACTGCAGGTTCTTGTGCTTTAGTCAAGGCTGGAAAACAATCAAGAGACATGAAATCCAAGTCTCAGGACTGCTAAAAAGAAAAATAATGGGCAAGCTGGACACCAGCACTCTTCCCAAAGTGCTCAAACAGAGTTTAAGTGCTCCAGGTTGAGCTTGAACAGAACTCCAGGGCCTGTCAGTGGGGTGGAAGCTGCAGGAGAGGCTGGGCATGACTGTTAAGTCTGATCTGTGCCCCCACAGCAATGACATCAAGGATGTCTCTGAGGGCAGAAGACACCTACATGTGGGCATCTGAATGGAGCTCATTCCTGGGGGGTGACAGCCATCCACACAGCTACATGAGCAGAACACCTCAGCAAAGGTGACTGAGGCACAAAGCTGACACAAACCACAGAAGGGCTGTCAGAAGCCCTCAGAAATGCTCAAACACTTTATTTTCACATATTATAAACATTGTCTTTCATCTCTTCTGCTGATCTCAGATATTTTAGGGTTGATTCCCTTCAGCATCACCCCTTCCAACTCCAAGGATCACACAGTGCCCACTCAGTAAAGTGTTAGAGACCCTCAAGCCAAGAGGTGCCACCAAAGCCCAGAAGAACAGCCCCCAAACCTGGGTCACCTCTCTGCCACCCTCTGAAGCGTGGAAATGATCTAACCAGTGGGTAATGCAGCTGGAAGCTAAGGAGCTCAGATATCCTGGCATTTTAAGTTCCAAAGTGCCTGTTTTTACTGCAGCCCAGCAGGGAAATTATCCTGCTCTGACGCCAACCGATGGCTTTGGGAGAATTATCTCTTGTGAACATTAATACCCACGAGCACACAAAGGCATGTGGCTGCAGAGGAAAGAGTCCCGCCCAAGGAAGGAAGGTCATCTTCTTTTTATGCATTTACACTAAAAACTGATTCTAAATTCAGCTTTAGGAAAGGTCAGTTCCCATGCAAACATCCATGTGTCCACAGGAAGGATCATGGGCTGTGACATTGCTGCCAAGGGGGTGGTCAGTCCTTCACAGAGGTCAGTCCTGTGTGAGAGAGCAATGGAGACCTTACAGTGGGCAAAATTCTCTTGCTGATTCACAAAGGCAATGTTGTGACAGTGTGAGCTGTCCCAGGAGTCTCTGTGGCATTGAGATGAGTTGTGACTTCACATTCCAGGATATCAGCACTGGGAAGGGGCAGATCCAAGTCCCAGCTCCCCATCACCCAACCCAAGCCCTCTTTAGAGCTGTAAGGTGGACTCTCCATCCCTGGAAGTGTCCAAGGCCAAGTTGGATGAGACTTGGAGCAACCTGGTCTGGTGGAAGGTGTCCCTGCCCATGGCAGGGTGTTGGAATGAGATGGTCTTTAAGGTCCCTCCCAACTCAAACAACCCTGTGATTCTATGAAACAAGTATCTTGGGGACCCTGTGTGGCTTTGAAAACCAGTGAAAGACCTTGCCAGCAAAAATGCAGTGTGTGGCCTCTGGTCCCAGCTGGCCCCTGGCCTGGATGACTCCTGCCCTTCTCTGATACAAGGAAACCAGCATGACACCAGCAGCAGGCTGCTCCCCTTGCATGGAGCATAACTTCACTCTTCATCCCTGCAGACCTGCATGGAGTCACTCCCAGATGTGCACACCTGGCCTGAAGCCCACTGGAGCACACAGTGCCTATGGTTTCCATGGACAACAGGTGGGATGTAGAAGGAAGGAGGAACCAGATCCCTTTTCAGATATTTGAGTTCATCTCCAATGGCCCTGGCAAGACTCTGCAGCACAGACATGGAGATACTCTCTGGATTGGGATGTTCTGGAGATGATGCACTCAGAGCTCTCCAAGGTAACCCACCAGCACACTTCTGGCAGCATCCTACTGATCCATTCCACACCAGCCTGCTTGTGGAAACCTCTTTGCTTTCTCATTGTGCCTTCCTACCCTAGGAGAGGGATATGGCCACTGGGAAGGAATTCTCCATCCATCTGCCTCCCAGCTCCCTGATCCCTGCCTGCCACAGTGTTCTGGTGGCTTCAGGAAGGCAAAAGGAGAGTGTTGAAAAGGCAGCTGATGTCTGGGCTCAGCCTTGCTCACACACTGGGGAAAAAGGAGCTCAGCTCTCAGGTGCTCTGGAACACTTTTTCCAACCAGCCAAGACTCCTTCCAGCTGAAACTTCAAACTGGTCCCAGTGGGGTGGGGGCAGTGTCCTCCAGAACAGCATGTCCTCACTTTATTTGGAAGAAAAATTAAGTAAATGAGGTAATATCTTGTACCTGTGGGATGAACTCCTCCTGCTCTTGCTAACAACTGCATGTCCCAATGTCATGGCTTTTCAGGAAGGTCCTCCATAGCAGACAGGCTCTAGATTTGGTCTCCTGCTCCAGGAGACTCCATAGACTCCCCTGTTCTTGCTTGAGTTGCAAACCCAGGGTAAAAGCCACCATCTCAGATTAGGGTCACCACCCCACTGAGACCTACTCAAGTGTCCCAGACTTTCACTTCATTACAGTCACAAGCTTCCTTCTGCCTCTCTCCCCTTTGTCACAGGTATCACTCTGAGCTTAGAGGGTTCTCCCTCCTCTCCTGTTGCAGCCAGCAGTGGTGTGGCCCTTAGCACATCTTTTATCCATCAGGGAATGCTGCAAGATGTTTTGTCAGCGAATACATAAGAAATTCAGCCATCAGGAGGTAGCCACCCAGGGTGGGCTGGGCCCAGGAGAACCTCTCCTGTTTTCAGAAGGACACATTGATGATGGTGAGACACCTGAATTCACCTGAAGCATCTCAGGAACTGCTTGTAGCTGGTGTTTTCCCAGGAGATTTTCACCTTTGGGAAGAATGGACAACCCACCAGGACACAAACTTCTGCTGGCAATGCAGGAGTGGGAAGACCACAGGCTTGCCCACAGCTCTGTGCAGTTGGGTCACTCACTGCTGTGCTTCACAGCCTCTGTGCACACCCTCCTCCACTGATCTCCTGGTCACTCCAGCCTGAACCTCCAAGAATTTGGCAGCTGCCTCTGCCCTGCAGCTCCTGAGCCCAGCTCAAGTGTCTTGGCTGGCTGGGAGCCCTCGGGTGGCAGCTGGGTCCTGGTTTTTAGTGCCAGTGGCTCCAGCTGGTCTGACTGTGCTCAGGGAGTTAGGGAAGGGAGTAGGAAAACAGCACAAGAAAAAGATGTGACTGTGGAACCGTTCTGTAATCCAAGGGCTCTCTGGTTTTCTCCTAGCTTGGGAAAACCCTGAGGGATGTCTCTGTGGGGAAAATAAAGAGGGAGAGCCCTGAGTTGCCAGTGTCAACCAGCCCTGCGTGTTTCGAGAACGGGCAGGGCTTGTGGCAGGGCTGAGCCTGAGGCTGGATCCTGCGGAGCAACAGCACAACCCACACTATTTCCATCGTGCTGGGGTGAACCGAGGCCAGGGCAGCTCCTATGGACAGGCTGCAGCCCCCCTCACCCTGCCTCAGCCTCTGGATGAGCCAGGACTCGGACATGGGGGGAGGACACAGAGCTTGGCTTAAGAACACACTTCCATGTCAACAGTGGGGCAGAGCAGGGGCTTGAGCAAGACCCTCTGAACCATCAGGACAGGTGGGCTGAGAGCTGCACCACTTTAGCTCTATGGTTCCTCTCATGAAGGTGTCCCTGTCTGGGGAGGGATGAGCTCATCCTGGTGCCACACATCCCTACAAGGCTTGTGCCAACATGGTGAGGTCATACAAGGAGCAGATCTGAGGGCAGCAACTCCTTAGAAACACAAAGTCTGCACAAAAACTGAGGACTTCCGAGCCCATACAAGGTCTCAACCTTCTCACTCCATACCCAGGAGAGATGCTGCATCAGTCACTTCCCTGCCATACCATGAGTGACATAAACACAAACTCCTGCAGGGCTTAAACCCAACCAGCCTCCACTCAGTCTAAGGCCAGGGATTGGAATGCTTCCTCCTGGCCCAAAGGGAGTTTTAGGGCCTCCAAGGAGCTTTTATCTCACCTAGTTTTGTCCCTTTCCCACCCCCAGTTTAGCCACAAGTCAAGGACATAACTGGGAAGCCATGGGCACATACCCACACCTCTGCAAACCTCCCCAGCACAGGGCTCTTCCCACTGCCTCCAGGCTTCAGGCAGTCAGGAGTACTTGGACAGAACAAAATTACATATAGATATGCATCTTAGAACAATTCATCACCTTTCCCAGTTCCAGGAGTTGGAGAAGAGTTGAGGTTTACAAACATCCCATTTTCCATCCTCCTAAAATTCAACATTATAGAGGGGGAGGATGTTTTTGGCTTTGGTTTTGCTGGGTTGTTTCATATCTCAGTGGTTATTGTTACATTTGCAGTAGTCATCACACCAACAGTATGGGGTGTTTTACCTCCCTGGGAATAAGATTCCTTTAGGACACATAGACAAGGAGTCTTTGCAGGGCCCCTTGCTCCCACCATTCCAGCATGCCCATGCAAATCCACGGCAATGGGAGTGTTGGTCTCATCTTGTGTCCCACAAGCATCCACCTTCTCTCCAGCTGCAGCAACAGAGGCTGGAGGCAGCTCATCACATGGCAGATATTTTTTCCATAGGGAGCCCAGTACAGCCCATTCCCACCTTCTCACAAATCATGTTATAAGCCAACTTTTTTATCCTGTGCTAAGCTCCAAGTGTCTTTTCTCCCCCCTCCAGGGTTCAAACAGGGGTGGGAAGAAAGGCAGTGTTGTAGAGGAGACCTTTGGGATCTCCCACCTGGAGCTTGGAAGGAGAAGGGCTAAGGGAGCTGAAATCAGACACTGGATCTTTCCATAACGCAATGGCCCGACTCTGCCAGGAGGGTTTTTTCCACTGTACAGCTACTATAGGGTTGATGACAGGAAAGCTAATTATATCAACATCCTGTTTACCCAGCAGCATGGAACCAGAGCCCAGATATACTTGGGCTCTGAGGGCATACTCTGATCTCATTACATGACAGAAAAATCTCATCCATGCATCTGGGTCCGTTTCTTCTGCAAGAGAAGTGCTGCCTGCTCCCACTGCCCCAAAACTTTGTTGGTATTACCAAAGAGAGACCCTGGAAAGCAAATTGTGTGATGTTCCTCTAGTGCAGTTCCTCCACAAGCTGGGAAACTGCTTCCCCTGCTCTTGCTGGAGCACATGGGGTTTATTTAAATCCCTGTGGGTTTCTGCTAACCCTGCAGCAGGTCCCAGCCCAAAGCCTGGGAGGGAGCTTTCCCTGGGAACACCCTGGGCAAGCAATACTTTTCAATACTCAACAAAATCCACCCAGCAAGTCAGGGCACCTTGCCTCAGTTTCCTGTATCCAACAAACCAGTGCCTTTTTCCCACCCCCTCCTTGCCCCACACCTCACATGTCTGGCTGGCAGGAAGCTGAGTGTGCTGCAGGGTCGCCTCCAGATGTGGTTTCGTTTTGGTTTTGTGTTTTTCCACCAAGTTGCTTCACATTAACCACAGCTCCTCTGCTCATCTGCTGCTGTCCTAGTCTGGGACTGTTCAGTTTCGAGAAGAGATGGCTCCAGGGAAACCTTCTGGCACCTTCCAGTGCCTAAAGGGGGCTTATGGAAAAGACAGAGAGTGACTTTTTACATGACAGGACAAGGGGAACAGTTTGAAACTAAAAAATGAGAGATGTAGACAGATTTAGACTAGATGTTAGGAAGAAATTCTTCCCTGTGAGGGTGGTGAGGCCCTGGCACAGAGAAGCTGTGGCTGCCCCATCCCTGGGAGTGTCCAAGGCCAGGTTGGAACAACCTGAGATAGTGGAAGATGTCCCTGCCCATGGCAGGGGAGTTAGAACTGGATGAGCTTTAAGGTTCCTTCCAACCCAAACCATTCTGTGATTCAGTGCTACTTTTTTCCCACATTTCCCATCACATCCTAAGCCTGAAACATCATGGGACGGCCCAGGGACAGCCCAGGCTGGAGGGAGGAGGATGTCTCCAGCAACAAGCCTTCCCCATCTCCCTCCACCCCTTGGCAAGTTACCACCACACCCTGCACCTCAAGACCCTGAGCTTGTCATGGGTTATGAGCTCGTGGTGGGACCTGGTGTAGAGAAAGAGCTGAAAGGCAAAAATTCCTGAGGTCAGGCTAGAGCTGCTGGCAGGCAGGGGATGTGGCACCTGGATGGGGTCCAAGGAAAGTGCTCAGACTGGACCCCAGATGTCATAAGCTGCCAGCATGTTTCTACCTAAGTATCAGCAATGAATAGAACAGAATATTCCATCTGGAAGGGACTTACAATGGTCATTGAGTCCAACTGCTGTGCCATATTGATGAAGCCAAGGTCTACATCTGGATCTGAACTTACTCCAAGTGCCAGAGGGTTCAGCAGAGTTTGATCTCTTGTACCAGGGTAACAAGTGACAGGACAAGAGGAAACAAGCTCAAGTTGTGCCAGGGTAGATTTAGACTGGGTATTAGGAAAAATCCCTTCATGGAGAGGGTTGTTCAGCCCTGGCACACTGCCCAGGGCAGTGGTGGAGTCTCCAACCACGGAGGGGGTTAAAAGCCCTGTGGATGTGGCACTTGAGGATGTGGGTTATTGGTGGCCTTGACAGTGCTGAAGGAATGGTTGGATCTTAGATGTCTTTTCCAACCTTAATGATGCCATGATTCCATGACAATCAATTCCAAAAAAAAAAAAACAAACCAAGATCCACTTCTCAGTCAAATCTGCATTTCAAGTCTGTGTCAAGGATTTTGTTCCTCTTGCCAAAGGAAGGCCCATCCTAATTAATGTCAGGCCAAATGCTATGGCCAAGGCTTCAGGAGTTCACTCTTGTTGTCAAATTCTCTTCCTTCCTTCAGGTCAGCTCCAAACTGACCTGAACAAAACATAGTTCATTCCAGACCTTATTATAATTAACAAGGCCCAGGGGTATTTATTACCCCACAATACAGAGATGTCACTGAAAAACACCATGGGCCACCTTTTCCAGCTTTTCTTAAGTCCTGTTTCATCAAGACCATCTGAAAAGAAGGGAGAGGTCACTCCTCAGGCCCTGGGACGTGTCACCTCACGAGCTACTAAAATAGGTGGAATCAAAAGCACAAACCACAAAGCCTGGCAGTGCCAGCAGGATCTGGAGTGGGATGCAGACACCCAACAGGGACACTTGGACCACGTGAAGATCAGGTCACCATCTGCAAGAGGCTGGCTGATATGACAGAGGGCCAAAGGGAAATGCACAAAGCTGAGAGAACACTACAAGCCCATGCCCTGCACGAGTGTCCTATGTGAGCCACTGCACCCTCACGTAGGGAGGTCTGGCCCAGACAGCCTTTTCCACTGAAAAAAAGTGGATTTGAGTGGCCAGAAGAAGTCATGAATATGGCAAATCACTCTGGTCAGATAAAAACAACAGAATTAAAAATACACAACAGATGAAAAAAAGTTAACATCTGACACAGCTTATGCACACCAGCAGTACTAAATCAAAACGGAGTTAGGGCTAGAAACAAAAGCAAAACAACTCTTTTGGTTTGGGTCAGATTTCCTTTTTTTTATTTCTCCTTTTTTCCCCAGTTAGTGTTTGCAGTGGAGGAGGTTGTTCTCTTTATTTACTTTGTTTGACTCAGCCCCAAAGTTCCCTTTGATTTTTCAGCATAAGCTTCAGGCGAAACTGGTTTTATTTGCACAGCTGTCTGCACACCCTGCAGAGCACAAGCCCCTCGTGACGGGGAGTGCAGGGACAGACACTTGGGGTCAACCCAAAAGTGTCACACGAGATGTCCTGTGACAGAGGAGCAGGAGGTGTGGCCACAGCACTGTCTCAGTCTTTTCCTTGTCCTCCAGCCCCCTGAAAGGACAGGAGCATGGTGAACTCATAGAATCATAGAATGGTTTAAGTTGGAAGAAACCTTTAAAGATCACCTTGTTTCTAATCCCCTGCCATGGGCAGGGACACCTTTCACCATCCCACATTGCTCCAAGCCTTGTCCAACCTGGCCTTGGACACTTCCAGGGATGGGGCAGTTGCAGCTCCTCTGCCCAACCTGTGCCAGGGCCTTCCCACCCTCACAGCCAACAATTTCTTCCTAAAATATAATCCAAACCTACCCTCTAGCAGTTTCAAAACATTCCCCTGTGTCCTGTCCCCCCAGCCCTTGTCCCCAGTCCCTCTCCAGCTCTCCTGGAGCCCCTTCAGGCTCTGCCAGGGGCTCCAAGCTCTCTCTGGATCCTTCCCTTCTCCAGGGGAACCCCCCCAGCTCTCCCAGCCTGGCTCCAGAGCAGAGGGGCTCCAGCCCTGGCAGCATCTCCGGGGCCTCCTCTGGACTCTCTGCAGCAGCTCCAGCTCCTTGTGCTCTTGTTCCCAGAGCTGGAGCAGCTGCAGGTGGGGTCTCACCTCAGGGGGCACAGGGGCACAATCCCCCCATCCCTGCTGCCCACACTGGGGGCTCATCCCAGGGCGTGGTGGGTTCTGGGCTGTGAGTGCCCGTGGCCGGGGCATGTCCAGCCTCTCATCCACCAGCACACCCTTTCCATGAGAAACAAGATGGTTTTACAGAGTGAAAAAGGAGACAAAATGAAGACCAGATGCTCCAGGAAGGGTTACTGGCTCTGGACTCATCCTGGCACAGCATCACAGTCCCATCCTTGCACTGCAGGAGGTGGATTAGGACACCAGGGCTTGTCCAAATTGTGCAGTGGGACAAAGGTGTTGGATTGGGATATCCCACCTGCTGTTTCAGAAGAGCTCCAGCATCTTGAAAGTCTCCAGCCCCACAGGGGTGTTCCAGGAGCCTCAGAGAGCAGCTGCCTCTACTGAATTTAGCCTTAGGGAGGGAGGGAGCACCGGGTCCACAGAATGCATGTACTACAAACTTCTCTGACAAAGGGGCTGGCAAGAGGCTTCAGGAAGATGTGAAGAGCTTCAGGGCAGCCTCCAGCAGCCCTTTCTCCCTTTTCCCTGATGGAGCCTTGCAGGAAGGGGCAGCCTTGCTGTGCCAGGAGGTCACAGCAGGCCCAGGGCCAACAGAGGCAAGTTGCTGCCAGACAAGGACGGGATCTGCTCAGGGACAGACCCATCCTTGGCAGGCACTGTTTGCTTGGTGAATTCAAGGATCTATCCCCCTTCTGGCTTTCAGGGCTCCCTCTGATGCACGAGGGACAAAACGGCTGCAGAAAACAGCTGGAATCTTCCCACCCAACTGGGGCAAAACAGTTGGGGTTTTTTTCCTATTAATCTAATTCTTGAAAAATGCTGAACTATTTTAGCTGAAATTTTCCAAAAACATTTCAGCCTAAAGGCAGCCAGCCAGCCTGGAGAAAAAAAGAGTAGACTCAGGCAGAGTTATCAGTAATTAAAGGCAAAGTCTTACAAAAAACAAGGAGCATGTTAATGATAGATCCCAGCTCTCCCTTTAGACAAGACACACCTCACCAGCCACTGAAATCAGCTGTACTGGGGCACTAGAAAGGAGTGAGAGATGGATGGATGGATGGATGGATGGATGGATGGATGGATGGATGGATGGATGGATGGATGGATGGATGGATGGATGGATGGATGGATGGATGGATGGATGGATGGATGGATCAATGGTCCAAAACAGGGGGGGAAAAAGCTGGTAAGCCCATTTCTCACTCAGACAAAGGGTAGGGTACTTTTCACATGCTGCAACTAAATCCCTACAAGCACCATCTCAGTCAGAGAGGGTCCTCTCAGCCCCCTCTCCATAAGCATCAGACATGGTGCCACCAGTTGTCATCTCACTGGGAGAAGGGGTGGGGATGCAAACTAAACCATTTCAGAGTTTTCTGATATCTACAGGAACCCTTGGTGTTTTCCAGACCATGAGCAGCTCCTGGGGCACCACCAGAGGTGAGGTTTCCTCTGAGCTGCACATGGAACCACAGGGAAATCACAAGTGGCCTTGGACCGTGGAAAAGGGATCCTTAGCAGAACAAAGGTCTATTCCTGAAAAAAGGCATATTTTGGGATCTAGCAAGGGCACAGAACAACCACATTAATTCCACAAACAGTGCTCTGCACACAAAGATTGCTCCAAAGGCACAAAACAGCCCCCTTTTCCCTTGGGAAAAACAGGATCATGACACACAACCCCCCCAGTACGACCATCAAAAGCCTCATCAGGGTGCACATCCCAAATGTCACAGATTGACCTGGGGTTTCCAGCCAGCCCAGCCACTCAACACATGTAGAAACATCACTGCAGAGCTCTGGGCTCGCTCACAGCAGAGCTGGAGCTCCAGTGGGAAATGCAGCTGGAGATGTAATCCAGCAAGAGGCAGCTGGAGGGAAGCAGATTTCCATCGAAACCACAGAAGGATGGAATTGCAGAGACAGCAAAAGCTGTGAACAACCTGAAACTCTGCTTTGGCCAAGAATATTTACATCTCATTTGGGATCGGCAGCACGGACAGTTCAGCACGTTCAGACCTCAGGAACACTGACTCAGGAATTTTTGGCATGTTAAAGTATCTTGTCTGGGGTTTGGGGTTTTGGTTGTTTGTTTGCTTGCTTGTTTGCTTACTTTTGAACCATCTTTTCAGGCTTCTCTGTGCAGCTGAATGGACCAGACATTTTTCTTTCATAAAGATTTACTCATGCAGTATTCCTGCAGGCACCCACCCAGGTCAGGGCAGCAAGAAGAAGCAGCAGGGATCCCAGCCAACAGCCCTTATCATCTGTATCCCTGGTGTATTGTTCTGAATCAGTTTTTATTAATTGATTTTGTTATTTCAGTCCCTAAGCTTTCCCTTCACGAGCCAGGACCACATTGTGCAAGATGCAATGTAACAAAACCACAGTTTATTGTGCAAAGAGATGGATTTCCAGTGCATTTTTAAGCTGTATTTCAATTTTGCCCTGAATTTCCAGAATAGAGTGGGATGAAAAATCTTTGTACTCTTGGACAGGGGAGTGATCCAGAATTCCAAAAGGTACATTTGAAGGGTATTTGGCAACATATCCATGCAAGGCCACGTTGGACAGGGCTTGGAGCAACCTGGTCTGGTGGAAGGTGTCCCTGCCCATGGCAGGGGGTTGGAACCAGGTAATCCATAAGATCTTTCCAGCCCAAACTATTCTGGATTCTATGGTAAATCCCCTATCCCTTCTTCCCCTGATTCCCATATCCCTCTCCTTCAGTGGGTGAGCAGAGGGGAGGTCTGCTGCAGCTGGGACAGCTGTGTCCATCCTTGCAGGAAATCCTGCAGAGAGAAGGGACCACGTTTGGGAGAGGAAGGAAGGCAGTGGAAACAGGGCTCTCAGGATTCAAAGCAAATGTCCTGTGCCAACCACGTGGCAGGCCCTGCAACACTCATGTCCCCACCAGGGTTTTGAGATTTGGCCCAGGGCCTGGACCTAATTTAGGTCCTTTTTAAAAAATAAGTATTTATTCATTTGCTTTAGAACTTCCTTCTGTGGTTATCTCTTTTCTCTCCCCTTGCTCCTGTCCCTCTCTCTCCCACCACTGCACTGAGTTGTCGATGTCCTCAGCAGAGCTCAAGTGATGAACTTAAACAGTCTCCAGAGATGCTTCCCCAGGGCAGTGGTCACAACCCCAAGCCTGCCAGAGCTCAAGAGGTGTTTGGACAATGCTCTCAGCCACGTGGTGGGATTTTTGGAGTTGTGCTGTGCATGGCCAGGAGCTGGACTCGATGATCCTTGCTGCTCCCTTCCAGCTCAGGATATTCTATGTCTATGATTCACACAAGGGTGCTGAAATCACCCCTTTCACCTCCTCATCTCCCACACAATCCTTCCTGGGGGCTCCTCCTGGTCCTATGTCCCACACTAAAGAGGAAATAAGGGCCTTTTCTGTCCTCCCCAACAGTTCACAACCTTCACACAGTTGCAGGAGGTTCAAGTGAAGAACACTTTGAAGATGGGTCAGAAGTAAAGGAGGGAGATGCCAACACCACAACCTACAAATGGCAAAAATTTCCCAAAGACAGAGCTCTCACATTCACATCTAAGACAGCTCCTCATTCCTGGTAGTCCCCAGGAATTTATCTGGATGACTGGAGTTAGTAGGTTGCCCCCAAAACCACCCCTCCTTGGAGGGCTGGCCCCAAGACACGAGTCCCACAGAGGAGTTTGATGTCATTGACAATGCTGAGTTGTAAATACAGGTTTGCAAAGCCCAGGGGAGCAGACAGAGAGGCCTTTTCCAGCAAAAAACGCCGCCCCCGACCTTTGGTGCAGATGGAGGAAAGGGAAACATCCATGGACATCCTCCCAACCCCAGGCTCCAGCTCCCCAGGGAAGAGCCGCCTGCCCTGCGTGGTGCTTGTGGCTCCAGAGAATTCTCCTCCACATCAGCACTCCTGTGCTTCTGGAGACAGCCACTAGAGGATGGCAATGTCCCAGGCCACCCATCACACTTCGGGAACCGCCGGACCCAGCCTTTGGAAAACGGATGTGCAGATCTCACCAGCCGCCAAAAATATCCACTGCAAGTCACTCCAATCCAAATCACGAGCTGGAAATTCCCAGCGCTCAGCTCTGCTTCACATCCCAAGCAAAGGCAGCTCCTTTGGAGACTCATAACTGGGATATTACAGGGGATCAGCCCCCCTCTGGACACGGGTGGGTGCTTTGCTGAGTTACCCGGTGCATTTCCAGATGTCACTGTCCCTCCTCCACAGTTTTTGTGGATAGTCAGAGCCACGTCAGCAGAGAGTTTCTACCACCTCCACAGTTTTCCTGCATCCACCATCCAATGGTTTGACAAGAGCAATGACCCTCTGGGAGCAATGACCCTCTCCATGAAGCCATGATTTCCAGAAGAAAGTGGGAGCCCTGATGAGCCAAGGAGATGATGGCAGCCCAGCACCTTGACCCCACCATTTCCCAGGACATCTCCAAGGAATTTTCAAGGCAAATGTCTGGAAATGACGACTGCCAAAGTTAAAGCTCAATTATGCCAAAAACAACCAGTCTGAGCCCCAGCTCGAAGGAATATTCCTCCTCATGAGGAAGCATAAGAGCCAAGCTAAGCTGCAGAATGAGATGAGCTTTGAACAAGGACTCATTGGGGAATAAAACATCACTAGTTATATCAAAATAAGATCACAGTTATAAGTGTGATGAGAGTTGAGGCTGTGTGTGCCTTGTTCATGGGTGTGCATCACCCTGCTGAGGACACACAGTGGGTGATCCTCAAGTGTACACTAGGGACCCATGTCCTTGCTCCCTGGAGATTGAATTCTTCCCAGTGGGGCAAGTGTTTTGCTCCAAGCAGAGAAGAAAATCTTCATTTCCTCACGTGTTTGAGCAAAGCAACCAGGACCAGGAAGAATTCATTATCTCAATATGCAAATAGGTCTCAGTATGCAAATAGGAAGAATTTACTGCTGTATCCTTACAGAGGACACAGTGGTGGTAACATCTTCTCCCAGCTGAGGTCACCTGTGGCTTTCCCCTTCCCTCACACCAAGCCAGACCCAGCCATGTCAAGCCCATCCCAGCCAGTCTGGTGATCTGCTGAGCTGGTCCCAGTACACCAAGGTCTCTCTCAAACTGGGAAGCCCAAAATGGGATATGGACTCCAGACATTGTCTTGTGGTGATCTCAGGTCCTGCTCTGCAGGTGTCCAGCCTGTCCCAGGATGTGACTGCGTCATCTGCCTCTGCTGAACTTCAAGAGGGTCTTCTGGGCCTCATTCTCCATCCTGCTGAATGCCTGCACTGCTCCCCGATTTGGTGTTATCCACTAATGCAAGACCCACCTTGGCTCTGGGAATCCTCAAGACACACTTTGGAGGCTGAGAGAAAAGAGAATAAAGCTCTTTGAGTGCCCCACACATGTGGGGACACTTTGGTTTGGTCTTCTGCACCAGCTGTTGTCTGCTTTGGGGGACTGGAGGAGCATGGCGACCCTTCACCCTTCCCAGGATGTATCCCGCCCCTGGGAAGGGGCTCCCAGTGTCACAAAATCCACCCACAGCATCCCTGAAACACTTTTCCACTGCTAATTAAAGGCTCTGACGATGATGTTTCGATGCCAAGCAGTTGCATAATACCTGGGGGTGTCCAGGGATCCACACTGCATCAAGGGCAGGGAAGGAAATAGATCCCCCAAATTCCAGCTCTCTGCTCCCTGCCTCCCTCCTTGCAGCCATGCCAGTGGCCTCCAGCCTGGCACAGGCACACGAAGGACAGATGGAACTGCTGGGCTCTGGGAAGAGATTGTTCCCCTCCATAGAGAGGAACAGGTAGTAGCAGAAGCACTGCTGGTCTCCCACCCTGGGGTGCCTTCAGAGGGATCCCCAGTTCAATGTCCCCTGCCACCCTCATATGGATCACCTAACTGATCATCCAGACCCCCTTTTCTCTCCTGGTGGGAATTTCCATGTGGTGGCTCAGCATTCTCCACCCAAACATCTAAAAAAAGACACAGCAAGACCTGAGGTTCATCCAGCAGATTCCTCCAGTGTGAAGGGTAGGTTTTTATGAGGGACTGAGCTGAAGTTTCAGAGCTGGAGCCAAGTCCAGCTGAGTCAAAGCTCCCTACCAGCTTGCCAGCTGGATGCAGTGAGCCCCAGTTTTATGGGAAGGGCATCCAGCCAGAGGCATAGGAAGCATTGCCCAGGTCAAATGCTCCTCACCCTTGCACAAAACAGGGCATCAGCTGTGTGAATGGAGTCAGGAACCTCCTCCATAGGTTTTGAGATGCTCAGCTTAAAAATTCCAGCTGCTCCATGGAAAAGCTGGTGGCTGGAAGGTCATCGTGAGCTCTCCTGGCTCTTTCTGGGGCTGATAGGAGAGCTGTTGAACAGCATCTTTTTGGCCCAGGCTCAGGGTTTGCTTGGCCGACGGGTGAGTGATGTCACCCAAGACACTGCCCAACACCAGTCTCAAAATTCTGAGGACACATCCCACGTTTTCTGGGTCAAGGAAATGAGACTGGCCACTCCCAAGTGGGACAACCTTGTGTTGAGCTGCAGGACTCTCAGCCCTGCTCTGCAGAGATAATAGCCCTCTTTGGCTCAAACCAAAACTCTGACCTTGAGTCGTCCAGTTTTTGGGGAGCTGCAATGTTTTCCAGAGCCTCCTGCTCTCTCCTCTCCACCTGATGGTGTGCCACTCATTTCCCATGGAAACTGCTGAGCTTTCCCCTTCTATTCCCAAGGGCAACATGAAAGAGCATCAGTTGGTGCCCTAAGAAGGAGAACATTGCAAAGGTGGATGTCCTCAGGGAGAACAGGTCACCCCAGTGGGTTGTGCCTAAGATTCCCCAGCTATCAAAAGAGGATTAGTTCATTTCCAGGATGTCATGAGGCTCAGGAATAAACACTGCTGGGGCAGGATCAAGCAGCACGGAGGCAGCAGCTTATCTGGGCTGCTCCCAGCACTGCCCAGGAAGAGCAGATCTGGTGAGGCATCACCTCCCCAGTTAGCCTGGTGACAGGCAGGGACATCACGGGTGGGGATGTGTGGTGTTCTGGCTTTCCCTAAGCCCAGAAATTACTCCAATTGCTGTGTCCTGGTTCTTCCCATCTCCCCATTTATCCCAAGAGTAAACACAGAGAGGGTTTATGGGGAGAGACCCAGTGCCACACCTGCCCTATGAAATCTGTCACCTGCATGTCACATGGCAGGAGAGGTGAAGCCCTTTCCTAGCACAGCTTCCATTTTGGCAAGGTGCTTCTGGACTGGAGTTTTCCTGCTGAAGATGTGTTTGAGGATAATTTCATTGCAGAGCAGAGCAAACACCATAAGTATAACACCCCATCACCCTGTCCCTGAAGCCCCAAGCCCAGCCAAGAGCATGAAACCCCCCCTCAAGGGTTTTCATCCACATTTTATGCGTGGGAAACTGAGGCAAGGGAGGCAGCTGGGCCAGAGAGCTCCTAGACATTGCTCCCCTGCAAGCAGTAGAGGATGTTGGGGCACCTTACCCATTTTCTTGCCCAGCTCATGCAAAGCAAGGGTCGCTGACCTCCCCATCTACTCTTTCCTTGGAAAACTACCTTAATTAAAGCTCCAGCAGAGGATCCCACTTCTGCCTCCTCACTCACAGACTCTCCTATCTGCTTTAAGCCCAATAAGGAGATAACCTTCTCCTATTAGAGGCTTGGGAGATCACCTAGGATCATTTCCCACAGGGTAATGAGACATCTGGGTTACTCTGCCCAGGCTCACATTGCAAACCCAGCATTGCCACTTGCCACCTGCTCAGCCACGAAAATATCTGACTCCCTGTGTGACATCGATGCCAGCTTCCCAAAAAAACCCATCTGTTCCCCTTAATGGTTCCCAGGGCTGGGGAAGCTTCGCAGGAACACCATGGCTGTTGTCTGCAGGAGGCTTGGGAAGTCCCTTCTCACCCCACTTGGTTGTAGGGGGTGGGAATGGCATGGGGAGCTGCCAACCCTCATTGGGGGGTAAAAACAGACCCAGAAGCTCAGCTCAGATGCTTGAAGGAAGCACCTCATCATCCTGCTACCAGCACAGCACCGTGCTGGCCCAGTGTTTGGTGTCTCTGCCCAGTGTGGAGGTTCAGCAAGAGGAAAAATTCTGTTAGACTGAGATCAGCTCAGTTAGTTAGAGCCTGGTGCTAATAATGGTCTGTAGGTTCAATCCCTGGATGGGCCATTCACTTAAGTAGCTGGACTTGAAGACCCTTGTGGGTCCCTTCCAACTGAGAATATTCTGTGATTCTGTAAATGACCCACAGGCAGGACTCATTGACTCAGCAAATTCTTGTAACCACAAAGCAAAGAGCTCTGAGAAAGGCCAAGACCTTGGCCAAAAAACCCTTTGGAGGAAGGATTAGAGAAGAGCCCTTTCGGGTGACTGCTGATGTACTCAGCATTTGCTTCTCCCCCGCTCTCCCAGCCAGGCTTGGCCAGCTCCACGGGAAGGCTTGGCCAGCTCCCTGTGTTTACATCCCTGTGGGATGCTGTCAGGAATCAGGGCTCTGCCCGTACTTGCAGGAGGTAAATCCACATTCGGTGTGAAGGGTGGGGAATTTCCTCACTCCCAACTTAAAGACAACTTCAGAAGAGCTGCCTCAGCTTCTTCTTCTCCTCAGTGCAGGGCAGCAGGCATTTGATGACCACTCCAACAGTATTTTTCAGCTGCAGAAGAGGCAAGTTGATTGTCCCCCATGTAAATGTTGTCCCTGGCTTTACCCAGGAGCCCTCTCTCTGCAGATGCTCCTGCAAGGTTTTTCCCACTCTAATTTTGAGTCCATGCTAGCTGATCAAGTGTGGCTCCAAACAGAGTCATCACCATAAAGATCTGAGAAAGCAACAAAGTTAAATAAAGATGCTCCGGGCTCTCTGCTCCTTTCCTCCTGCTTTGATTCCAGGATCCCTATTTCCACAAAAAAATAAATCAATCCAAATAGTAAATCACCCTCAAAACCAAAATTTTTGTCCATCACTCCACCCTACAACTAAGTCCATGTGTTGGAGGAAAGCTGCTCCCAGTGAAGTGGGAATTGCCTTTCCTTCCCAAGACAGCTGCTCAGAGGGGTGTAAAATCCCTGAAAGTGTTGAGCCTTGGGAGGATGCCAGCAGCAGATCACAGGAGCTGTCAACTCCAGCTCCTGCACAGTCTCATGACCAAGTGTTCCCCAAAAATATGCCTGGGATGGATCCCACCTGCAAACCCCAAACACTCCTGGGTAGGATGTACCTATAACAAAAACCCAACTGAAGGGCTGGCAGAGCTCTGGAGTGAGACAGTGAGTGTGTGTGCGTGTGTGTGTGACTGTCTGAGCCTGAAA
Organism: Serilophus lunatus; assembly: GCA_013399895.1. Taxonomy (NCBI): domain Eukaryota; kingdom Metazoa; phylum Chordata; class Aves; order Passeriformes; family Eurylaimidae; genus Serilophus; species Serilophus lunatus. The sequence goes on from VXBA01001285.1 coordinate 308,879, forward strand.
GGGACAGCTTGGACCCATTCCCAGTTTGGAGCATTCCTGTCTATGGATGATGTTCTCCAGATGTTTTGTATTGCTGCCTCATGTGGAAATCCACTGGCCCCAGGGCTGAATCCTACTCAGCTTTCCACGTTACACCCGGCAGAAAGGAGGAGGAGGGGGATTTTACATCACTCTATCCACATCATTTATTATATTTAAAGCTTAAATCAACCCTGGAATTCACCACAGCTGCCCCAAAGTGCCTGTTCCTGTGTTGTTCTTCCTTTTTAAGTATTTTTTCCCAAGGAAACACCACACATATGATCACCTCGTCTCCACAAGCCCATCAAGTGCTGTTAAACAGAAAGATACGGATACGACCTCTGGCTCAGGAAGTCCCGAGGCAGCAAATTGCCGGAAACAGAGAATATAATGTGGAAAGCATTCCTCTGCCTTGGCCCTTGCCTTGCATTCCTGCGGAGCAGCTCCCCCTGGTCCCGGCCAGCAGACGGATACCAGCACAGACGGGGTGTGGCTCTGAGCCAGGAGGAGCTCTCATCCCACCATCCATGCGTGTCCCTTGTCCATATTGTCCATTTTCAGTGGATTTTGTAGAACCCGAGGACTCAGCTGGTTTCACTCCTTGCCTGCTTCTTTGATGGGTGGGATGATGTGTCAGTGTATTCCAAAGGGATAAATAAGGGGGAATTTGGCTTCCTCCTTCAGCTCTTGGCTCTGGTTTGGTCCCCGTGGTGAGAGTTCTAGTGCCTCATCCCCAACAGGGACGTGGATTTGGCAGCATGGATGCCACAGGATACCACATTCCCATGCACCAGTCACCATGCAGCACACAGTGTCTCAGATAAACTGGTCTGAGTGGAGGATCTAACTGCCTGATGGGAGCTCCCAACTGCTTCCTCATGTGTCAAGAACCACCTTCATCCGCCAGCAAAAGGTCCCTACTCCAGCAGAAGCCACTTGAAAAGCTTTCCTGACCTCAGGAAAATCGCCATGGCAATCAGTTCTCCATCCTAACAGCACTGAGCCCAGCTCTAGGCTGTGCCAGACCCCCCTAACTGCCAGGGGCTGGACATTCCCAGAGGATCAGTCCCCTCCTGTAGCTCTGTCTCCCCCAGCTGAAGATTTCAGCATCACCCAGCAATGCCCAGGTTGGTCGTTTTTCCCTGTCACGGACACAGGTTGTGCTGTGCCACCTCCAAGCACCTGACCATAGGCTCCAACCCAATTTACTTCCCAGCACGGATGCAAGCAGTGACTACCTGAATTCCCCTTCCCTACTTGGGCTGGCAGGATCCTGTGCTGCAGCACATCACAGAGAGGAAGAGCCAGGGGGGTTTGGTCGCCACCCAGGAGCAATTCCTGCTCCGCTCGCTCAGCGGGATGTGATGCTCAGAGCGGGATCGCCCTGGGTGGGTGCAGGGACTGAGGAGGGGGCGGCTCAGCCTCGGGCAAGCCCTGCCAAAGCAGCTTTGTTCCTTGACTCACAAAGTCATTCATGAGTCAAAGCTCCCGGGTAATCGTGGCTACGAGGAAGAGGAAGAGTCTGCGCCGCTCCACCCACTCCACTTCGGGCTGGCCAGGGGCAGATTCAAAGTCCTGCTGACACTGTGGAAAGGGTGGAGAAGAGGTCTGGGAAGCAGTGCTGCAGCCCAAGCGTGGAGCAATGCCGGTGCTACCGGCTGAGCAACATCACCACAGCAGGGATGGAGTGAGGGAGGCTCCCCACATCTCGCTTCGGAGGCAGAGGTGGGATGGGCACACTCTGATATTTATAGAATCATGGGATCATTAAGGTTGGAAAATCCCTCTATGGTCACCGAGGCCAGCCATTAACCAACGTGTGTCCTTGGGTGGCCATGCTCCTTCTTGGATCAGCTGGCAAGGGCCAGAGGCCTTGAGTGAAAGGAGGGACAAGGGGAAGCAAGGAATGGGGAGACCAAGAAGTCAGGATGGATGAAGAAGGGAAAGAGGAAAGAGTGAAGTGGATCTGCTGTGGCATTGGTGGTCCAGCACCACCACAGAGGAATGAGAGAAAAAAGGAGACAATCTTCCAGCTTTCCAATGGGACAGACCCACTCTCCCTTATCACTCTGGGAATGCAGCTGGCCTGGAGCACAAACACCTTCAGTCATCCTGTAGGAAAAACTGGAATTCCCATCCATACTGTGAGGTGTTAGCAGCAGGAACAGACAGAGCAGGGAGAAAGAGAGCAGTGTGGTTCCCTCCAAGGGGAAGAATGAGAGCTTGGAGATGCATCCCCTCTCCCCAAGTGAGCTGAGCGTGGGTGTCATGATCCTGCATGTCCACAGGCCCATCCAACCCTTCCCATTCCACCAAGGGGTCTTTCTTCCCCATGCATGCAGCAGCACTTCCCAAAGGGGAAAGGGGACATTGAGGCAGGGAAGGTGATGCCTCAGAGAAGCTGCTTTGTATAACTGGCAGCAGATCCTGGGTTGTAGGACAGTGTCTGGGAGCCCAGTGCCAGCACTGAGTCCTGATAGATGCCATGTGTTCCCATTGTCCAGAGGCGGAAGGTCCCACCCTATGGGTCTGGCTTGGGATGGTGTTTTTTAATCTCTCTTCCAGGTAAAAAGGTGGATGAGAGGTTAGGCATGTCCTGGCAGCTCAGAAACAGACCTCCATGTCCTGGGCTGATCCCCCAGAGTGGGCAGCAGGGGAGGGGGGGATTGTGCCCCTGTGCCCCCTCAGGTGAGACCCCACCTGCAGCTGCTGCAGCTCTGGGAACAAGAGCACAAGGAGCTGGAGCTGCTGCAGAGAGTCCAGAGGAGGCCCCGGAGATGCTGCCAGGGCTGGAGCCCCTCTGCTCTGGAGCCAGGCTGGGAGAGCTGGGGGGGGTTCCCCTGGAGAAGGGAAGGATCCAGGGAGAGCTTGGAGCCCCTGGCAGAGCCTGAAGGGGCTCCAGGAGAGCTGGAGAGGGACTGGGGACAAGGGCTGGGGGGACAGGACACAGGGAATGGCTTCCCACTGCCAGAGATGGGATAGTGGGAAGGAATTCCTGGCTGGGAGGGTGGGGAGGCTCTGGCACAGGTTGGGCAGAGAAGCTGTGGCTGCTCCATCCCTGGAAGCGTCCAAGGCCAGGTTGGACGAGGCTTGGAGTAATGTGGTCCATTGGAAGGTGCCCCTGACCGTGGCAGGGGATTGGAACAAGGCGATCTCTATCGGTCCCTTCCCACCCAAACAATTCCCTGACTGTCTGTGCCAAGGACAAGCTGCATGCCAGCCCCCAGCGCTCCCTCCCCGCCGGCTGTGGGTGCTCAGGGCTCGCCAGCGTGGGCGGAACGGCAGAACCCGATCTCCGAGTGCATTTGCTTCCCAAATTCATCCCGTCAAGCTGCCGGCAGCAGGTCCCTGCGGGGCCCCGGCTGTTCCCAGCTCCAGGACTCCCGGCTGCAGGCAGCTCGAGCCTGTGCAGGCAAATCCCTCCCATGCGGAGCGGGGATTCCCACAGCGGGAATTAGGCTTCACCCGCTGCGAACACGCGGCGGATCGGCTCCCTGGCTCATCGCTCAGGAATCCCGAGGTCAGGGCCGCCGAGTCCTCCCACGGCTCCGCGTCAGGCCGGGAGCGCGGGATGCTCATCCCGAATTATCGGAAGCCCCGCGTCCAGCTCTCTGCAGAGCGAGGGGAGGGAAGGAAGGGAGAGGAGCAGGCTCGGCATCCCTCGCAGGTTGAGAACGTCCTCGGACTAGCAGAATCTAGTCCCCGATGGTGACTCTGGCTGGGTGACAGCCCAGCTCTAGGGGTGATGTCGTTTCTCCTGCAAGTGATTCGTATGCATGGGATAGGGACAGGGATGGGGACAGCGACAGCCGCCTGTGTGCAGCAACGAGCAGAGCGGGACGATGCCCACTGACAGCCCCCCCCCCTCCTCCGTGCCACCTTCTGTCCCCACCCCAATCACCCCTCCTGCCACCTCGTCCCCACTGCCACCATCCCGTCATCTGCCTTGTCACCGCCATCACCCCATCCCTGCTGCCACGCCCTGTCCCCC
>VXBA01001285.1:313358-357631 GCA_013399895.1 Serilophus lunatus
GGGGAGGGAGCCCCCTGGGGGGCCGGAGGTCCGGGACCACCCCCCACCCTGGGGAGCGGGGACCCTCCCTGAGGATCCCCCTCTTTGTGCCTTGTTGTGCGGGGAAGGGACGCCCCCGCATCCCCGCGCCGGGCTGGGACCTCTCCCCGTGCCGTGTTCGGTGGGGCTGAGTCCCTTCCCCGGCGCTCTGGTGGGGCTGGGATGTCTCCCTGCGCCTCGTTCTGTGGGGAAGGGCACCTTCCCCATCCTCTCTTTGGGCAGGTCCTGCTTCTCTTGCGGTTCGTTCCGTGGGACAGGGCTCCTCCTCCAACCCTCCCCCCCACCGTGGGCTGGGACCCGTCCCTGAGCCCTGTTCCTGAGGGGAAGGGTCCCTTCTCCATCCCCTCTGTGGGCTGGGACCCGTCCCTGAGCCCTGTTCCTGAGGGGAAGGGTCCCGTCTCCATCTCCTCTGTGGGGTTGGGACCCCTCCCTGAGCCCTGTTCTTGAGGGGAAGGGTCCCTTCTCCATCCCCTCTGTGGGGTTGGGACCCGTCCCTGAGCCCTGTTCCTGAGGGGAAGGGTCCCTTCTCCATCTCCTCTGTGAGCAGGACCCTCTCCCGGTGCCTTGTTCTGGGGAGCAGGATCCTTTTTCCATCCCCTCCTCAGCACCCGCTTCTCTGCTCCAGGGTGTCCCCAGGGCAGAGGAGCAGCTCCCTGAGGGGATGTCTGGGCTGTGATTTTGGGGGGGGGGTCTGACAGCATTTCCAGGGGTGCCATCGGGTCCCACCCGTGGGACAGCGCAGGGCAGGGCACAGGGTGGCACAGAGGGGACGGGGGATGTGTCCCCACCCTGCCCTGGACGAGGGGGCAGCTCCTGGGGGGGGGGTCCCCACCCCGGGCTCGGCTCGGCGTCCCCAGGTCACCCCCGTGCCTTGGCTGGGAATCAGACACGTCCCCTTGGCTTTCCTGGGGGCGAGACAGGACGCTGCGGGTTTCTTCAGCTTCAAAAACCGAACCAAAACAAACAACAAAAACCCCACAAAAAACCAAACCACCCAGAAATGGGAAAAGCTGCTTTTTTTGGTTTTTTTTTTGGAGTTCCACAGAGCTGCTGTCCGTGCCGCGCTGACACGTCCGTGCCCTCCCGGCATCCGCCGCCTCGCACGGGGGACGTGCCTGGGGGACCGCGGGGACTGAAAACCCACGGGTAAAAAAACGCACCCCCGGCGATTTTTTCTGGGTGGGAAGGGGGGTTTATTTGCCTCGTTCAGCCTCTCTTTGTCTTACCCGGGGTGCACGGAGGGGAACACGCGCGGCTCCGGTCACCCCACGGCTCCGTGGGTTTGTTTCCCCCCCCCTCCCCGGTCCCTCCCCGTGCACACCTTTGGCAGGAGCTTTGGGATGACATCTTGCTCTGGCACGCTCCTCGCCTTTTGATCTCCGGTTTCCTGCCATGGATAACGTGTTCGGCAGCACGCGAGCTGCCGGGGAGGGCGATGCGGGTTCCTCCTCCTCGTCCCGGTTTTCCCCGCACAGCTCCCGGTTTTCTCCTTTGTCTCGGGTGCTCTCACAGCCCAGGGATGCTCTGAACGGAGCAAAGCCAAGCACGACCCCCCCCCCACTCTCCCCATCCCTTTGTTTCCAGGCGTTTGCAGGCTCAGCTGGTGTCACACCGGCAGATAGAGCCGACTCCTCGGTGTCTTTTTGTTGTTGTCGTCCCGAGTTATTTCGGGTGGTTTAGTTTGCAGGGAGCGTGTCCCAGCTGCAGGCTGTGCCAGAGGGATGCAGCAGCTTCCTGGGAACGGGGTGAATTCACCAGAAGTGGAAGTGGAACATCTCGTGGTTGTCCTCTGGTGTCCTCCCCGGGTGAGCAGAGCCACGAGCTCTCAGCACCACATGAAAATCCGGGGTCACCAGCCCTTCTCCTGGGCAACTTTAAGCCTGGTTTGCACAACCCCAAGCCCAGGCTCAGCCCTGATGGCCGAAATCAGCCTTTAATTTTATCCCTGACTTGACAGAAAGCAAAATGCAAGTTTTTTAATACTATCTTTTAGATTCTCATTGCTGTTTCATTTCCCTCAGGTGTTGGATTGGATGAATCCACCATCACCTGAATTTGTTTGAAGGCTTCTTTTTTTATGACAGATGTACACAGAGCACCCTGAGCGTGTCAAACAGCCCCTGAGTAAATCAGGTTGTTTGCTCTGGTACTTTATTCGTGCAGGTTTGATGCTCCAGCTGATGCATCTGAAGTGCTGTGCCATCTGGAGCAAAAATTAAATACAAATTTGGCCCCTGGCCTGGAAAAATAACAACCCTGTGCCCTGCTAATAACTGGTGGTGCAAGGAAGAGAGCCCCTGACAGAAGAACTGCCTGAGGGCAGTGTGGAAGGAGCCCAAAATGCACTAATTGAGGTATTTAAAGCATATTAAAAAAAGGGAAATAAATGCTTCCAGCCCTGGGTGCCAGAAGCAGGCAGGAGGGATGATGTGATCCTGTTACCAAGTCATGGGGCTGATGCCCACAGATGATTTCCTGGTCCTGAGTGAGTGGTGGAGCTGCTGGAGGTGAATTTAGTGGTGATCTCCCTCATCTCCCAGTCTTGCTGCTGAAGGAAATCCCCTCCAGACTCTCCCAAAGCTCTGCTCCCCACCTGCTCTTCTCAGGTTTGACACGAATTTTGCTAGAATTTTTGGCTGTAACTTTGTCCCTGTTTTCTCATAAAAGTTTGCATCAAGGCTCTTGCATCCCAAGGGTGGATTCCTTCTCCTCTCCAGCTGGGCTGGACACTCCAAGGGTGCTGACTGGGTCACTGGTGTCTCAGATTTGAGGGGACAAGATGTGGAGAAGGGTCAGCTGTGCTGGGACCTCCCGCTTGTGCAGTCCAGGTGTGACTGGAGAGACCTGTGGTGGATCAGCTGTGGAGGACACCTTGGGGTCAGTGTGCTCTGGATATTCTGGGGTGTGTCCTGCCTTCAGATGAGGAAGACTGTGCCAGGTGGAAATAAGAGGATGCCTCTGGTTGCTGCCACTGTTCTTGGCTGTGGGGTGGTCCTGCCCCTGTCGCAGGGGAAGGCAGGTGATGGGAAGGAGGAGGAGGATTCCTCAGTGAGGAAGAGGCAAAACTGCTCCAGACTGAAACTGAACCAAGCCTGGAGCCTCTACCCGAGAAGGACTGATTTCCAGCTGCTCTCCTGGACTAAATGATGTGTGGGATCATAGGAGGACACCTGGCTTTGCTAAGAGGGCTTTTGTGCTTCGGGACCATCTCTCCAGGTGTTCCCCCTTGGGTCACCCCTCCCAGTGACCTGCTGCCACCTCCACTTTGGCTGTGAGGCAGAAGATGTGTCGTGAGTGATTCACTCACAGCCATAAAACACCACGTGGATGTGCAAAAGGTGGAGAGAGGCACAGCTGGTGCTCATCTACTCCACTCCAACCGTCACCACCTGGAACCTTCTGCCTTGGGATGACACAAGGTCCTCCTCCATTGGATCAGACTCCTGCTGCTCACTAAACCCAAGCAACCCCATCCCTCAGGCCAGGGTAGGAGGTGAAGATCCTGGTGGTCCTCAGCCACCTTGGAACACTGGCGTGGAAGCTCAGAGGGCGTTTTTTTGGGCACTGAAGCTCCCCTGGTCTCGGTGGCGGTTGGTGTGGCCCAGCTGGGTTTGTTTATTTTTGTTTCCTGTGTTGTTGACACAAGATAAGATCGTCCCTCCCCTGTCCCTGTTGCCCTGGAAGGGCTCAAACTGCGGGAGGGGAGCAGCCTGTGCCCCACCCTGACTCGGTGACAGGGCTCTGAAGTGGCACCAGTGATGATGTGATTCTTGATGCGTTACAGGGCTTATCTGCAAGTGAGCTCAGCCATCACCTGAGCCTGGCATGTGCCACCTGCGTGGCTGAGAAATGCCAGTGATCCCGTGGAAAACTCACTCCAGGAGAGGATCTGAACCCACGGCCCTGGGTAGTGGAGATTTCCTTCCTGATCTGAGGGATGGGAAAGGCTTGGCCTCTCCCTGGGCAGTGTGTGGTTCCTCCATCCTGGGATGCACCAGGACCCGCCAGGGATGGAGCTGCATCATTTTGGGATGCTTTTCTCTGCTGGAGCAGTACCACAGGCCATCCAGTGTGCTGTTTGTCTACCTGTCTGGCACTTTGAAATTCCACTAAGGGACAAAACCAAACCTAAGCTGTTCCAGGCATGTGTGGGGGGCTCCCATGTCTTGCTCACAAATGGATGTGGTGCCAAAGGGAGGGCAAGGCGAGATGAGCCTGGCCTGGCCTTGCTGCTCCAAGAGAAGGAAAAAGGCCCAATTCTGATGCATGGATGGGCAGCAGGAGCTCATGGACCAGATTAGCTGGCAGCAGCTGCCTCAGCATAGCTGGAGGCTGTGAGGTCTCAGGTTGCTCCAATGCTGGAGCAAAAGCTGGATCAGCCTGCAGGGAAAGCAGGTGAGATGGTGAGAAGCAGGAGGAGGAATGAGGGCCAGGCTGTGGGAAGCCTGGGCAGGGAAGTTCTTTTTCCGCTCCAGCTCTGGGACTGTGAGTGTGAGAAGCAAGCAAGAGTGACTCCTCTGGGTTTATTTTGGGTTTGATTTTTTTTTGTGATTGTGGGTGGGTTTACATGATGCCAGAGCTGCTGGCAGCAGGTGGGGTACCCCTGGCTCCAAGGAGGAAAAGGATCTTTGCAGGACAGTCCTGTTTAAAGGATGGTGTACTAGCCAGGTCCTTAAGTCTTCCACCTCAGGGGATGTAGACGCATGTGGGAGCACAGATGTAGGGGTTCTTGATGTGTTGGAAAACATGAAAGCAACTGAGAACCATCACATAGGAATTGGGACTTCCCCCCAAAGAGGAGTTGGGATTGACAGCCCCACTGAAGAGCCCTTGGAGCACTGCCTCAGGTGGGCATCAGTGCCAACGGGAGGGGATGTGATGTAACTGCCACCACAGAGACATGTGGGATGACTCATACAGCTGGATTGGTGCAATGGATGGGGATAAACTTTCCATGGTTTCCCAGCAGCCCTGGCTGACTGGGGAGGTCCCACATGCCTGGAAGTGAGCAGATGTGACATGCAGCTACAGGAAGGGCTGGAACTAGGATTTGGGGAGTTGCAGGGCTGTCAGCCCTGGTGACAGGACCAGATCACCCTGAGCCATCACACAGCACGGACCAGGAGATCAGGCACAGCCAGCATGGGTTTGGGACACGCAGGTCCTGCCTGACCAACCTGATCTTCTCTGACAAGGTGACCTGCTTGGTGGATGAGGGTGAGGCTGTGGGTGTGTCTGCCTGGACTTTGGTAAAGCCTTTGACATCATTTCTTCACGGGAAGGGTTGTCCGACCCTGGGCAGCCCTGGTGGAATCACCCTCCCCGGAGGGGTTTAAAAGCCTTGTGGATGTGGCACTTGGGGACGTGGGTTAGTGGTGGCCTTGGCAGTGCTGGCTTGGACTCGGTGGCCTTAGAGGGCTTTTCCAACCTAAACGATTCCATGATTCTGTGATTTTATTATCCCCTCGGAGGATTAACCTCACCGCTAATGCAGCTTTTCACTCGCAAAGCGCCTTAAGAGGAAACTGCGCCAAAAGAGCGTTTGGAGAGAGAAACCGAAAGTGCTGAGGTGGAGGCAGCTGCCCTCCCGATTCCAGCCGTCCCACTATCACTCTCCCTGCCTGTGGAATAGCAGCAGAGGGTTTCCCAGCTTCTTGACTCGTAGGAATATTCAGGGAAGATAGTAGAGCTCCGTGGCCGCGCAGCTTCCCTGGAAGCAGGAGGGTCTCAGCTCTCCCGTTGGTCCGTGTAGATCCAGGAGGAACAGCCTGGCAGGTAAGAGAAGCCAAATTACCCATCAAAACTGAGTGGGAGGGAGCGCAGTGTTTCTCACCTGGCAACTTCCAACTACAACAAATCCACCCGGACCGTCCTGCCTCCCCCCAGTCAGGGCTCTCGGAATTATATCATAAGGATCAAATTAAACTTCTCTCCACGCAGAGCTTTGTCTCGAGCAGGCAAAATATTTCCGCGGCGCTTTAACGACTCTCGTATTCCTTTTGTTCCCCATAAAAACCCGTCTCCAGGCTGGGCTTCCCCCGGGGCGGTTTCCTGGCTCCGTTCTGAAGCAGCTGCTGGGTTGGGGTTTTTTCTTTCGCTTTTCAGCTGAGAAGCGCCGGATTAAGACCCGGCACCTCGCTCTCTTGGCGTGTGAGATAAAAGAGGAGGCTTTTGGGGGCTGTGGCTATGGTGGCCATCCAAAGTGGGATGGGATTGTGCGACCCTAGGTGGTTTTGTGGCCAAATCCATCGGGATGAGCCCGTCTGCTGGTGCTCGCCTGGTCGGATGCCTGTCGGCTGGTGTTCACACCAAAACACCCTCACCGTTGTGCTGAGCCTTGTTTGGGGGCGGCATTTTGGGAGAAAAAGGAGGAAAAATGGATCATTTCCTCGGCTGCGGCTTTTTCCTGGGGAATGATGAGTTTTTGTGGTTCTGACCGCCCTCGAGGCTTCCCCCTTTGTATCCTCCTCCTCCTGCAGCTGCCAGGGATGCTGCAGGAGGAATATGGATCAAGGGAGAGGATGGGAAAGGGCTGGGATGTGTTGCAGCCAGGTGAGAGGGATGGGACTGGAGATGAGCCTGGCATCAGGTGGTTTAATCCAGCCTCGGATGCTAAAGCTGGAAGCGGGAGTCTTGGGAGCAGGGTTTTTAAGACAAGCTGATGAAATTGAGTGCTGGTTTACACCGAGGTTGGAACTTGAATCTCTTTAGGTTTCTTTTTTTTGCATGGAATTTAAAAGAGGAAAGAGGGAAGCTAGCTGAACTAATGAAAGTTTAGTTTCTTTCTTAGAAAACTTCTATTTTCTAACAAAAGTGGCTTTGCCTCACCAAGATCCCCTGAATCCTTTCTGCCTCTTTTAGATGTGATTTTTCTCAGCTGTTGATGTCATGAACCAGAATATCTAATTTAGGAACATCCCACTTAGGAGCAAACCACTCTTGATATCAAAACCCAGGTTGCGCATTGCTTGCTTCATCTTCTAAGTAAATTAATTTATTCTTCAATGTTATGAATTACTCATTGTGAGAGTAGCAGCAGATCCCAGACTAGTTCCACAGGGATGCTGTGTTAAACTTTCCCACTTTATTAACCTGTGTCCTTGCTGCAAAGTGGATGAAGGCTGCTGCCAAGCTGGGCACAACTTGTGTTCTGTGTAAAATACCCAATTTGCTCCTCAGAAATTTGCCTTCTTTTTTCCTTATTACTAAAATAATGTTTTCCTAGGCTGGTGCAGAACAAGTCAGGGTTTTCTAGTGGATTTTTTTATAAGCTGGAGCATCATTCCCGTAAGAGTTGGACCCCAAAGATGAGTTGTGATGCCCTGGCAGGTTGTATGTCCTGGCTGAGATCCTGCTTTTAGGCTGCTCTGGATGGGCTGACCAGGCTGACCTTGGATACCCACATCACTCCACACAACCCTCAGCAACACTGTGCTGGAAATTCCCCTTTTCCACCCCAAAACCAGCCCTGGTGTGGATTTCTCCGTGAGGCCTCGCTGTGTGGCAGCCGTCTCTGCGGGCTGCTCCCTGCTTTTGTTTACATCTGGTAGAAAACTTCTTAAATTTCCTGGCCAGGGAGTAATTCTAATCCCTTTCAATGAGATCAACGGATTAGTGTCTCAGATGCTTATAAAATTGTGAGGATTAGCCGAGCCTCCCCCCCTTTTCTTTCTGTGCCACGTAACGTCATCGCCGCGTTTTCAAAGGGGGATCTCGGTGCTGTTCCCAAGAGCTGAACCAGTTTCTAGGAGCCTTTGCCAGCCAAAAGCATTCAACCCCCAATATCTTCCTGCCCTCCCTCGCTCTCTCTGGATTTTTGTGCAATATTAGGGTGTTTTTCTCTTTTTTTTCCAGCATCCCTGGCACCAAACCGCGGTAGCCGTTCAGCAGATCCATTGGTGGCTCGGCTGCGTTGCGGCACCCGTGCGGGTAAGTGGGGAGCTGAGCCCCAAGTTTTCCTTGGCACAGACTCTCAGAATCACATCTTGAGAGGAGCAGAGCCCAAAAACCATGTTACCTTCATGAGGTTGCCCCTTATTTCAAAGGATTCAGGCTTTTGTGGTCCATTCTGGGCCGACGGCGTTTTGGGAGTGACGGGAGCGGGGATGAAACTCCACACACCCACATTCCTGCATCCTCTTAATTGCAACCTGCGCTTTCATTAGGACACGATCCCTACCCAGCTCATAGGGAGGAGGAGGGTTTATTTCAACCCTGCTGCTCCGTGCCTTTCCCTGCAGGGCGTTTTTTAAATGCCTTTTCTCCCGGGTCGGTGGCTGCGCGGTCGCTTGACCCGTGTGAGCAAAGCGATCCCGAACTGCCGAGTGGCAGCAGCTCCCGAGCCAGGAATTCCTGGCCCCGGCCCAGTATAGTTTCAGAGGCAAGCTTTTAAATATATACAAAGACAAGCTCATAATTTCCACTCTACTAATGAGGCCACGGCGTTTTCATTGAAATGTGCCAATAGCCGCCGCGGTGGTATTTTAGCAGCCTTGTACTGTGAATCCAAATGTGATTTAACATGGCAGCCCCCGTGGAGCTGAGGAAAACCAGCTTCTCCCGCTGAATTTCAATGATGCTGCTCGAAAATCCCCTCGGTGGCGGGACCTTTCCTTGTGTTTCATCTCAACACTGCTTTTCCCCTCAGATATCGTTATTCCTCTTCCCTAAAACTCCGGTATTATAAGAGGGGAAAGTCTTTAAATTAAGACTGGGTTTAAAAGATATGTGGCTGGCTGGTGCAAGGTGGTGATTTAATAACCGGGCTGGCTGGAAATATCATTAAATCATAGTAGAAAATCAAATGTGAGGGCTCCCAGACATCATGTTCTCTCTTGACCTTTAAAAAGCCACTTGAAGCTGCCTGCCTGCTCGTTGCTAAGCCTCCTCCTTAGTGCCACTCTATATTTTTCCCTCCTAGTAGGAGATTCAGCGCCCAGAAATCTGTTGAGAGCTGACATTAAACTCTTAGAAGCCTGAAATTCCCACTGCTGGTTTTCTCCTTTGTAGCCTTGAAGCGTTTGGAAAATATTTAGCAGGTTTTGTTCAGTCAGCTACAAGGAAAATGTAAATTGTGAGTAACTCTCTCAAAAGTTGTTTTGCTTCTTTTTTTTAATCCAAGCGACTCCTGCATCAGCAGCACGCCCATAACTTGGGATTTTCCTTATTTAGTGTTTAATTTATGAGAACCTTTGTAAAAAGCAATGTCCCTGGGCAAAGGAGGAGTGTGGGTAGGTCATGCCAAAAATTCCCACCTGGTTGTCCATCACCTCCAGGTTACAGACTCCCAGGGTTTGGGTACCAATGGGTTTGGGACTCATGGAATCCCAGAATCGTTGAGGTTGGAAGGGAGCTTAAAAATCATCTCGTTCCAACCCCCCTGCCATGGATCCACTATCCCAGGTTGCTCCAAGCCCTGTCCAGCCTGGCCTTGAACACTTCCAGGGATGGGGAAGCCACAACCTTTCTGGTCAGTCTGTGCCAGGGCCTCTCTCTGGTCCCTTGACTTTCTGCATCCCACTAAGGTCAGGCCACAATTCCAGGAGAACAGAGAAGGACAATATCCTGTGAGTCTAACAGAGGAGGAGATACACACGTTGGGTTTGTGAATGTTTCTCTCCAAGAACCTCGCTTGGCTGTGAAAGTCTTGCAGTGAAAAAGTTCCATTTTCCATTTCCAGCAAAATGTTGAGGGGTTTGCCCTCCTTGAGCCATCTTTCTTGTGCCAGTCCCTTAGAACTGAAGCAGGTTGTGTCCTGTATCCATACAACTCCCAGGAGGTCTTTTTGCTGGACTCTATAAAAAGTGTTGCAAAACCCTCCCAGTCTTCTCTGGAGAAGGAATGATACAAAAAATACTCCCCTAAATCCCACTGCTTGGATTTAAACCAGGGAAGGGTGGGCTACTGTGCAGCTCATTTTTTGGAAGTATTAGGAAAAATTGCAGAAGGTGGTGATGTGGCATCAGTGTGAGTTCCCAGCAGCTGAGTTTTGAGGTTCTTTGGGCTTTTTTAGGCTCTCTGCACTGTAAAATCCAAACCTGGCCAGATCAATGTGGGCTTTGGGAAACGGCTGTTGATTTGTTTAGTGACTTTTTTTCCCATATCCAGACACCAGCTTTTTCACTATTCTGCATCCAGCTCTTTCTTCTCCTTAATTTTTACCACAAATATAAATGGTGCAATTAAAAGGGTCCATGGAGAACATTCCTGAGGACTGAAATCCAGGATCTGGGAGCAGACGGCAGCAGCATAAAGAGGAATTCTTCCCTCTCTGGCCTCATGCTGCTTTTCCACCACAAGGCTTTACAGCCATCTGGATCCCCTTTCAGATTATGCTCCCCTCCCCTCCCAAAAATCCATAACCTAGCAACCTTATTTCTGTAAACGAGGGCATTATGCCTTCCTGCTTCCCAGTTTGTGTTTGGCTCCTCCTGCCTTTATAGGATGGCTGATGGCAGCTGTGATCCCATGGCCAGCACAGGGTGCCTGACTCCAGCAGGGGTTTGTAGGATTACTGATCCCTGGCTGTTGCACTGATTATTACTCTTTTTCCCCATTAAAGGAGTTTAGCAAACAGAGGGAAAAAGGTTTTCAGGAAGTTGTTTGGTCCATCTGCTCTCACCATAAAAGAGTGGAGAAGGCAAATTGCTCTCTTCTTGATCGGCTTTGGTTCAGCCTGAAGATGACTTGGTCAAAATGGGATTTTTTTCTTCCAGATATTTTTGTGATATTTTGGGAGTCCCCATTGCTTCCCCCAGCACTGTGTCATCACATAGGAATTTCCAAATTCCCTGGAGTGTTTAACGTCAATAATCTCTGCTCTGACCCTTCAGCTGCACAGTCTGAGTGTTTCTCATGGAGTTTCCAAGTTGCTTTCCCCAAGGAACCTGTTAATTAGAGAAAACTCCAAATGAGGAAAAGCAGCCACAAATGAAGGTGGAAGATTATTCCCACCAAATTAACCAATAGGGACGGGGGAGCTGCAAGATGTGGTCTGAGGCTGCCCACCCCCATGGTGATGTCTGTGCCCTCATTTGCTCTTTTTTGGGTTAAAATGCACCCAAATTTAATAACATGCGTGTTATTAAATGCTTCAGGGCCTGAGCTGTGTGGTACAGGGTGAAGCTGCTTTGTTGGCACCACAGCAGAGGGCGGGGATAGGATTCCATTCCCCTCACTCCTTACAGGGTACCAGGGGCTGCTGCCTTCTCCTTTCCCCCTGTGAGTATGAACAGGGCTGGGGGCAGGAGGAGGCAGCAGCACATCCTTTCCCACCACACTTTTGGGAGGAAGAGTGAGCTCAGCAGGTCGTGACGTTGGAGCTGCGTGCCAGGAAAAAGGGGGGAAAAAATAATTACAAATCCCCAGGGCCAAAGGGGAGAAATTCCTCAAGTGTTATTTCATCTCCGAGCAGTGAGTTGAGCCATCCTTGGCCAGCCTTTCCAAGCATGGAGCTGCTAGCTCTGCTTCAAATCCTCCTGAGAAGTGATTCCCAGCTTTCATTTCTGATGGGAGTACAAGCAGGGCTCTTCTCCAAACTTTTCTTCCCCCTCCTCCAGACCAGATTAAAAGGCACCATTGATTTTTTTTTCTGTTTATTTTTGCCTGTTTTCCTGGAACTTGCAAAATCAGCCCTGAGCAAACCTCTAGTTTACTTTACAGTGGGTGATGGGAGCTTCAGCTGCCCCATTTTTGCATATTTCTCTGCCAATGGGAGCAAAACCATTTTCTCATTTAAAGGTTCTCTTCAAGTTTAAGGTTCTGGGGTGATTTGTGTGTTAAACTGTCTGCAATCAAAAGGCCTTGCTGGAAATTGCAGTGGTACCAGTTGTGCTCCCGGGTGTTTCTTTCCTTAGACAGACTTTCCTATTTTTCCTCCAGTGGCCAATTGATTTGTCACGTTGTCACATCATTCTTTGTGCCCCCTCCCCAAAGGCAGTGGAGAGGGTTAAGGTTTTGTGTTTGGTGTCAGCCAGCCAGGGACCACAGCCAGGAAATTTCCTGATTCCAGTTCAAAAAAAGCATCGGATCCAGTCTCGGGGAGGAGGGATCAAAGGTTTGAAGCACTTTGTGGTTGGAGGTCAGTTTGGTTTATTGGTTGTCCAGGCACACAACAAAAACCCACCACCTAAACTTGCACGGAGCCAAAATGGGTTAAATAAACAGGTTTTCGTTCCATTTCAGACCCAAAAATTCTTTCTGTTGCTGCTGGTGGTGCGGCATCGCCCCGGCCAACCTTTGCTGGATCAGTGTGTGACTCTTCCCGTGGTGTGAGGGAGTTGCTGGGATGCTCCCCTTTCCCAGCGCATCAATCCCAGTAATCAGTAACGCTGCCAAGCCCTGTGCCATTGCTCACACTCCTCCTCCACTCGCTGCCAGGTTTTTGTGGTGGAGGATGTGGGTCGCTTTGGATGCTCGGAGCCGGCGCTGGATGCAGCACCTTCCCCATAGCAGCTCTCTAAAATCATGGCATGCCAAGAGTTCCCTGCTGTTCCCTGATTTCTGACAGCAGTGGCCATCCCTCCCTGTGGGAGCATTGAGACTTCCCCTCGCTCCTTCTCAGGCACAGGCGGTGTGGCCGCGTGGCACCTCTGGGGTGACAGCAGTGCTGGTTGGGGGCTGGCTCTGCAGCTGCCTGTGATTTTCCCATCTCTGTGGATCCTGGCACTGGACCAGCTCCAGAGACGGAGCTGAAGGAAATTCCTTCCAGCTGCTTGAGGTCAGGGCTTCTCTTTGCTTTTGGGGTTCACGAGGGGGATTTTTTTTTTGCCTGCGATTTAATCGCAGGCGTCTCTCGTTGCCGCTTCTTAACACCTGGAAAAATCCTTTTCTTTTAACCATTATCCTGGTTGTCAGAGCCATTAAATAACCTTCCTGTCGCGGAATCATTCTATGGAAGAATACCCTGCTTTGCAACACAACTCTGGCTGTTTCAGAAAGGTCTTGTCAGCTTCTCCCAGTTTAACTTTCAACCGAGTTAATAACGCTTTTGGTTAAACCTGTCTGAGACACGTTACGAAACGCCTTTGAAACTCGAGACGCCGTTCACGCCCGCTTGAAATCTTTCCCATCGATAAAACATTTCAGCTTGGAGTTTGGCCACGACTTAGCATTCCCTTTTCCTGTGATTTCAGACCTGCCTGTGTCTGGCTCTGATGAGTCTTCAGTATTCCACAGAGGTGGTTTGCCAGCCTGGCCAGTGGGATGCTGTGGGGACTCAGACCACCAACTTCACCCAGTTTTCCCCAGTTAGTGGTTGTGGAGATTCAGTCTGAGTTTGCTTTGAATCCCTGTGCAGGAAATCGTTTTTCTTGAAAACATAAGTTGGACTCCTCCTAAAAATGGGATTTTATTTACAACAGCAGGGGCAGAAGCCACCCCCCTTGCCTGGCACATGAGTATTCAGGCATGACGATGCACAGCACTCGCATAGCCCTTCTATATGCACTGACATTATAAATAATAACATTTTTAAAAGGGACAAGCAGTTCCTTTTAATAAACCCCAAGAAGGAGCACACAGTTCAAATCCATGTGGCAAAGCAGCAGGGAAGCAAAAATCTCCAGCTTTCAGCCCATGGGTGATACTTAAAGGATTACCTGGAGGAGTTTTCCTCGTGTCACCCCCTTGCTCAGGGCTCTGCCTCACTCCTCTCCTCCCTGCCTCAGTTTCTCTACCTGTAAGAAGATAATTGCCTCCTTTATTAAGCCCTCTGAGATCTCCTGAGGAACGCTCTGGGTAAGAGGGTGGCCTTGCACATTAAGAGCATTAAGTGCTTGCTCTGGTTCTAATGGGGATTAATTTGGCGACGTGGCTTCTCGAGGTTTGCCTTTAACAGCCCAAGGTGTAATCAAAGTGCTGTGACGCCGGGGAGCTCACGCTGACCTGTAACACTCCCTTCCTGACTGCTCGATAGCCCATTAACCACAACTTGGCTTTTAATTAAAGCTCGGTTTTGTCCTCGTTGGAGAAACTTGGATGTGCTTGGCCTCACGTGGCTGAGTCCTTGGGGTGTGTAAGGAAGGAGACATGGTCCTTCTGCACTGTGGTGTTGCCATTCCCAGCTCTCTGCATCCCAGGACACTTGTTCCTTGTTATTTTTTCATGGAATCCTAGAATGGTTTGGGTTGGAAGGAACCATAAAGACCATCCAGTTCCAACCCACTGCTATGGGCAGGGACACCTTCCACTATCCCAGGTTGCTCCAAGCCCCATCTAGCCTGGCCTTCAGCACTTCCAGCCACAGCTTCTCTGGGCAACCTGTGCCAGGGCCATACAGGCCCCCGTCCTGGGGGATGCAGGTACCTGCTGGAGGCTGTGGGTACCTCATGAGCATCATCTCCCTGCTCTGAGATGCCTTGGCCATGTAGAGAACAACAAGGGAGGCTTTTGTTCTGCACCAGAAACTTTTTCATCCTTCTTTACGACTCCTCTTTTTATTTCTTTTGTCTGTGTTCTCACAAATCTGAAGCAGATTAAAATACAGTTCCTCCCCCCTCACACTCCCCTTAAAAAAAACCCAACCCCAAAGCTTGGCTGTTTGGAATCATCAGATTTCACTGGAGTCTTTTAAAGTTAACAGTTTCCTGGATCCTGGGCAGGATAACTGATTTCCCCCCTTTAACCTCCGTGGTTTTTGCTGTAACATTTCTCAGCTGTTGCAGCCTCCAGGAGGGAGGGAGGACAGACCGGGGCAGCTCCGACGTGGAGGTTATTTCACGCGGGGGTTGGATGAATCTGGTGTGGCACTTGCTGGACTTGCACTGTAGGAGACCAAAGGGTTGCCTTGGAAGGCTGAGCCCCCATGGCATGGCTGGCAGGTAGGTCTTGGCTGCCTCGGTGACATCTTTTTGGGACAAAACATTGAGGAAGTGGTTCCATTGGAAGAAGAGAGTAGGATGCTGGGGGTGGATCGGACCTCCGTTTCTGACGACGGTTTATTGGCCGAGGGCTGCAATGGTTTTGGGGACTGGTGCAAGAGCAGCACAGCTCAGGTGCACATGACCATGAGGAATTTTTCTGGCTCGATGGGATTTGCTGCCCCACCTGCAGTCTGAATCTTCCTTACCCACCACCTCTGCTATGGAATCTCCTGGTGGAATTGCTGAGCCAAAAACCCTGGCTCTGGTCAGAACAGCGTCGCAAGTTAAAGAAGTTGTAAAGGACAGAAAAATAACAGTCTGGTGCTAGTTGGTTTTGTTGCCTCTTCTCCAAGAGTGGTCCTTGCAAAAAAAAAAAACCACCTGGAGATTTCCCAGATGGAAGACATTTCTTTTGGGTTATTGAGGAGCTGGAGGCAGCCAACCTTGGCCAACACCAGCGACTGTCAGCACAAGCCTACGGGCCAGGTGAGGCAGCCGGAGCCTCTGCTGGAAACATCCTCATGCCATGAGCGTGACCGAGGGGAGTCCCTGAACCGTCTAAAATCCCTTTGACCCAGCAAACAGCGGGGCTGAAAACCAAACCCAGCCCCACTCCCTGACGCCGAGCTGCGCATTAACTCCGCCGGAGCCGGGAACAAAGGTTTGGGGGCTGGTTTGGGCTTTTTTTAATTTATTTGCAAAGCAAACCAGCTCAGCTGAGCGGAACAGGCGTCGGTGGAGGAGCGTGAGCTGCCGGGTGGTTGCTGGGCTATAAAATCCCATCCCCACCAGCGCTGGCAGGGGGATGTGCCGGCTCCCCGAGCTCTCGTAACGTTTCCACGTTGGCTGGGAGAGGTTCTGAACATGCGTGTTGGTCTCTGGAGGCTTTAATCAAATCCAGGCTTCACCAGAAATCTCCTCGAAACTTCCAGCGAGTCTGAGGAAACTGAAAGCAGCTGGAGCAAGGAGGCTCCCGGACGGGTGATCAGCTCTGGTGGGAATGCTGCCTTCAGCGAGGGGATAGTGCTGGTGGGGCAGCCGGGATGAAAGGTGAGTCTGCTCCCTGGGAGGACAGAGGAAAACCCAAAGGGTTCAGAAAAAAAGCGATCTTAAGGGGGAAAGGAGGTACAGGAGTGAGGATGCTGCTTGGAGGGACATTCAGGGGACGCTTTAATTTTGGAGCATCGCTCCCCAGCACATTTTGGGTTCAGATCCCATGTTTTCCCCACCGTCTTCTCATACCCCGTGCAAAATGAGGAGCTGTGCAATTACCGCACCGTCGAAAACTCCCCGCTCCAGGGGAAGGTTTTGTTATCCCTCGGTGGTTTTATTTGGGAAACAGGGCTCAGACTGCAGGTACTTTCCTTGCTTGTTGTCAAACTTCATCACACTCCACGTCCAGCCCTCTCCCGTGGGCAGAAGGGAAAACAAGGTGTATTTTTTAACTTCCTTTTCTAAGCTGGGGGCGGGGGAACTCTGTGCTTGGCCAGCAACGGTTTTGCTTCTCCGAGAGCGAATGGCTCAGAGAATGATGGAAAGATAAGAAGTAATTAATAGGTGCAATTAAAATCCAGGAGGGGGGTGGGGAGGTGATACGCCGAAGTCGTTATCCCACGCAGCTGCTCAGGGTTTAATTGGGGCTCTCCAAGGGGAGGGAGGTTCTGGTCACACGTCCCAGATGTGGAACGTGACGGCCAAAATCGCCGCGTCTTCCTCTTGGCGGCTCCCTCGGGGGTTTTCCTGGGGGGAAGCAGCCTGGGCTTGTGCTGAGGAATAAAGCTGAAAACTGCAAAAGTGCCCTTAGACCACCGAACGTGGATCTCATGTGGAAAAACAAACAGAGCCTCTTTCACAGGCTCCACAACCTCCCTGTGATTTTTCTTGGCGGTCGATGCTGCTCTATGGCCCGGGAATGTCCTTGTCCTCTCCCTTCTGCTGGGGCTGCACTCGGATGCTGAGCCCTGTGCATGCTTGATGGTTTTGGAGGGGGGCTTTTTATGGAATGAGGAATCAGTCTTGGAAATCTCTGGAGGAGAAGGGAAGGAAGACCTGCCTTGCTCCAAGGCTTTCTGGCCGCTTTTACTATTTTTACCCAGTTACTGAGGGGTTTGAGGGACCTGGCTGCAGCTGGGGCTGCTTGGATGCAATTCCTGCCGTCCATCTGATGCAGCGTTTAACTTGAAGATTGATGTGCCTAAGGAAAATAGCTGGAGGAGAAGCTCACAGCAGGAGAAGGAAAATCCCAGCCCCGGCTCATCCAGCCCTGCTTTGTTTTCAGGGTTCAGGCTTTGGGCAAGGATGGCTTCACCTCAGAGGGGGATGAGTGAGAAGTCATCTCCTTCCCCCTCCACCTTCCTTTGGAGGGACTTCTGGTCTGTGAAGTGCATCCCAAAAGATCCTCACATCCATGTGCTTTCTGTCTCCACAGCCTACCCATGAGCTCAGACTTCCAGCATTACAGTTTCAGGATGCCGAACATCGGGTTCCAGAACCTTCCTCTCAACATATACATCGTGGTTTTTGGCACAGCCATCTTCGTCTTCATCCTCAGTTTGCTCTTCTGTTGCTACTTGATCAGGTAAGGGAATGTTGTGAGGGAGAGTCACCC
This sequence comes from Serilophus lunatus, assembly GCA_013399895.1. Taxonomy (NCBI): domain Eukaryota; kingdom Metazoa; phylum Chordata; class Aves; order Passeriformes; family Eurylaimidae; genus Serilophus; species Serilophus lunatus. Next base: position 330,867 of record VXBA01001285.1, read on the forward strand.
AGGAACTTCCCTGGTTCTCAGCCTGTCACCAATCCCTCCATCCCAAAAGGAGGATGGCGTCCTCTCATCTTTCCCGGTGTCCCACAAGGCAGTCACATTATCCACTTCAAAAACAGGAGACACATGTCTGCTCAAACAGGCATGGGATCGTGGTCAGCTCCTCAAAGAGCCTGGAAAGGGATGTTTTATGGTCCCTGCTTTCTGCTTAATGTTTCAACACGTCTCCCTCTGTAATGAGTAACTCGTGTCCTGCGTGCTTAAGGAATGTTTAATACCTGCTCCGTTGCTTCTTGGACACAAATTGCTCCTTCAACAGCACAGTTTGGAGATTAATGATGCAGAGTTGATGTGTTAATCTGAGCAATGGGGAGCAGGACGGGAGGGTTAAAGGTTGTTCCAGTTTGGGGCTTTGTTGTGATTATTTTATGGGCCACTGGGGAGATTGTTGGGCTGCTAGTTGAGAGGAGAAACTCTTCCTTCTGGAGGGAAAACAAGAGGCAAGTGGGGAAAAACAGTGTCTGGGAATTCAGGTGGTGATGGAGGTGAGTTGTGCTGATAACCCAGAGTGGGAGGCTGACTTGACCCCTGCCTGTGGGCATTGCTCTGCCAGCAGTGGCAGCCAGAATCCTGCATGTCCAGAGCTTTCCTCTCCAGCTTTTCTATCCCCTTTCCCTTCCCTCTGGCTTTTCAGCTGCCTTCAGCTTCTTGTGAGCCATGGGTCCATCATATCCCCTCCCTCTGTCCCTGTAAGACAGGCTCCTGGTCTCTCCTTGCAACACAGAGCCTGCCTCTGGCTGGCTCACAGCAGCCAGTTCCACCAGGTTTTTTATCTAGAGGGTGTTAAAAATATTTTGTCCTGCAAAATCGCCATGTCACCTTCTAAAAGCTTGATAATTTCCACACATTTTCAGCTCTGTACAAAGCAAAAGCTGGTAAAACATGCAGGTGAGCCCAAACCCAGATTTACCAAGAGGTGGTTTGGGCTGTCTGGGCATCATACCTTCATTTTTTTCCCATATTTATGCGCAAGAAAAGGGTGTTTGAAGGTGCAACACATCTGTGCATCCTGGCAGACAAGGCAGAAACAGCTCGAGAGATCTCCCCTGATCAGGTGATTTGTATCGAGGTCTGTGCTGGGATTTGCATCTGCATCCAGTGCTTACATTTTAACTGGGACACCAGTGGGAGGGGATGCAAAAACAAAAATAGACCAAAGGTGTTCAGAAGGCTCAAGGACGTGTTTTGCTCAGATGGAGCTGGAATCTATACGGCTCACTTGGAAAATGAAGAGGTGTTTGGACTTTGAGAGTATTTTCCTGGGCACCAGCTCTTGCTGGGTGTGTTCTGCCTCAAAGAAGGAATAACAAGGAGTAATGTCTGGAAGGTCAAGCCAGAAAGTCTTTAAATTTAGAAGTTGGAGGCGTGTTGTAAGAGAGAGGGTGAGTAACCGGTGAAAGAAGCCAGCAAGGAAGTGGCAAGTCCTCTGTCTCTTCACGTCTTTAAATCAAGACCGAGGACCTTTCTGGACGAGACATTTTGGCTCCTGTTCCTGAGGTGCTATTTAGTGACCTATGATAGATGGGAGGTTGGATGAGATCATCCAGTGATCCCTTTTTAGCCTGAAACTCTGTAGAGACTCTACAAATGGCTCTTCAAACCTCCTCCCTCAGCTTTTTTATTGGCAAAAACTGAACCAAAACAGGATCCTCCAGCCTCTGTTTTGGAGGGTTGTGCCGTGCCATGGGTTTGGGCTGTGCCAATGTCCCAGGAGCATCCACCTCCATGGAAGCTGCTGTGTAATCTCAGTTTGTGTGGGATCTAAAAGCCTGAGCTTTGAGGGGATTTTGGGAAGCCTTGTAGGTGGACAGCAGGATGAGGACCACGCACAGCAGAGAGACTGACCCAGGCAGAGAGCCAGGACAGTCCCCTTGGGAGCTCCAGGGCTCTGCTTCCATCCATGGGGGTTATTTGCAGGTGGCAGCAGCTCCTGGCTTTCCCCAGGGCCTCCATAGGTGCAGAGTCAACACAACCCATCCTCTCCCTTCTTTCCCACACATCTGCAAATATTTGGCAAATATTTGCCAATATTTGCCAAATACCAAAGGAGACTGACACCACGCTGGTTCTCATGGCCTGCTCTGGATCAGAGGCAGCTCTCCTCTGCATCCCTGACTGGGGAGGCATCCAGAGCATGAAAAAGCCAATATCTGGTGTATTCACCCCAAATCCAGAGCCTGAGGCCTTACATAAAGGATGTGCTGGGGGAGGAGAGAACAGCAGCACTTTGCAGCTGTGTCAATACAGAACGTGCTCCCCTCTGCAAAGGGAGGAAAAGTGGCATTTTTAATTGGATTTGGCTCAAAACAGAGTCCAATAGGAATTTCAGCCCAAAACACAGCAAAGATCCTTGCTGCCTGCGCAGTGTCCAGGTGAATCTTGAGCTCTTGTGCTGCTGCAAACCAGTCAGATCAAAGCTCAGATCCCTCACAGCTGCTGCCTCTGCCTGGAAAAATTACAGATAAAAAAGGGAAGAACAAGGAAATGAAATTTTGCAGGCGGCTTGTTGTGTCTAATCTCTGCAGAATTAATGAAAATGATAAAGTCATCCTGTCTTCAATCCCATAAAACCCAGTCCAGAAGGATGCTGAGCAAAGCAATGCCATGCTGACCCTGGGTGGAGGCTGCAGCACCTTCTTTCCATGCTTTCTGCAGGAGCACTCTGGGCTCATCCCTGCCCAGCCTAGAGCAGCTCAAAGTCTCCAGGAGACAAAGGGTACAAAACCCCTAAAAGCCCCATTTTTTGTAGGGCTGTTTCCTTCTGATTTCAGATGTGGGAGGATCCAATAGAGTGTTGGGGTTTGTGTCCAAGGGAAGGGAACGGAGCTGGGGAAAGGGCTGGAACACCAGGAGCAGCTGAGGGAGCTGGGAGGGCTCAGCCTGGAGAAAAGAAGGGTCAGGGGGTACCTGGAATTCTCTGCAACTCCCTGACAGGAGGGAACTGGAGGAGGTTGAGCTCTGCTCTCAGAGAACAGGTGACAGGACAAGGGAAAATACCCCCAAGCTGTGCCAGGGGAAGTTCAGGTTGGATGTTGGGAAAATTTCTTCATGGAAAGGGTTGTCCATCCCTGGCACAGCTGCTCAGGGCTGTGCTGGATTCCCATCCCTGGAGGGATTTCCAATCCCTGTGGATGTGGCACTTGGGGCCATGGGGCAGGGGTGGCCTTGGCAGTGCTGGGGATGATTGGACTTGGAGAGCATTTCCAACCCAAATGATTCTGTGATTCCATGAAGATCCCGAGGAGCCTGGCCAGGCTGGAGACAGAATGCAGTGATGGGATAAAGAGCCAGTGCCTCTGACCTTTCTACTTCAGAAGCATCTAAACATTCTAAAGCATCTCGTAAGATCTTGGAAGTAACCTGCAAAATACATTCCCATTCTATTCCCGTAGTTGTTCACATGATCCAGTCACCCAGGGAAGCAGGGTGCTCCCATTCCTGTGGGATGAGATCCCAAAACCCCCGAGAGGCAGATATTAAATCCAGGGATGGGTGACAGTGCACACCCCATCAGCAGCCACGCGCTGTGTGGTCCCTTATCTTGGTCAGACATCTGCCAGAAATTCCTCCGGAGTCACAGCGCTCGACACGAGATGGATGGAGCCCTGATTCCAGTGGGGAACAGCGTTTGCCAGGATCCAGGGTCTCGTTACAACAGCTGCACCAGGCCCCAACCAGGATCCATCTGGCTCTGGATCCTGGCTTTGAAAGGGAAATGTGGAGGAGCAGCAGGGTGAGCTCGCACGCTTCGGCACCACATGTGCTCGTGCTGCTCCCCATAACCTCCAGGGGAGGGATTCTTTGGGAAAACCTCCCTGTCTAGCTCAGCAGCAGCCCGTGGTGTTGGATCTGAGGCCAGGTGGTCACTGCTCCAGATGCTCCAGTGCCTTTGGCTCACAGGGCACAAATCCTCAGTGGCCACTCAGTGCTCCGTAAGCCGACGGATGCCTCTTCCCATTCCGGGAGAGTTTTCCCCCTGTCTGTGGTCTCCGGCCTCAGCCTTTCCTCTCTCCATCTGTGTTTCATAACTGCTTTCCCAGCCACCAGATCCCTGCGGATTGGGCCGGTTTCATCCTGTTTCCTCTATTGTTCCTGCATCTTCTGCTCATGTTTCTGCTCGGGGTCACTGGCAGAGGGATGCGACCCCGGCCTCCTCCTCCTCCTCCTCCTCCTCCTCCTCCCCTTTTTCCCTGCCTGCCACAGTGTTTTCCATGCTTTTGCAGGCAGGTTCCAGCATCACTGGAGCAGAAGGGATGGCTCCCCATGAAATCTGGGACTCTGCATCTCTCTCTGCAGCACTAAAGGTGCATTTTTACCCATTCCTCAACTTTCAAGGCCCACGACATTTTGGGAGGGGATCTGGGCATAAGGATGTATTTTTCCTTCCTGTTTTTGTAACTCCCCCAGTGCAGTGTGGCAGGGTCAGAAAACCCCCAGGAGCTCAGGGGTGAAACAGCCAGGGATTTGAAACAGCCCCCCAGAATATTTTTGGAGAAGTGAAATTCCAGTCAAGGGGGTTTCCCCTCTGTATTCACACTCGGAACTGGCTGGGGAAAATATTCCTACAGCTCTCCAAGCCCTGCAGCCACACATTGACTCCTTATTGAAAGTCCCTGGCCAAGTATTTAGTTCAAATGACTTCCCTCCTGAGCTTCCAAAGCACTTCACTAAATGCCATGTCTGCTAATGAGAGGCAATATTAGTTGTTTTTATTTTAAATGAGGTTATTTTAGGAGCATAATGGGCTTCTCCAGCCAGCGGATGGTGCTCCCTGGGCTGTGGAAAAAGGACTGCTCTTGGTTCTGACCCTGGAGAGAGCAGGCTGGAGAGGGGGGGAGCCCTTTGAATGTGACCTCAAATTCCTCCTGCCATCAGCTGGAATTCCTGCTGCAGCAGGTGCTCTTGGAACTGGTTTATCCCCTTCATCCCTTGATTTGCTCCAGGAGTGGATGTTGTTCAATTGATTTTAGAACTGAGGATAAAGCCAACATCACCCAAACAGCATGATGGGGGCTTTAGTGGGAAACCCCCGGGCAGGGAGGTGTCCTTCCCCATCCTTGCTGGAGTAGCTTTCCTCAGGTCTGAATCCCCATCACTCGGGAAACACTGCAGTGACCAGTCTAGGAATTGTTGGCAGCAAAAACTGGGGGGGATTTGTGTCAGCTCATGATTTACTCATCACCTTTTACTGGTCTTAATGGTGTGGGTGATGTCTGCCTGGAAAATTAGGAGATCAAAAGAGGAATAGGGGAGGAGTTCTGTGCTTTGGGATGGAGACATTGCCTTCTCAGTGACAGGGAAAGCTGGATGTTGCTTAACCACATTGTTTCACGTGCCTGATCTCATTTCTGAAATGAAAAATTAAAAAATGATACACTAAATCTGGAAAGAAGGGAAGTGGAATGTTTGAGGTGTAACAGTAATCCTAGTTTTTTTGCCTGTTTTCACATCTCTCCCTGGTTTCCTTGCAGGCTCAGGCACCAGGCGCACAAAGAGCTTTACGCCTACAAACAGGTGAGATGATCCTCAGGAAGGTTTCTTCTCCTTCCCTTCATGCCTAGTGCCAAATCCACGTTGGAGCAGCCACTCCATCAGGTTTCCTTGTGCTGCTTCTCTCTTTGGGAGGTTTCTGGCCCTAGAAGAGCAGTTAGAGCACCCAAGCCAACCTCTGCTGCTTTAATTGTTCTCTCCCAGCTGGGTCCCCCAGGACAATCCCTCACCTGCTCATCCTCAGGTCTCTGGGTTTTCTGCCAAGCAGTTGGAGTATCTCCACCTCTGGAGCACTCCAGCCTCTCCAACCCCCACCATATTTCTGGGGAGCAGTGGTGCCATCACTTCCCCAGTCACCAAACCATGTTTTGTGGGGTCTGAATCTTCTCCCAGGGTTGGCCCCGGCTGCTCCAAACCCCCTCCGTCCACAGGGCTCTCCCAGGGAACAGCTCCAGTGTCACCTTGGCAATCCCAGCTCTTCCCTGGGCACACCCACACATTCCAGTTAAAATAAACACAGCCCAGAGACGGGTGTCGAGTTGCTGCTTCCACGTCCTGTTTTACCCAGGATTTATGGGATTTTTCTGCCTCTGATCCATTGTTGGAGCAGGAAATCGGGTGGGGTCAGGTTGAAAACAAACAATTGTCCTGGATTGATGGCCCTCTCCAGGTGTTCAGCTTGGATGGAGTGAAAATGAAGTGGCAGACATCCATGCAGGAGCCTGTGGCAGAGCGTGGGAGCCTGGGAGGGTTAAATTTGGGAAAGGCCGCCTGGGTTTGGCCCCTGTGTTAGTGGTTATGTCTGTGCCAGCGCTGCCTCCCTCCTGTCCCTGTTCAGGGGTGAAGGCCTCACATGCTCCCTGGCTGTGCCAGGTCTACTGGGGGGGTTTCCAGTAATACTGGGACACTCAGCAGGGTCTCTTTATAGAGATTTTTCCTGGGAATCCTCATGGCAGAAGCTCTGTCCTGACCCCAGCTCTTTGTCTTGCAGGTCATACTCAAGGAGAAGGTGAAGGAGCTGAACCTCCATGAGGTGAGCACATCCTGGGGCAGCAAAGCCTCCCTCACCCTCCTCTTGCTCACACTGGGGAGGGGCAGATCCTCAAATTAAACTCCCTTGGGAGCAGAGCACGTAGCCAAGTGTGCTTTGGAAACTGGGAAAGCACTTCTGCAAAGGCCTGGATTAAACCATCTCCCTCCTCCTGGCTGCCCTCAAGCTTTTACTATGCTATTACTATAATTTATTGTGTTATTATTATGGCAGTGATAAGAAGCTGTTGATAAGGGGAGGCCAAGGAAAGCTGGGCTGTGGATAAAAACTGTCCCTGGGCAGGAAGGTTCCCTCCAGCCCTGCCACTGTTGGAGCATGGCAATGTCCAGCACAGCTCTGGGCAGGGAAGACTGAAATCCAGGATAAACACACTCCCCCAGCTCCTGGAAGAGGCAGATCCATCTCTCCCTCCTCTGAAACACCTTTGTTTTCTCCATAGGCTTTGGGAGGCTGAGTGTCCCTATTTACAGCCCATTTTTCCCGTGGAAGTTGAGCAGGAATCTGCTCAAATCCCGTGTCCAAACAGGGGCTGGATTTGTTTATTCCCCTAAAAACAACAGAAATGCCCACCCACATCCCGGGCACGAGGCCACTCATCTGCTCAGTACCAGCTCCAGTTGTTTATAAGCCACTATTTATTTTATTTTAATTCCCTGAGCAGAGCTCATCCCACGTTTTATCCCCGCAGCCAAGGGGTAAATCCCAAGGGCCTCAGGGCTCCGAGCAGTCCCTCCTGGGGACCCCTATTTCTGATCCACTCCCTGCAGTCGACCTGCAGAGGGTTTTTTTTATCAGCACACAGACTTCAAAGCACTTCCCGGGGTGAGAAACGGGTTGGAGGAGGGATTTGGGAATATGCCAGAGCCGGGGAAGGCCTCCATAATGCTCTGTCCCTCCTCCTCCTCCTCCTCCTCCTCTTCCTCCTGCACTTCTGTTCCCAGCTCTCCCGGCGTTTGGGGATAACAACGGGTCTGTGGGGAAGGGGATGGAGCAGCTCAGGCTTCCCTCTGGGGTTTGGGAAAGGCTTGGAAGGGTTTTGCTCCAAAATATCCCTTTTTGGGCATTTGGATTTTTGGCATTTAGAGTGTGTGTTTCTGGAAAGCAGAGCACAGGATGGGAATTTTCCAACATGACGGGGCAGCTGCCCCGGAGCCCTGCGGAGGGAAAAGCGCCCTCCCAGCTCTTTCCCCTCCTCTCTCTGGGTTTGGTTTTCCCCTTTTTCCGTCCCCCGCCTCTCCCAGGCCCTGGGGAGCTCGGGATGGGTGTGTTCCCCTGGGGGGATGGTTCCAGCAGCTGCGCCTGGCCCTTGTTATGGATTGATAGAGATCCCAGGCTGGGGTGGGGGGTGGTGCAGGGAAAACCCAGTCGGGAATATCCAAAATCTCTGGGAATATCCAGATTCAGTCAGGAAAAATTGGCAGCAAGGGGAGAGGAGGTTTAGGTTGAGTTTTTTGCCTGCTGGGTAAACAGCCACCAGGTTTCCCAGCCCTGGGATTAAGTGCATCCTTTGCCTTTTCCTATTCCTGGAGATATCCCTGTGGATGCAGCTTGGGCCCAGGGACCAGTCAGTAGTGTGGATCCATCCCCTGCCCCACAAAACCTCCTGGCCCATCAAACACATCCCAGCTTAGTGGCTGTTGCTCTGGGAAGGCTCTGTGGTTCCCTCCACTGGTAAAGGGAGACCCGAGCCTCAGCCTGCAATCCCAAAGCCTGGGCATTGAAATTTGGGAAAGCTTTGGGAAGGATTTCACTTCTCTCTGGTGTGGGTGGGGAGGCCCTGTCACAGGCTGGGCAAAGAAGCTGTGGCTCCCCCATCCCTGGAAGTGTCCAAGGCCAGGTTGGAGCCACCTGGGACAGTGGGAGGTGTCCCTGCCCATGGCAGGGGGTGGAATGAGATGATCTTTAAGGTCCCTTCCCACCCAAACCATTCCATGATTCCATGATTTTGGCTGGCTCAGAGACACTTGTGTAGTTTCTGTGTGCAAATGTTGCTTCCTGACTCCTGACCTTTCCCTCTGTATCCCACACCTCCCAGATCTGTGCTGTGTGCCTGGAGGAGTTCAAGCCCAAGGACGAGCTGGGGATCTGTCCCTGCAAACATGCCTTCCACAGGAAGTAAGTGTGGGCAGTGCGATTGGGGCTGGGGCACCCTGGGGCTGCTGCTCCCCACCCCCACTGGGCTCTTCCCATCCCCATTCCAGGGGCAGGAATTGCAGGGAAAGCCCTTTATTGAATGATTTAGGGGATGTGGAGCAGCACAGGTCCACTTGAGAGCTGGCAAACATGCTTCATATCTCTCTCTCTCTCTCTCTCTATATATATATATATGTATATATACACACACACACACTTTATATATTCCAAGCAATAGGTGTCCCTTGTGTATTTACATCTATAAAATTGATATAAATTTATAAAAAGGTAAATCGCTAAAATTTACATTACTGTATATAATAATATGTTTTATATAATATACACTAATACTATGTAATACTCTATTATGTATGATATATATTATGTTTATATAATTATATATTCATCATATATTTTATATATTTTTGTACTATTTCTAGTTTATATATTATAGATAACATTTTATATAGTTTATATGTTATAGATACATTTTATATATTTATATTTTTATATTACACATCATACAATTATAATGGAATCTATAACATATATGAGTATGATTATGCTATAATTATTTACATATTTTATTAATTTATATGCCTTATATACAGTTATGTATTACATGACATTTTATAGCCTATGTATTTAGAATTTCTATGTATATTTATATGTATTCACAGACACTTTTTGTGTATGTCTTTATCAGTGTGTGTATACATTTTTATAATTTTTATACCTCCATTTAACAAACATAAGTATAAATTATATATAAAACATCTACACAAAATCCCTGTTTTTATACACACACACAAACACATCCCAATAAAGTATAAATGCACCCAAGTGGTGAATTAAAAGTGGGGCAGCAGCAAAGCTCCAGGGAGGCCTCAGTGGGTTTTAGGGGGTGGTTTTCACAACCCCCCCCAATTCCATGTGTGTCCCACTAATGCCATGTGTGTCCCACTAATTCCACCTCCATCCCACAAGTGCCAGGTTTGTCCCACTAATTCCATGCATGTCCCACTAATTCCATGTGTCCCACTAATTCCATGCATGTGCCACTAATGTCCTGTGTCCCACTAACTCCATGTGTGTCCTACTAATTCCATGTGTGTCCCACTAACTCCGTATGTTCCCACTAACTCCAGATGTGTCCCACAAGTGCCAGGTGTGTCCCACTAATGTCCTGTGTCCCCACTAATTCCACGTGTGTCCTACTAATTCCATGTGCCCCCGTAATTCCACGTGTCCCACTAATTCTGTGTGTGTCCCACTAACTCCGGGTGTGTCCCACTAATGTCCTGTGTCCCCGCAGGTGCCTCATCAAGTGGCTGGAGGTGCGCAAGGTGTGCCCGCTCTGTAACATGCCGGTGCTGCAGCTGGCGCAGCTCCACGGGAAGCCGGACCCCGGCCCCCCCCAGGGCCCCCTCCCCGGGGCCCAGAACATCGTATAGTCCTTCCCTTTCCGGGGCCGGGACCGGGACTGCTCCCGCCCGCGGGACTCGGACACAACCAAAGCACTTGGGCCGCGGCTGAGCGGCCCCAGATCCTGCCCCGGGAAGGGTCTGACCCTCGAGCCCAGCTCGGTGCCTCTGCCGGGCGAGAAGGGGATTCGGGATCCTTCTTCCAGCACATCCCTTCTCCAGCAGCGTGGTGACATCCAGCAGCCTCCTGGAACGCNGAGGGGCCCTGGAACACCGTGAGTGGTTCCTGCTCCCGCCTCTTCGCCTTCGGTTCCTTTGCCTTTGCCATTCCCACCAGGAAATGGGGTCTGACCCTCCCTCCCGGATCGTGCTGTGGTTGGGCGCCCGGTGTCACCCCCGGGGGACAGCGGGAGGCGGCTCCGTGGGGTCTCCGGGGTTTACATCCCCCCTGCGCTGCCCTGCCCTGCCCTGCCCTGCCCAGGGGTGGTTGTCCTCTTCCTCGGCTACCTCAGGGGGCCGGAGTCCCTGGAATGGGCACCATCCTGGTGTCAACCCTCAGCAGTGAGAGCCATTGCAAAACCCCTGGGATCGTCCCATCGCTTCCAGCCTGGCCCCGGCGGGGTCTCCGGGCAAAACACCCCAAACTCACCATCAGCACGTGTTGGAGGGGGAGGAGCTGGGCCAACAACCACGGGTTTGGGTGTCCCCCGCCATCCCCACGACTCGTAATTCCCTGGATTTTGGGGTCAGTATTACACGGCAGTGGCTTTCCCAGGTGCAGGGTTGGGGAGGGGCTGCGGGTGCCGTCCCCCCATCCCGTAAAATTCCGTGGGCCTGCCGGGACTGTTTATGGAGCGTGGAGCCTCATAGACGTGTTTGTACACTACGGATTCTGCAGCAGAATATTTTTTAAAACATTCGCTGTTTTAGTTTTGTTTCGGTTTGTTTTTTGTTTTTTCCTCTTGTTTTGTTTGGGGGTTTTTTTTGTAAGCTCTATTTTTGTATATTTAATTGCTATTTGAAAATTCTAATAATGCGTCTTTTTTGCTAATCACACTCTTCTTAAGGAAAAACCAGGAAAAAAAAAGAAAAAAAAGGCAACGAAAAAAAAACCAACCAAGAGTTTGCATGTGATTTGACTTGAAATGTAAATAAAAGCAGGTTTTGGAAGCGGGGGTGTGTTTGAGGGGGTCTGTCCCCCCATCCCTCATTCCTGTGGTACTCCAGTGGGGGTGGGATTCCAGAAGGGCTGTTTTGCGGTCGGGATCCCACTGTCCGTGTCTCTGTGCCTCAGCACATCCCTATCCCTGCACAGACCATCCCTCCCAGCCACTGCTGATGGGGAACATCGCCCTGTGAGGGCAGGTTGGCTGCTGAGCACCCCAAAGTCCCCAACCCAGGGGGATTTTGCAGGTTCCAGGATATTCCTTCTCCAACCAACCTCCCCAGCCCAAATCCCTAAGGCCAACTTCCCGCAGGATTCAGCTTCCAGCCTCTGTTCTGTGGGATCTCCCGGGATGCGGCTCCGAACTCCGTGTCCGGCTCTTCCTCCGGGGCTGATCAGGCGGGTGCAAAAATCCCCTGGGATTGTCCCCATGGGGGTGGCCGCGCTGGGGCCGCCGCAGGTTGGGCTCCCTGTGTGGAGGAGGAAGCGGCGCTCGCACCGTGTCTGTCCCGCCGTCTGTCCGTGTCCCGCTGTCCGGCGCGAGGGGCTGCTGCCCTCTAGTGCCGCTGCCCCCGGGCCCCGCGTCCCGCCTGGAGATCGCACAACCAGGGAGCGGCTCGGGTTGGGGATGGGATTCTAAAGCCCATCTCGTTCAACCCCCTGCCCTGGGCAAGGACACCTCCCGCTATTCCCAGGTGGCTCCAACCGGGCCTCGGGCACTTCCAGGGATGGGGCTCCTGCTCCGCGTTGAGCTGCTCTTCCACCTCCAATCCCATCCTTACCAAGGAGGTCTGAGCATTCCCAACCACCCCAGTCCTCTTTCATCAAACCCTAAATCGATGCGAATTGCCCCAGAAAAATGCTCTTTTCAATTGTTGTGCCTCTCTTTTAACATGCCTTGAAATCCAACCAATTCCCAGAGCCCAGAACACGCAGGAAGGGAAAAAGAATCAAGTAGCCAATGATTATTTTCAATAAGCTTCTAAAAATCAACTGGTTGACCCTGATTTTCCCGGCACATTCCTGCTCACTCCCACCAACATCCATCCCACTGTGCTGGAGGCTCCCAAGAACGAGACAAGAAGCAACTATGGGTTTCCAGCATATAAAAAATAACTGCGATATTTTATTACAAGAGGGAAAAAAAACAAACCAATCCATTTACAAAAAAAAAAGACACACACACCAGCAGGGACTTTGGTGCTGGGATCAGACCGTGGTGGATCTACTCAAACACCAGTGCCTCGGGGCAGGGACTGTGCTGGATCAGGCTCTGGGAATTCCCAGCCCTCCAGAGGTTTCCCAGTTATCCAGAGCAAAACCATTGGCTCCACCAGCTCCCGATCCTGCTGCTGTCAATAAACCCCAGGCTTTTCCTTGTGCATCCCAAGGATTTACACACCCACCACGACCTGTTACACCAAGGGGCCACACAGATCCTGGACATTCCAAGATGCCCAAGTTTTCCATGAGTTTTGGCCACGAGGGCGGGTGACACACAAGCCGGATGTGCCCGTGTGGTACGTTTTGTGTGGTACACAAAGAGTGGAGTGTGGAAACCCTCCAGCAATTTGGAAATGGAGAAGTTTTTAATGCCCGTGAGTTTGGGCAGCTTTTGTGTGATTTCACTAGGAATGAGATATCCAGGAACTTGCCCACAGAAGCTGTGGCTGCCCCATCCCTGGAAGCGTCCAAGGCCAGGCTGGAGGAACCTGGGACAGTGGGAGATGTCCCTGCCCAGGGCAGGGGGTGGAATAAATGGTTTTTAAGGTCCATTCAAAATTAAACCATTCCACTATTCCATGATCCTGCTCCCAGCCCTCACCTCTCAAGTACATTATGGAACACAGAGCAGGACACAACTGAAGCCTGTGTTACATTCCAGGAAGAGCACAAATACTTTCCTCCCCAGCCAGCACAAATCCTTCTCCTTGTTTTACTGTTGTCAAATCCCTGGCTGTGTCCAGAATCCCAGCCTGAGCTCTGGGAGATACTCCACTGCCTGGACTTGCCCAGCAGAGCTGACAGAGGCACCACACTGCTCTACCCAGCAAAGCAAACACCTTCTGAACCTGGAGTTTCTTCCCTTTCCAGAGGGAGGTTCCACACAAGGAACCCACCTTGGGAGGACTCGGATCTCAGGATGCAACAACAGGCAGAGCTGGATAGGATTTACAAGCTACCAGCACCTGGGCTCATGAGGAGTGTGGGGATCAGAGAGCAGGAAATCAGCTTCTCTGGAAAGAAACCTGGATTTTAAAGGGCATGTTGGGCTCAGGGTAATGGACATTTCGATATCCTGGGATAAACCCCAAGGTGGGTGACCTGGGTTGAAGGATGTGAAGGAGCTTCAGATGCTCAGGGAAGGATGGCTGCTCCACGGAGCTGCTCAGTGGGAGGCCAGGGACCCCCAAAGCCAGGAGCTCACACCCCCAGGGAAGGTGCAGATACCTCAGTGCTGTGAGAGAGCATTTATTGAGTGCGCAGGATCCATCCCAACCCCCAGCCCAAGGGTCCAACTCCCACCGGGGTTCTCACAGGCTGTGTGGCAGGGAAAACATACATGAAGGAAGGGGAGGAGCCCCCAGAAACAACAGGAGTGCAGCCATCAATAAATGTAACATGGGACATCACAGAGAACCAAGTGTGACTGGAGGAAGGGTCTCTTTGGTGGAGTTCTGTGCAGCCAAGTTTGGAAACAAAGAGAAAATCCCAAACAAAGCACAAATATCCCTATTTCATCCTCAACTTTGCTTTGAGGCCTCAAGGTTGGAGGCAGGAAGACACCCCTACCACCATGCTAAGGGTCCTGTGGGCTGTGTGGGGAGTGCTGGAGGCTGAAATGGGAATCACTCTGAGGCACAGACGTGCTGTGCTGTTCCTTCTGTCCCTGTAGTGAGAGCAGGATGTGTGGAACAGGGACAAAGCCTGGCTGCCAGCACAGTGTGTCCCACAAGGCCACTGTGGATCAAGTGCTCCCTCTGTATGGAGTTACACACCAGGACTGTGCTGATGCTGCTCCCCCTTCCCAGACCTTTGATTGTGACCTCAGCACTCTGAGGGATCTGGGTGGAAGGAGCAGGCCCCACCCCTTGCTTTGTCACAGTCATCAAACATGGAATAAACTGCCTAAAAAGGGCAATTCCATGTGACTGAAATGCCCCACAGACCTTCCCATACAGCCCCATGTCCAGCCAGTGTATTCCACACCCATCCTTTGGAACAAACCCCTGCTGGACGGGTTGCAGCTCTCACACCCAGCCCGGTGCTGTCCCCACAGGCCGCCTCAGGGAACAGCCTGAGCAGGTGCTGGGAAGTGAAACGTGGGCTCAGTGACCCCCAAACCACGTGGGCTCAGTGGCCCAGGGAGTGTCTCCAATCTGTAGGTCCAACACAGAGTCTGCACAGGGTCAGGCCGAGTCCAGGAGTTCCAGGAGAGCACCGACGGCGCCGAAGTAACCCTGAGGAGCAACAGGAGTATCCAGTGAAAACCTGAACGTGGGAACACACACAAACCACAGCAGCAACGACAGGTTTGGGCTGCGAGGGACCTGAAAACTCATCCAGTTCCACCCCACCTCCCACTGTCCCAGGTGGCTCCAACCTGACCTTGGATGCTTCCAGGGATGGGGCAGCCACAGCTTCTCTGGGAATTCCATCCCAGTCCCTCCCCACCCTCACAGCCAGAAATTATTTCCCACTATCCCATCTCTCCCTGCCCTCTGGCAGCGGGAAGCCATTCCCTGGGTCCTGTCCCTCCATCCCTTGTCCCAAGTCTCTCTCCAGCTCTCCTGGAGCCCCTTTAGGCTCTGGAAAGTCTCCCTTGAGCCTTCCCTTCTCCAGACTATGTGTGATTTTAACAACATATAAAGGACAGTGCAAAGATACAACTCCAAGTAGGTTCATTTTAAGACAAAAAATCAAATCCAAAAATCTAACTATAATGGCTGTATCAAGAAGCAGAGCTGCACACACTTTTACACACCTAAATAAAGTTCACAAACTTCAGCTGTAAACAATTCCACTCTCAGCCACTGGAATTATATCCAGGCTTCTCCTGGCCCTGCTCTGCCCACTGCAGTAGCTGTGGCTGTTAGCAGCAAAGCCCTGAGAACCTGCTGCACTGTGGGGACCCCCAACAGCTCTACATGGCTGTTCCCACAGCACTCCAAGGATTTGCCATGAGACAGAAGGAATTTTAAAAAGGAATTTCACCTCATGTTCCAAGAAAAGTGCTTTCAACTGTCCCTTTGACCAGTAGTCCAGGGCATATGCCAGGAGCCTCATGGAGATGGTGTTGATCCGAAGGAAGTTGCCCACGAACACCACACGGTTTATGTTCTGCAAATGTTCAGGGGAAAAAAGGGAATGTTAAGGCTAAATTCCATTTTCTGCCTCTGATGATGAAAACTCCACGTGGGGAAGGGGCTGGAGCACCACGAGGGGCTGAGGGAGCCAGGGGAGCTCAGTCTGGAGGAAAGGCTCAGGGCAGTGGTGGATCCCCATTCCTTGGGGGGCTTCAAATCCCTGTGGATGTGGCACTTGGGGCCATGGGTCAGTAGTGGGGAAGGCTTGGACTGATGATCTTTGAGGGCTTTCCCAACTTAAATGGTTCTGTGATTCCATGAATCGTCTGCTGGAAGTGCTGGGCAGGATCTGTAGAACATTAAAAATATCCAGAAAGCAGGACCAGGCTCTTCTTCAGACCCTTCCACACTCAGGCTGAACTACAGCCCTCCTGGCTCAGGAACTTGAATAGAACAGTTGATCTTCCTATGGAATCCTTATGCTGGGGCTGGGAACACTGATCACCAGGTGCCATCTCCTCTCTCTCCCACAAACTCCAGTCTTTGACCCATCATTAACTGAGTGACTCTACTGTTAAATTGAGGGGGGGGGGGAATTATTTAGAAGCCTGTAATCAACACAATTCCAAAATAAAGGGAAAGACCAACCAATATATTGCATTGAAATCAGACTTCCAGCCTAACTTCTTAATCCCAAAACAGTTCTCCTGAGCCATCACTCCTCCTGAGTGATGAGCTTTGAAGCTGCTGGTTTTCCAACAAGAAAACAATTCAGTTCCTCCTCTTACCAAGGAATGAGGAAGTCCTGTCTGCTCTCACACTTTCATCCTTCTATGGGTTTTCATTCCATCCTCCCATTGATTAAAGCTTTCCCTGAACTATCCAGGATCCCCTCTGCATTCAGCTGAACTGCAGAGCAAGGACTCAGCACATGTACCACGAGAAAGGCTGTTCAGGACACGTCCTGCCTCCTTTTGTCAGGAAAGGAAGGTAAAGAGAGAGCCAGAGGAGTGGGGAGGATGCTGGATCCCCTCAGCTCATCCCGTGGGAGCAGGCTCAGGATGCAGTGCAGAGCATGTCACTGTTCTTTCATAGCCCTGTACAATGCTGCTTGACATGAATGCAACAAGGCAGCACTGTAAAGAAGCTGAAAGCACAGAGATAGAGGAACAGCCGTGGAAGGGCTGGGGCTTGGCCAAGAAATCCAGAGCAACTCGGAAAAACAACACAGGGAAAGACATCCAGCCTCTACATCCTCCACCCCTCCTTTCCTCCTCTCCCAGAGGTGCCCAGAGCTGTTCCTCAAACAGGCAGCAGCACACAGGTGATGTTTTGGGCAGGCAACAAGAGAAGAGACCCTCCAAAATACCTCATTGAGGGCACACATCCGTGCTATGGAGCCGATGTTGTTGGTGATGGTGATTAACGTGGCCTTGGCCAGGTCCTCCTTGCTGACAGATTCCCTCTTCTCCTTGCTCATCATGTTCCCAAAGCTATAAAGACAATTTTGGGGTTAAAGATCCCATCAGAATTCCAGGAGAACACGGGAACTGCTAATTTAAGCGTTTCGCCTCGAAGGGTTGATTTCTAACTCTAAATACAGCATTGTTATCAGTAACTTTTATCTCTCAGGAATGGCTGCTCTCCTGAGACACCAAAATCCATTTTGTCATGCCTGCAGGACCTCCAGTGAAAATCAAATCCAAATGAGAATCAGGGAGGTGGTTACCTGGATGCCACAGCCCAGCCTGGCAAC
This sequence comes from Serilophus lunatus, assembly GCA_013399895.1. Lineage (NCBI taxonomy): Eukaryota > Metazoa > Chordata > Aves > Passeriformes > Eurylaimidae > Serilophus > Serilophus lunatus. The sequence continues at coordinate 348,250 of VXBA01001285.1, forward strand.
CCGAATCTCTCGTAGTCTCCTCCGTAGATGTCCCTCACCAGTTTGTCCACCTTGGTGCTGTCCCCACGGGAGGCCATTTCCAGGGCCTCCTCAAAGGTGGAGCATCCCGTCAGAAGGCAGCAGAGACCAAAAAATGTTCCCCCTCCAAGGCTGCAGGTGAAGTAAAATTAAAATTAGCAATGAAAATGGCTCGTTCCATGGAAAGATTGGACTACTCAGCTCTGCATCCAGGTCACCCCATTCCAGGCTGCTTTTCTCAGGGAGAACAATCTAGGAAGCATTTTCCTTTGAATCTATTCCTTTCATGCAACTCACAGCCTGTAAGGAATCCCTTGCCCTCACAGTCCTCTGCACGGGCCAGGTTGCTAAATGAGACCTTAATTTTCTATTTTTATTTTCTATTTTACAATATCCACCTTCTTCCCAGCACTCAGAGAGGTTCATGTTAGTCCTGAGGGATAAGTGGAGTGTCAGGGCAGAGCTACCTAAAACTTGGGGGGAAAACTTCGTCCTGTTCACTTTATTGTGCACAGATGCCAGTAATGATGTATAGTAAGAATTGTACTGAAAGGCTTTAATAATAATAATTTATTATTATTGCTAATTTTCTGGGAATTCAGGAAAGCTTTGCTTGGACACAAGAGCCACATCTTCAAGAAGGGCAGGAACTGAGGAATTCCTGCTAGCCATTATCCCTCCCACAAAAACCAGGCAACTTTTGGAAGCTGGGATGGAAATCACGACTGCTTGGATCAAAGCTAAGAACTGCTAATGTGATCATTACATTTGGGATAATCCCAAACTAGGAGATCTAATCAAACCAATCAGTCAAACCCTTAAATTGCTGCAGCAGGGCAACTGAAAAACCAGCTTTGATAGAGACTGGTTGCAGCAAAGAGACCAGCACAGGAGATCCAGAGCCTCTCTTCCACGAGGGATCTTTGTTGGCAGGAAGGGACTGCAGTAAAAGCAGGAGTTTGGTTATTCCAACCACCCTTATTGCCTGAAAATGTCATTTACAAGTCAGGAATGTGTTCCAGACTCCAAAATAAAACCCACTGTACCCCCCTTCCCCCCCCCAGGGCTCACCTGGTGCCTGTCACCCGTTTGTAGTTGTCTTTGGAGTAGACAGCCAAAATGCTGACCCCTGAGCCAATGTTGACCAGGAGGAGGGGGTATGGATTCTCCAGGTTGAATGGGAGCTTCTGGCACCTCTCAGCATCCGTGGGGTTCTCAAAATAGTAACACTCAGAGTGTCCATTGAACCCCACAGAGTCAATGTACAGCACTCCTTTAATAAGGCAGTCGAGCTCGTCGAGCTTGCAGAGCTCAAGGTCACCCATCTGGAGGGAAGGGAAAAGAGGAATATTGAAGGGGGAGGCAGGGATGTGAAAGGGTTTGTGCTCAGGGCTGGAAAAAATGCAGTCACTGGCAGCTCAACCCAGCCTTTTTCCGTGCTTCCCTGAGGAAAACTGGACCACAGGAGAGCACAGGGATTCATAGGTGGGCACGGAGAGAAGCCCAGCAACTCCCACAGGCCTGATTTAGGCCCTGACACTGAAAAGTCAGGAAATAATGAGGAGGGACTTCACTGTTTGAACAAAATACCCCTCAAACCCATCCAAAGAACACAAAAATAAAGGAGAAAAAGCTACAAAATCCTTTCCCCTCAGGTCACTGCCTCAGCTGAACGAGACTGGATATCTGGGAAAATTTCTTCATTGAAAGGGTGGTCAGGTGTGGGAATGGGCTGCCCAGGGCAGGGGTGGATCCCCATCCCTGGAGGGATGCAAAATCCCTGTGGATGTGGCACTCGGGGACAGGGGGCAGTGGTGGCCTTGGCAGTGCTGGGGGAAGGGTCTTAAAGGCCTTTCCCAACCCAAAAGATTCTATGAAGAGCTTCTTTATTTGCATTTTTCCAAGCCCTGATTAACCAAAAGTATCTCTCACATGTTTTTCACCTACAAACAAAGATCCATCTTCGAATGAAGCCACACAATGTTGTCAAATCCTAACTATGAACTTCCTGAGTTACATTTCCCACCAAATCTGACCAAACCTCAACCACTCACACGGGTGTTAGAAATGAAACCAGATGGGCAAAGGAAGGAAACAAAGCAGGTGAAAGACAGCAATGAGAAAATAAATAAAAAACCACAACAACACAAGACTGAGATGAGCATTAGCAGAGATGAAAAGTAAGAAAGAACATTAATGAACAACTTTAGAGTTACAAGCACGTTCAGGGAAGAAAAGGGCTTGAATTTGGAGACATCTCTTCCTGAACCAAAACTGACTGGAGTTCAGGGGAACACTCCCAACCCCAACATCCAGAGGAGCTCCCGAGTCTGCAGGAGGCAAGTTTTGCAGCTTTAACCCTTGAGAAGAAACGCCACTCCCAGACCCTGAGGGTAGAGAAGCCAAAGATGCCTACTGTGCGAAAGTCCTGCTCAAATTTGTACGCTCCCCCTCCTGTGGCACACAGGGTGGTGTGGAGGCTGGAGAAGTGCTTTTCGCTGCCCATGTGGATAAAAGCAGGCATGTCATGGGTAGGAAAGCGGATAAAGTGCAGATTGCCTTTACGTCCACACAGGGTAAGGTCCCTGAGCTCCAAGTGCACGTCCCGGATGCCGGTGGAGCCGTAGGCCACGTTGGAGGTCAGGTATTTGCGGATGCTTTTGAGGTTTTCCACTTCTTCCTCTTCCTCTTCGGCCGTGATGTCCTTGGGTTCGAAGTAAACGAGTTTCACCAAAGTGCCGCCGATGTCCAGCCCGAACCAGGGGAACACTGGAGGGAGGAGGCAAAGGGGACAGTCAGACAGGCTGGGACAGAGCTGTGGCACAAACACCTTCGTGGTGGGAGGTGTCCCTGCACGAGGCAGAGGGTTGGAATGAGATGGGATTAAAGGTCCCTTCCAACCCAAACCCGTTCTATGATTTTATGAAAGTAGTTATAAACTGAATTAATTCATGCAGCTCCCCAGGGACTCAGGTGATATCTTCGTTTTTTTTTCACAGAGGGAGTGATCTCCTACTGGAATGGGCTGCCCAGGGAGGTGGTGGAGTCACTGTCCCTGGATGTATTTAAGGATAGGTTGGATGATGAACTTAGTGCCATGGATGTTAGATTGGTGTTGGATAGCTTGTTAAGCTAGGAAGGTTGGACTTGATGATCTCTATGGTCTTTTCCAACCTTGTTAATTCTGTGTGTAATTTTCCAGTTGTAAGCAGCCTGGCCTTTGACAAGACCCCTCCAATGTGAGCACAACTCCTGTTTGGAGATGCCTTGTGTTCAGCTCTGAATATCTGCTGTACAACACTCAAAACCCTGACACACCCCACCCCAGATGTGACAGTATCCATACCCTCACCAGATCCTGCTGCAGATTTCATCCCCAGCTGTTCCTCCTCCCAAGTTCTGACCCAGAGCCAGAGCCATGGATAACACACCAGTGCTTTTACATCAAAGGGATGTACAAACCTTCCCTAATTACAACACAGAGCTGAAGTAGACAAGTAATCTAAGATACCCCAGGGAGACAAAAAACAAATGTCTAATTGGATTATTTTATTACCCAAATTCCCCCATGGTACAAAATATGCATCAGTGTCAGGCCCAGCAACATTTACAGCTGTGTTGGATAATGAGCTTCTTGGAAAAGATCAAGAGAAACCCCTGATCTGATGGAATCTGCGATTAGAGCTGGGAACTGGAACAGATTAATATCACTATTAATGAGCTAACGAGATGCAGGGGCTGCACAGCAGAGGGAGAGATGCAGCCACATGTTTGGGCTTATGGCAGCAGGATTAAACCCTTATGGTGTGTTCCAGAAGGGAAAAGGGAATATTTAGAAAATAAACCTGAATCACAGAAACATAAAGGTTGGAAAGGCTGGAAAAGACCTCAATGATCCCAATCCCCCCCCCAGGCCACCCCTGCCCCATGGCCCCAAGGGCGTCATCCACAGGGATTGGAAATCCCTCCAGGGATGAGGATCCACCCCTGTCCTGGGCAGCTNCGGCTCCCCCCTCCTGTCAGGGACTGCAGAGAATTCCAGGGGCCCCCTGAGCCTCCTTTTCTCCAGGCTGAGCCCCCCCAGCTCCCTCAGCCCCTTCTCTGGACACACTCCAGCATTCCCAACATTCCTGAGGAAAGAAGGACCTCGTGTTTTATTAAAACTCCTACAAGCCAGAGCCAGGGATGTAACACCCCACTGGAACTGTGCACAGTGTGTTTGTTTATCTGCAGACAGATAAAGGTGGAACACAAAGCAGCCCTTTAGGGCAGGAATCCCTTGGGGAAGGATCTTGGCAGAGCCACCAAACCAGGAGGTTTGGGGTGACACATTCTCTCCTTGGTGGATCTACCTGGTGGCAGCACAGCACCTTCCAGAGCTTTCCAGCTCCCAGGAGTTGCTGGAAGCAGCAGCTCCCCAAGGTATTTTTAACCTCCTGAGTTATTTTTATATATTTCCATAGAGGCCACCCCCAACAGTCACCAAAGGAAATCTTGAAAGAAGATGCAGAGCTCTATTTTTGGAGGCACATCCACCTCCTGATCACTCTCCATTTCTGAGGCATTTACTTCAAACAAGAACAGACATAAAAATGGGTTTTCATGAATGAAAGAGAAAGGGAATTTGAATTGTAGCCCAACAGAAGGAGAAAGCAGGAGCAATCCAAGAGCTTTTACATATGTAGATAGTGATGGGACAAAGGGGAGTGTTTTTAAAGATTTAGATTAGAGCTTAGGAAGAAATTCCTGGCTGTGAGGGTGGGGAGGCCCTGGCACAGGTTGGGCAGAGAAGCTGTGGCTGCCCTATCCCTGCAAGTGTCCAAGGCCAGGCTGGAGCCACCTGGGAGAGTGGGAGGTGTTGGAATAAGATGGGCTCACCCCCTGCTCAGTGCCATTTTTATATAAACTTAGCTTTGATTTGGGTGTTGTTACAACCAGTAGAACATCAAGGGTGGGGTTAAACCACACCAGTCATCCACCAGAAACAGGGAAACAGGAATGCTGCCTGCAGAGCTGGGAGCAACTGCAGCCAGGCTGGGCTCAGGGCTCAGCATCTCCAGCACTGGCCCCAAAAAGGAGGAGCTGGGACACATCCCTGTGGATGGGAAGGCTGGAAAGGTTCTGCAGGGAGCAGCTGGTGCTCTCCATCTGCCAACAGCTCTGCTGTACCTTCCCTAAGTCACCAGGGATGAATTCTAAAAGACAGCCTATTAAGGTAATTAACTTACACCAAATGATTGTTAATTATGGATCTCTCATTATATACATCCCAGCCACAGGTGAAGAACCCAAGGAAGAAGCTCAAAATTAAGCAAAGGATTCCCTGTGCAGTGACACCTGTTGGGAGAACTCCAATAATCCAGGGCAGGGACAGAAGTTCCTATAAACCCCTTCGTGTAGGGAAGGGGAGTGGCACACAAACAAGAGGAGGAAATCATTTCAGTGACATGGAGAACCATGTCATTTTTTTTTCCTGACTCTTACAGGAAGTCAGACAACAAGAACATGGAGGGCAGTGACAGCTCTTCCATGTCTGAGAACTAGAAAAATCCAAGGGAGGAAGGAGGAAGCTCTCCTGGATGAAAGCCATCACCATCTGCTACTGAGATTTCTCTTAAAACACTGATTTTTTAATTTTTTTTTTTCCCCCAGGAGCTGAAAGCCATCCAGAGATCTCTCCCTTTTAATCCTCTGAAGCAATTTTTCTGCTGGAGGATGGCAGATCTGGAGGAGCAGCAGGAGAACTGCTGGCACCCAGGAGCCTCTGGGCATCCCCCAGGCTGGTTTTGCTCAGCCAGAAGGTTCTGCTGGAATAACCAGACACCAAGGCAGGAAATGCAAATGCTGCCTCTTCCCTGCTGCTGCTGCTGCTGCTTGGAGCCCTCACAGGTCTCCTTTCCAAGCTCTCACCAGCTGGAGGAAGGGGAGGATGGCAAACCTGGGGGGCTGGCTGGGAAGAGCGTCACTGCCCAGCACCTCCTGGGAAGTGTCTGGCTGTTCTCTGGGTGTTTGGGCATTTAGAAAGGCAGGAAATCCTCTGCTCTCAGCTCAAAACCTTCCACAGTGTTTCTCTTTAAAGAATCTCTCTGTTGCTTTGTCAGCAGGACGAGTCCCACTCCCAACAGGTTGGGCAGAGAAGCTGTGGCTGCTCCTGGATCCCTGGGAGTGTCCAAGGCCAGGCTGGAGCCCCCTGGGATAGTGGGAGGTGTCCCTGCCCAGGGCAGGGGGTGGGAAGTGGGAGGTCTTTAAGGTCTCTCCCAAACCAACCCATTCTGGAATCCCACGTGCTTATGGGGCCACAGACTTTGCCACTCATTTCAGCGGCCTCTTCCCTCTGAATCCCTTGGATTCAGCTTCTGTCTCACACGTGGAATCACAGAATGGTTCGGGTTGGAAGGGACCTTCCAGGTCATGTCACTCCACCCTCTTGCCATGGGCAGGGACACTTCCCACCAGACACACAACAATGGGAATTTTCACTCCTTTCCCTAAGGCAACACATTCCAACAGCAGTTACCAACTACCTTAAACACATTTCCCCCCCCCCAAGAAAAAAATTCCTTCACCCTTTGGCCTGACAAAACACTGCTTTGGCTGAGCACAGACAGTTTTAAAAGCAGCTCTGTAATTGTATTTTCATATACAAAACTCTTTGTCTTAAAAACAAACCTTCCTCCCAGGGGCAGGTCTGTGGACACACAGCAACCAACAAAAGCACAGCCAAGGGCTCACAGCCCCTCAGAAAAGCTCAAGGAGACTTGGTGTGCCCACAGCAAGAGCTGCCACCCTCCCCTCAAATCCCCTTTCTAAGATCTTATGGGCAAGAAAAACAAAATGCCTTTATCTGATATGTAAATTCCTTTATAAAATTGGACACTGTATAAATAATAAAACCCAAAAACTCTCAGCAGATTTATTCTGGAAGCTGCAGAACTGTCAGGATGAGAGAGATGTAATTAAAGATCTCCATGGTGGATTTTCTTCACAAAACAAGTTGTATTTCAGAGTGATCCTTAACTTTTGAGCCAATTCTATCAGGAGCTAAAAAGATTAGCTCATGGAGCAGCTGGAATTGGATACTCTGAAGTATTCAATATTATCTTTTAATACTGTTATACCAGGCTGGGAGTTCTACAGCTGGGGGAAAAAATACACTCCATTAGCATTTAATATAAAGTGACACTAAATCTGCATCTCCTCCCATTCCCAAAAACTGGCTCTGGTAGGAATTCACATTTTGTACACCATTCCAAAATGGAAAAAAAGGTATTTGAAAATCAGAGCTTGAAATGTGCACCACAAAAGAGGTGTCAAAAAGAGCATTTTGTTTGTAGCTCTGCTTGGATATTCTGTCTACTGAGAATCTGAAGCCATGTGTGCATTTTATCTTTGCACGATCCTGACAGAAGACACTGAAGGGATAAAATCAAGGGATCAGTTGAAAGGAAAGAGTTTTTTTTTTTCCTCAGAGAACTAATGACCAGTCAAAAGAAGAAAATGAGGGAAAGAACCTCCATCACCTCTGAAGAGGATCCCAGGATTTCAGGAGGAGGTGAGTGGTGCAGCAGCACAGGAGACAGAGGGAAAAGGGGGGAGCTGATGAACTGAAATGTGGATCTTGCTCTTATAAAGAAGATTAATGACAAAAACCATTCCCCTGCTGATAAAGCTTTGTGTGCCTGCACTAGGAACCCTGCCAGGCTCCTCTCCCCAGAGCTTCCCCAATCTCCCCAGGCTTCTCAGGGACACTTCTCACCCCTTTCTGAGAGCAACAGTGTCCTTGACTTCTCCCCTTCCTGCCCGTGGAAAACCCTGCAGCAAAGCTCTCCAGCTCCTCGAGTGCACCAGGGAAGATATTATGGAGTCCTTTAGGCTGGAAAAGACCTCCCAGATCCCCCAGTCCAACCCTCCACCAGCACTGGGCAGGACCCCGGGTGCCACATCCATCCACTGGAATTCCCAGGGGATTGAACAGCCTTGTCTTGGGATCCCCCCTCTGGTGTCAGAGCCCTGCAGTGGCTGCACAGGGGGAGGAGGATCACGAGGCTGCTGAAATCCTTCCACTCCTGAGGAAGCAGAGCCAGGCCAGCACAGCCCCAAGGTCAGGCAGCAGCTCCTTTGCCACATGCCACGAGTTAAGTAGGACATTCCTGATCCCATCTGCTTCATTTTGGTGGCTCAAGCCTCTCCTAAGGTGCGATTGAGCATTTTAACCCCCCACATCTGGCACACTTCCCCCAGCATGTTTCTCTTCCCATTATGACAAGAATCACCCAGGAAGGACAGGCTGCACTGGGACCCTGAACCACCCCAGCCTGACCACCCAGCCTGGCTCCAAACCCTCCCCTGGAAGCTGCCAGAACACCTGTTTTCCTCAGAGCATCCCCTGCATTCCAACTCCACCCCAACAAACCCCAACCTCAGCACCCAACCTGAACCCACATTCTGCTGAGAGGGCACAGAAAGTGCCCCGAGTGAGGCACAGGATCATCTCCCAACTCAGAGCTCTGAGCCCCCCTCATTTCCATCTCCTTAGCAGGCTTCTAATTAACAGCCCTACAGATCCCTCTCCCTATTTTTCCACATTAAGGGCAAAAAGAGAAGCTCCCTTTTTCCACCAGCAACCAAAAAGAGCCAGAACACCATGAAAACATCACAGGAACAGGGTAACAACACCACCACCTCGGCATCACCAGCCCAGAGAAGAGAGGCAGGACACTCCTGATCCCTGTTTTCAGCCTGGATTCATCCCTCACCCCCTTTTCACGGGAATTACACTGTTTTCAGGGAATGGCAATTCCCTTCCAGAGGGAAGGGCTCCAGGGAAAGCCAAGGAATGATCCCCCCAGTGCTGCTCCAACATGGCTGAAGGCAGTGACAGCCTCAGCACCTGCACAGCAGCTCCTGCTGCTCCCAAAATGAAGGCTGCCATCCATTTTGCTCTTTGCAACAGGACCTTTGAAAACGGGGCTTTTGGGGGGTTTTTTCCCCTCGCAAAGCCTGGCTCGGGGTGTGTCCAGCCCCTGCCAAACCCACTGAGTTCCTTCCTCCTGAAATTCCCACCCTTCCCTTTGCTCCCCATGGCTTTGCTGGCCCAGCCCAGCCCCACACCTGGGCTGGCTCTCTGTCCTTCTGTCTCCTTTCCCCCACTCCCTGTGACACCAATCACCTCCCCCGCCCCCCAAATCTGGCACCTCGGCCCCTGCCACAGCCCCATCCCACATCCTGCCCCCCTTGGCAGGTGCCACCTCGTCCTGAACCTCCCGGAGATTGTCCCATCCTCGCCCTAACGTGTCACTGTCCCGTGTCCCCGCCGTGCCATCCATCCCCACACTGGTCCAAGGCACAATCCCAGTGAGTCCCC
>VXBA01001285.1:368653-487400 GCA_013399895.1 Serilophus lunatus
GTGCGTTGGGGTGGGGGCTCAGCGCGGGGTGTAGTGCTGGGGTGTTGCCGGGTGCTCGTTGATAATAGCGGTGGTTTTGCGAAGCGGTCACGGGTCGGATCCGTTGGAGCGGGTCCAGAGGGGGCCACCGAGTTGATGGAGAGGGGTGGGAGCACCTCCGGGTTGGAGTCGTTCAGCCCGGAGGAGGCTTTTGGGGGGGTGGAATTGTGGCCCTTCCAGGAGAACGGAGGGAAGGGGGAGAGGGAGGATTTACCAGAGCACGGAGTGACAGGACGAGGGGGAATGGTTCACATTGGCACAGAGTGGGTTTAGGTGGGATTTTAGGAAGGAATTGTTGGCTGTGAGGGTGGGGAGGGGCTGGGATAGAATTCCCAGAGAAGCTGTGGCTGCCCCATCCCTGCAAGTGTGCAAGGCCAGGTTGGTCCAACTTGGGATAGTGGGAGGTGTCCCTGCCCATGGCAGAGGGTTGGAAGCAGATGAGCTCTAAGGTCCCTTCCAACCCAAACCATTCTGTGATTCTGGGAACTTCCAGCCGTGGTTCTGCAGCAGCCCCACAGCCCCTTCCTGTGCTGCACCCACAGGGGCCCAACCAAGCTAGGGACCCCCCTCCAACCCCCCCCAAAACAGGCCAGAACCACCACTGCCATGATCTCCTCCCATCACCCACCCACCTGGCTGCCACAGGACCTCCAGGATCCATGGACATCCCCCACTCGGGACACTGGGGTGTCCAGTCAGTGTTGGACCTGCCTGACCCCCGGTCTGACCACAGCTCTGGGCTGTGCTGAGAACCAAAGCCTTCTTTTGGGAGGGACATGCCAGCTTGGAGACTCCCTGCACCATCCCACCAGGAGATGCTCCAAGCTGGAATGTTGGAGCTCTGTCCCCTCCCCGAGGGCTCTTCCTCTCCTCAGAGGCTCTGTCCCCTCCCTATCACTGCCCTCCGAGCATCCCAAATGGGAATCCCAAGTGGGAATGTCTGGGCTGCCTCTCTCCAGGTTCTCCCTCCTCGGCCAGCACTTGCTTCTTTCTGATCCTGGATGTCATCGAGGGTGGAAAATGTGACAGGAAGGAAGGGAGGCTTTTTTTTCTCTCTCCCCCCCCCCCCCCACCTCCTGCTAAATATGGACTGACATTAAAAAAAAAAAATCCAAATACTGTCGTGAAAGGAATCCCAACCTCTGTTTGTTGGAGGAGGAGGGAAAAAGAGCCCCGACGTTTTCTGGCTTTTTGGCCATGAGGTTCCAGCTGGGAAGTTTCGCAAGGAGCGGGGCAGTCCTTGCCGGGAGCCTCAGGAATTTACTGAGCTTGTTCACAGGACGCTCTCAGCAGCGTCTTATGCTAAAAAAAAAATTACTCATCCTTTCTCTGCCTGGCCGTGGCTGGGGAGGAGAGAGGAGGGGGGCAGCAGCTTGTTGTGAGCATGCAGGAGATACTTGGAAATATTGAAGGCTTGCTCCTCCTGTACAAGGAGTTCTAGAAACAGGAAATAAAGCTGCAGCCCCCAAGAGGAGTTTTTCATCTTTATTATTTTAATTCCTGTTGCTGCAGCAGCCCGTGGCAGGAGAGGGGAGGGTGAGCACGGGGTGGCTGCAGCAGGGTTTGCTCTGTTGAGCATTGGGTGCTAACTCGTGATAAATTGGGAAACCTTGGAGGTTTTTGGCAGCCTGATGGGTTCTGTGATTCTGTGTTGGGGATCCTGGCAGGTGCTGGAATAGAGCTTTCCCGTTTCCAGGGCACTGCTGTCCTGCCACTGTGCTGCTCCCAGGCTAAGGAGATGCAGCTCTGCCCTCCTGAAGTGTCACTCTCAAATAACCGATTCTCTGTGCTGCTCCGTGATGTTGGTCCACGTCCAACATCAATATCCTCGTGGAAGAGTAATTTGAATTCCCTCTCTGCCTGTCTCCTCCCTCTGTTCTGCTCCAGCCCTCTGTGTTTGCAGTGGGGTGGTGGGTCCTGGATAAGGGTTTGGTTTAACTCAGTGATTCTGAGCCAGCGTGGAGGGCGCAGGTTGTGCGACCTCTGCCGTGCTCAGCTGAACCCCAGTGGCACTGTCGTGGTCTGTGTGATGCCCCAAAACACTCAGCAGCCTGGGAGGGGATATTTTACCCAGAACAGGGTGCCCGTGTGCTCCCACAGGGGCAGGAGAGGCACCAGCTGCTGCCTGGTGCCTCCCTCGTGGTGTCACAGGGGCAGGAGGTCGCTCAGCCCTCGCCGCCGCTTTCTGGGCTCATTCACAAATCGCATTTTCCTCTGGAAATCAAACAAATCCCTGGGCTTTCCTGTCGCAGTGGAAGTCATTTAAACATGACCAGGTCCTTAAGCATCTCCAAAGCCTGTGGACAGGAAGAGACACTCGAGCTGAGGGGTGGGAAATGTCCGCGTTTACAGCAGTGGCTGATTCATCTCCTGCTCTTAACGCTTTCCCTCCTGCTCTCGGTGGCATCCAGCTGGGTTGTTTCAAGGCTTGGAGGCTGAGGAGGCTCCCAGCTGGCTCCCAGGATGCTGCTGGGTTCTGTACACCGTGTTTCTGTGGTTTGGGGTGGAAAAGGAATGGGTGTTTGGGGGTGTGTGGTTATCCGGGTCGGATAACCGGAACGTCGGCAGTCACAGTAGGAAAGATTAATATTTAATATGTAGGGTATGAACCTTTGTGCTTAATCACCATCTGAAGGGCTTAGGAAGAGATTTAGTGATAAAGCAAGTGATTCCCAAACTGTCCAGAGTGATTTCTTGCGCCTTCCTCTGGAGCAGCTGGTCCTGGATGTTGCTGGAGGCTGGTGCGAGCCTGTTCTTCCTGATGTCTCCAGCTTTTGTAAGTGGGCAGAGTGGCTTTCATCACGAGTGCTTGCTTCTCATTAAACTCACAAATACTCTGGAAACCTTTTCTCTCTGATGCAGCTCACGTGGCTGGGCTGTAAGTACCTGTCAGTGCTTGAAACTTCCTTGTGTAGCCAGAGCTCGTGGGAAACACGTCGTGGGATCCGTGGGTGTTGTCCCTGTCACACACATCTGCCCAGCCACTGGTCCAGAAGCAGCTCGTTCGGATTTTTCTCTGGCCAACCTCTTTAGGGGACCCTAAATGTCATCCCCAGGCCCCAGTGTGCTGCTGGAGCTCCCCATAGCAGTGATGCTCCTTTCTGTGGCTGCTCCTCACTGATCCACTTGGGTTTTTGCTGCAGCAGAAGGTGTTTTGTGGTACAGCAGAGTGGGGGCTGCTGTTTGTGCGGGTAGGAGGTGATGGTGGGAGTGTGCTGTGTCCAGATCTGGAGTCCTCAGTACAGGAAAGACATGGACCTGTTGGAGCAGGTCCAGAGGAGGCCCCGGAGATGCTGCCAGGGCTGGAGCCCCTCTGCTCTGGAGCCAGGCTGGGAGAGCTGGGGGGGTTCCCCTGGAGAAGGGAAGGATCCAGGGAGAGCTTGGAGCCCCTGGCAGAGCCTGAAGGGGCTCCAGGAGAGCTGGAGAGGGACTGGGGACAAGGGCTGGGGGCACAGGACACAGGGAATGGCTTCCCACTGAGAGAGATTGGATTTAAATTGGATGTTAGGAAGGCTATGAGGGTGGGGAGGCCCTGGCACAGGTTGCCCAGAGAAGTTGTGGCTGCCCCATCCCTGGAAGTGTCCAAGGCCAGGCTGGAGCCACCTGGGACAGTGGGAGGTGTCCCTGCCCATGGCAGGGGATGGAACTGGATGAGCTTTGGGGTCCCTTCCAACCCAAACCATCCTGTGATTCCATGATTCCATGTGTTGCAAGGGAACTTGAAGGTCATCCAGTTCCAACCCCTGCCATGGGCAGGGACACCTTCCATTAGCCCACGTTGCTCCAGGCCCTGTCCAGCCTGGCCTGGATAGCCCTGCTTTCATCCCATGTGCAAACAGATCACTTGCTCAGGCAGCAGCCACTCTTTATTCCAGAATAATTTGTTGTCCTAATTCCTTCCTGTTGAAGCAACTCCATTTTGCGTGGAATAATTAGTACTAATTTGGGCCTGGGATGGAAAACAAGAGTTCTCTGACTTCAGAGGAGGAGACAGGAGTGCAACCTCTGCCTTTCCTGCATGAGTCAGGTCGTGCTGTGCCATCCCTCCTCTGAAGGAAAATTAAACCCTGTCTGTGAGACCAAACGTCCCAGGTTGGTGGGAGGGAGCAGGAGGTGGAGGTGTCATGGATTTTAAGCCTTCTGCTGTTGCAGGGAGCTGAGGACATGTGTGGTGAGGGGGAATGGGCCACCACCTCCTTCCCTCTTGGCTGACACTGAGGAACAAATAAACAGAAATGTTCCCACCGCGCCGATGTGAAAAGCTGCCTCTGAGCCAGCCTGGCCTGCTCGTGGATTCCTGGCACTCCAGCCAAGCACTTGAGACCTTTTTATTGCCATAACGAGGATTTCCTGATCCTGCCCCACAGTCTGACTCTATTTTCTGGTCCTTCCCTTCCAGGGAAGACATCCCTGCTCTGCCTTCCTTTGTGTAGGAAGGGAAAACAGCCAAATCCCTTCCCTCCCCCAAATCCCTGTGTGTTTGAAGAAGGGGAGGTGCAGGCATCCTTCCTGGCTTCCCTGGCACTTACCTGGGAAGCATGAGATGAATTCCAGCACAGGATTGTGCCTGGCTGTCTCTGGTAGGCTCAGTGTTTGCTGATGGGGTTTTGAGCACCAAAACCCCATTAGGTTTTGGGGATGGGGTCTTCAGGATGAGTCCTGGAGGCTGTGGAAATGGGAGATGTCTAACCTTGAAATCCCAGCTGGCAAGAGGTGGGGTTCCCGGTGTCTGGATACCCAAGAACACACCACAAACCCACCACAAACCTTGGCTTGGTGGATGCTGCTTAGACAGAGAGTTTCAAGACCTGCTTGACACTCCAGTACATGGATAAAAGTGTGTTAGAGGCTGATTGCAGAGGTGCTGGGGCAACATACCTGTCTGAAAAAACAGGGTTTGGCATGTTGGAGCTTGTAGGTTTTGTGTATCCAAGTTAAGTAATAGGTGACAGGAAACCTTGATCCAGGCATGAGCAGTGAATCAATCAGTGCTGGATTGCTCTGGGATTGAACCAGCCTCCCCTGGGATGACTGTCCTCCCATATCATGCCTGATATTTTGAAATAATCTCTGAGTTAAGATTGTTCTGGTGATCTAAACCCCCCAGGGGTTTAGCTGGCTGTGGGTTCCACCCCATGGGAGGTGACCTTGCTCTGAGGCTGCAGAGAGCAGCAGTTCCTGGTGTAATTCCTGAAGGCAGGATGTCTCCCTGGGTCTGTGCTCACATTGTGTCCCCCAAGGACTTGGGGATCTTCTGCCCAGAAGGCAGAAGAAAAGAACTTGTAGAGGCTCTCCCCAAAAATGGCACATAACCATTGTTGTTTCCCTGCTGTGCACCCGGAGTGTTTCTTCTGGGAACACTGGCAATGGAATCACAGAAAGGTTTGGGTTGGGAGGACCTTAAAGATCATCTAATCTCACCCCCTGCCCTGGGCAGGGACACCTCCCACTATCCCAGGTTGCTCCAGCCTGCCTTTGGACACTTCCAGGGATGGGGCAGCCACAGCTTCTCTGCCCAACCTGTGGCAGGACATCATCACCCTCCCAGCAGAGAACTTCCTCCTAATATCCAATCTAAACCTTCTCCCTGTCACTTTGAAGCCATTCCCCCTTGTGCTGTCACTCCAGGCTTTTGTAAAAAGTCCCTTTCCATGTTTCTTGTTGGCTCCCTTCAGACACTGGAAGGCTGCAGTTAGTTCACCCCAAAGCCTTTTCTTTTCCAGGCTGACCAGTCCCAATTCTCTCAGCTTTTCCTCATGGCAGAGATGCTCTCTCCTTCTTTTCATCTTGGGAGCCTCCTCTGGGCTGGCTCCAACAGGCCATGGCCATGAACTTGGACACCAAGCAGCAGATCCTCCTGTATTCCCTGGGATTGTGTGGCATCCATCCCTTGCTTTCCACTCTGTGTTTCTAGGGTTGGTGTCTCAGTTCCTACCATGGGGATTTCCAACACTTCATTCACCACCTTTGGCCAGCTCAGGGCCTGTAGTACCAATTTGTGTCAGTGAATGACATCCTGGTACATGTCAGAGAGGGTTCTGCAGCCAGGGAACCTATTCCTGCCCTCAGCATGGCTGCAACCAGCTCAAAATCCTGCTTGTTCCCAGCTGGGCATCTCTTACTCCATCCACAAAAAACTCTGCTGTGCAGACCCAGCCCTGGACCAGGGACAGGAACAACAGGGCTAGAGGAAGAAGGAACCTGCCAAAGCAGTGAAATGGGTGGAAGCAAAGCCAGGAAGGAGCTTGTGCTTGGTGTCAGGGTGACCCGAGACACTCAGCCAAACGTGGGGCAAAAGGGACAGATCTGAGAGTCCTGATGCTGATAGAGGTTTCTGGAAGGCTGAAACCCCAAAGTTAATAAATCTCACTGAGTAAGAGCAGAAATATGAACAGGATTTGTCTTTTAAGGAAAAAAAAAAAGCATTTTAGTGGTTTCTAAAGATTCCAGCAGTGCTCTGGGAAAGCACAGCCTCTTGTTCCAGGCACAGGAGTATCCTGGCTCTCAACCTGAAGGTTTTGAGGTACCATAAATTTTTCTGGTGATAGTGCAGGACAGGACAGGACAGCCTGCAAAACCTTACAGTTTGAATAATGTTTTTATCATGCCAGCAGATAATCATCTCACTTGTGTTCCAGAAGCAAAGCTCTTATGGAAGTGTTTGAGAAGCCTGAAAATAAATATATTCACATGTGTTTTCCAGTGTTGCTGAACACGTGGTTGTGTCTCAGAGCCTCTGGACTTCACTCTCTTGCAAACTGGCCACTCCTGAAGGCTCAGAAGTACAACTTCAGCCCAAATGCTGGAGCTCCATGCCCCTCCCATGGCAGACTCTAATGCCATCCTCTGAATTAGAGATGAACAGAGATGAGTTGGAAATTAATAATAAATTGGAAAGCATGGATAATCCTCAAGATTTTCTCTTGGGGAGACTTTAAACCTATTTGGCTACAGGCAAATAGATGTTTTTAATCCCAGTTGCCATGTAGAATTTGCATCCTCAATCCAGACAGGGTGGGAATACTGATCTTTGGTGGCAGCAGCTTGTCTTTAGATACTGGAGGACTGAGACTGGGATTAGAGGGATTGAATTATTTCCTGTGTTTATCTGGGAGTGTGCTTGACAACCCTTTTGGTGAAGAAATTCTCCAAGAAATAACCAATCTAACCCTCCCCTGGCACAGTTTGAAGCCTTTTCCTCTCATCCTGTCACTTGTTACCTGGGGGAAGAGCCTGCTCCCCACCTGGCTCCCCTCTCCTTTCAGGGAGTTGTATTCAGCTGCTTCATTTATCCTCTTTTCGTACTTGGTTTGATCTGCAGTGGTTGTGTAGGAGTTATTTTTTCACTCCAGGAGGTGAAATCTGTGGCCCAAACATTGCTCTGTGTTGCAGCAGTGCCTGGGCTGAGGCTGTGCTGTGCTGAGCAGGCAGCTCTGGCCTCCCAAAATCCAGCATCCAAATGAATAAAAGCAAAAATAATAAAATAGGGGAGGGCTAACTGGCAGAGAAAGGCAGGTTTGGAAGGGTTAAAATGAACCTCTGCTCTCCTGGGAGGTAACTAAAAGGCACAATCACCCTTTGTCATCTCTCCCATCCAGGATGACAAACCTGGTGGCTGCTTGAGCGCTTTCCACCTCCAGCCCATCCAAGTTAAGATGGTTTGGAGGGTCCCCACAGGTCTCCATCCCTCTTGGTGGCTGTTGAGAGGGTCCCTGTGTGAATTCAAGTCCCTTGGCCGGGGCTGCAGGGAAATTCTTGGTGCTGCAGGTGCACAAAGGTGTCAGATCTCTTGATCCACCCAGGAGAGGCTGTGGAGGCACCTGAGTGTCTGACACTGCTTCTTGTGTCCAGGTCTTATCCGTGGCATAACTGAGGATTTGCCCTTCAGATTTGTCCAACCAAGCCCTGTGTGTGTGTAGAGGTATTTGTCTTTTTTTTTTTCCACAATATTCTGTGGGGGTTGCTTGGGTTTATGTAACTTCCCATATGTTGCCCTCTTCCTGTGGAAACTCAAAGATAAATTGTGAAATGCAGGGAGCTGCTTTAAAAGGAGACATCCCCAGCTGGATCTTGGCCTGTTTGTGGCAAGAAAAGGGGAAACTCAGAGCCCTCTGCCCTTGTTCCCTCTCTCTCACAGCTCAGTGAGAATCTGATGCTGCCCCAGGCTGGGATGCTGCTCCAGGAGGAGGTCATGGAGAGCTGGATGCAGGTTCCAGAGCAGGCAGGTGCTGTAAGGAAGGCTGGTGGTTTCTCCATGGAGGGGCTGCAGCTCCAGAATTGTTCCCTGCAAACTCTTTTCACCCCTTTCCAAAGCTGCTGCATTCCCTACAGTGCACCTCTGCCCAGCAGAGTGGAGCTTAAAGTCAGTGTTTGTTGAATTGTTTGGCTGGACCTGATACTGCCAGGTGCTGCTTTATCTGCATTCCCATGTGCACCATGGAATTGCTTGGATTAGAAAACCCTCCAAGACCATCCAGTCCAACCCTTCCCAGCACTGCCAAGGCCACCCCTGCCCCATGTCCCCAAGTGCCACATCCACAGGGATTGGAAATCCCTCCAGGGATAGGGATCCAGCCCTGCCCTGGGCAGCTGTGCCAGGGATGGACAGTCCTTTTGGTGAAGAAATTTTCCCTAATTTCCAAACTAAACCTCCCCCGGCCCAGCCTGAGGCCATTCCCTCTCCTCCTGGCCCTTGTTCCTGGGAGCAGAGCCCAAACTCCTCTGCCTCCCCGCTCCTGTCAGAGATTGCAGAGAATTCCAGGTGCCCCCTGAGCCTCCTTTTCTCCAGGCTGAGCCCCCCCAGCTCCCTCAGCCCCTCCTGGTGCTCCAGACCCTTCCCCAGCTCCATTGCACATATCAGAGGGGCCTGAGGATCCTCAGCATGTCCCAGATGATGGGAGTTCTTGGGCTCCTATGGGACACAACCCTGGCACCTGGTAGGAGATTCATGGCTCTTGTTCACTGCAAACCTGAACAAAGCCCTTCCTCCATCACCTGGCTTGTCATTTTTGAAAATAGTTCAGTCCCAAGTGTGAGAGCAGTTGCTGGCAGAGCTTCCAGCCTGCCTCCAGCGTGGAATTGCACACCATGTAATTAGGGTCTCCCCAAACACCCATTTCCATTCCCTCTCCTACCCCCATGGAGCCAAGCCAGGAAGCCCAGCCCCTCAACAACCTCCCTTTTGAACTTCAAGGCTGAGAAGCTGAAGTTTTACTCTGAAAATTGGTCTTGTTTGACTGGTGGATGGAGAACGAGGAAGTCTGAGCACAAGTGGATGGGAGAGGTGGAAAGTCCTGAGGGGAAAAAGTGTTTCAGAGATGAGCCACAGAGGTCTGATGAGAGCTGGGTGGAAACTTCATCCAGGGCTCCTGGACAGCCAGGCAGCCTCAGCAGTGCTGGGAAAGCTGAGCTCCCCTGCATCCAAATCCAGGAATTGACCTATTCAGCGAGGGGGTTTTGTCAAAATTACTGCAAGATCATGACTGTTTTTAGGAAGCCAAGAACTTTGCTGTTGCTCAATACTCGTTCAGCTGCCTTGGTTTGGATGATTTGGAATGGTTTTGTTATTCTAGAGTGGATTTAGAGTTGCCAACACAGGATATTTGGAGATTAGTGTGTTTAGCTGCCGTGGAAAGAGGTCCTTGTGAGGTGGGGCATTGGCTTGGTGACATGACAGCAAAGGTGACTTTGGGCAGCAGAGCAGATTAGAACACCAGACTTGTAGTTCAACCTGTTTGAACTGTTTCTGCTGCCCAGGACAAGTTCCTCCCTTTTGCTGCCTGTAATCCAGAGTGCCTGAGTTTCATAGAATTATGGAATCATGGAATGGTTTGGGCTGGAAAGGACCTTAAAGAACATCTTATTCCAAACCCTTCCATGGGCAGGGACACCTTCCACTATCCCAAGTTGCTCCAAGACCCATCCAACCTGGCCTTGAACGCTTTCAAGGATGGGGCAGCCATCCTTGAGTTTGGAAGCTGCAAATCTCACCCACTGACAATTTGGTTCAGTTTGGCAGAGAATCTTTAAAACTGTGGTTTGAAGCCTTTAAGGATTAAGGATTCATCCTCTTAGGGGCCTCATGGTGCTCTGTGGGTGCAGGGGGATTTCATTTGGGGCTGTTCAGTGCCCCAGGGGCTGAGAAAAGTGGCACAGATTTAAGGGACTTGAAGCCTCGTGTGCTGAAATCCCACCCACCTGTGCCAGAGAAGATATTTCTGCCCAGCTGAGATCACCTTTTTCTCCTGCTGCTTCATTAAGGCCATGGAGTCACAGAAATGTCAGTAATTAACTGATGAAGGGCACGGGTGGTAGCACAGCATAGCATCCGGCTTCCATGGGCACGTGGGTGTTACTCCCCAGCAAAGGTCATCTTGGGATACCTTCACCTCCTCATCCTGGCCATGACTGTCCCATCCTACATCCAACACTTTCCATGTCATTCCAGCTGTTTCCAGCCCCCTGGATGATCAAGTCAGTGCCATGTGCCCCCTCCAAGATCAGAGTGCAGGTCCCAAGCCCAGGGGTAGGAAGGGGACTGCCACTTCCCCATTTTTTTTCCCCAATTTTGCCCCTTCCAGTAATTGTTGCCAGTCTTTTCAAGCATTCCTTGAGCTTTGTCTTCACCAACAGGGCTGGGCTGTTGGCACAGGGACATTGTTTTGCTGTGGAGGTGACAAATGGCAGCTCAGCCCCTTTGGGATGGAAGAGATTCCCTTCCCAGGGGAGCACCTGGCATCCAGAGCTCTGTCCTTCATGTCCCTCCCTGTCCTTATTAAAGGTGGAAATGCCAAACTTGGATGTAGGGTTGAACCAAGTGCACCATCAGCAGCAGGAATGTCAACTTCTCTTCCACTGCCCTCTAAAGGTCCTGCAGCCCCTGCTCTGGGGAGAATCAAAGTTCAGCCACTGGGGTCATTCATTTTGGTGGTTTTTTGGGAGAGCCAGTGTTGAGTCAAGCCTTGGGAGGCTGCCTGGCCTCTGACAGCTGCTGTGGCACAAACCCACCTTTGGATTTGGGCTACCAACTTCCATCTCTGGGCCAGCTCCCAGATCACATTCCTGTCTTTGACAAAAGCCACTGATTTTTGTGTCCTTCTTCCACTGGTTCTTCCAGTGACCCTGTGGTAGCTCTTCACTGTTCTCCAGCCAGTGCTGAAGCATCTCTGACCACCCCAATTTGCCTGTGGTCACTTGATGGGAGGTTACAAATGACCCCATCAAACTGTGGTGTTGGATGTTACATTAGAATCAATTTTTCTCATTGCTGATGGTTTTTCTTCATATATTTTTGGAAGCTCGGACCTAATTTTACTTTGAATCAGTCCAAACATTGAATAAAACACTCCAAAGCTTTCAAAGCATTTGGGCTGTGTTCTCTCTTCAGACATTCTCAGTCATTTCCATCCTGGATCTGACCCCAAATACCTGCTCTGAGCTGTGTGTGGGCTGCACAGGCCCTTGGATTTACCCCTGGAGAGCAGTGGGAAGCCTGGGGAACATTGGGAATGATGGTTTAGAGGAGAGGAACTGAAAATTCATGTGGTTAAATCTGTTCTTGCTAATCAGAGCCACTTAAATTTATTTTTGGGTGCAATTTTGATCCATCCTATTCTGGAGTTAAATTCATGGCTTGGGATTTGGGATTGTGTCCTGCTTCCTTCAGGCCTCCAGCTGCCAAACCCTCTCTTCTCCTCCATCCCCTGGCACATGGTATTGGAGTATCCCAACCTCCATCACTGCAGGTGTGTCAGATGGAGACACTGAGCTTGTACAGGTCTAAATTTTGGGGGGAAAAAACCCCCAGACTAACAAAAAAAACCCTATTTGTTTGTGCTGGATTTTTTTCCCTGCTCAGATCCCAGTGATGCTGAACAGGAGCTTCGTGCAGAAGAGTTCCCAAGTGTCGCTGCTGTTCTTAAAATGGTATGGGTTGGAAAAGACCTTAAAGATCATTGAGTCCCAACCCCCTGCCATGGGCAGGGGCACCTTCCACTATCTCAGGTTGCTCCAAGGCCCATCCAGCCTGTCCTTGAAGCCCAGCTCTCCTCACAGACATCCCCTGCCTTTACAAACCCGTCCCCTAAATTGTCTCCATTGACAAACATCACACTTTCATCAAGCACTTAATTCTTCCACTTGTGATTTTTCTTTCCTCTGGGCAGGGCTGTTCCTCAGCAGCTTTGAATGCAAAGGTGCCTGTTTGTTAAGCCTTTCCTGGCTGCAGAGTTGAGACTTTTTAATATCCCTGTCTTCTGTGAGAGCTCTCTTCCATGAACTTCCCTTCACTCGCCCCCCTCCTCCCATTTATCAAAGCCTGCCCTGCTCACAGATTTGGTGCCCAAGGAGGGACTGGTTGTGTCACACCAGACTTCCTGCTGTCCCTGGGGACAAGGGGAGACATGTGAAATGGAAGGAGGAGTTGGTGCTTCCGTGCTTATTGAGAAATGCCAGCTTTGGAGAAGCCCTAAGCCAGAATTCTCATGCTTGGAGGACAGATCTGATGTGCTGAATGATGCTGATCTCTTCCCACTCGAGTTGCCCACTGCCTGATCCTAAAGGTGATTTGTTCTCTTGGAAATGAGGCTTCTTCAGCTCACTTTAGGTAATGGGCAGCTGAGAAAGCAACACATTGGCTGTTTCCTAGCAGGAAACATCCTGCAGAGCTTTATTGCTAATAATAAGCTGCTGAATCTTGTCATCTTTGACAGCCAGGCATGTGCTGTGAGCTGAACTCAGTGGTTTAGTCACAGAATCACAGAATGGTTTGGGTTGGAAGGGACTGTAAAGATCATCCAGTTCTACCCCTCTGTCCCTGCCCTGGGCAGGGACACCTCCCACTGTCCCAGGTGGCTCCAACCTGGCCTTGGACACTTCCAGGGATCCAGGGGCAGCCACAGCTTCTCTGCCCAACCTGTGCCAGGGCCTCCCCACCCTCCCAGGGAAGGATTTCTCCCAATATCCAATCTAAACCTCCTCTCTTTGAGTCCTGCCCTGCAGCTTCTCTTTAACCTTGGTGCCAGCTGTACGTATTTCACCATTAATCTGCACTCAATATTCCCAATTCCTGCTTAATAATGGGGAGGGCCAAGCCCTGTCCTGTCAAAATCGGGTGTTCTCTGGGGCTCAGGCACAGCTCCTGGCTGAGCAGGGAGGGCTGTTGCCAGAAGGAACTGCAGCTGTGAAGAGCTGGTGAGTCGTTTTGTGGCAGAGGTGAGCTGATGTAAGACGGAGGTGGTGCTGTTTTGGAGAGTTTATTTTTCTGTTCCCTCCTTTCTGCACGTGTTGGGACCACGTCAGATGATCAAGCCAGGCAGCTCAGCTTGCTTTCCTTGGCATGGAGCCCTGTCCTGACTGTTCCTGTGCTGGCAGGTGAGCTGTCCCTGTGTGGCTGACTCTGGGAGTGCCTGGGCTGGGGGGTGGAGGAAAGAGGAGCTCTCACTTGGTAGCAGAGACCTGTGTGATCACCCAGGTGGGAGAATCCAGGGTAACCCACTGCACAACTCCCAGCTCCAGGCACCTGACTCCTGCCTGTGGATAGGCTGAATGAAAATGTGGGAGCCAAATGTGCCCTGCTGATAGTATCTGAACTATCTGTATCCAGATGTTTCCAGCTTGTAGTGCTAATTTCCACTTGCAGTTATCCAAGGGCTGACTCCAAGGTGCTCAGTGTCTGGGAAGAGGAGTGGAATTAACCTCAATGTTAGTCAGGTAGTCTGTTAATTTTTGTGACCTGACATCTCCTGCATCCAGGTAGGACAAGCCTGTCCATCCCCAAACTGTCACTTCTGTCTAAAAACCATCTGGCACTGAAGATTTTTCTTCATTATCCAGGTGAGAAGATTGAAAAGCAAGAGGAATCAGATTTTTGCCCAGGAAATTTCTTCCTTTTTGAGGACATTTCGTGTCTATTTTATTAGACAGTGTGAACAGCGTTCTCCAAAGGATGCTCTTCCCTCAGGACTGCATATGTTTTTCTTAAATTTCATCAGCACATGACCACAGAACACTGAAGGACTTACAGGAATGTTTCTAACTCCCTTTGAAAGGCAAGCTGTTCCTTCAGCCTCTTGCAGAATCACTCTGACAGGAGACACTGTAATCAGGCTGCAGAGGTAATTGCATTTGTAATGTGGAAGACAGAACAGAGTCTACAATTCTCATCCTCAACTGGCTCTGCAGGGACTCAAGGTAGTCCAAAAAAACCCCAAAACCAGCAGACCCAACTGTTGATTTTGACATCTGTGATTGGTCTGGGCAAAACATTAGGAAACAACATACTCGAGGGGACAAGATGAGCTCATACATCTGACTTTAAAGCAACATGCTCCTGTGGAAACTTGTTTCTGTGCCTATTCCAGAGCACTGGCTGCTGCCCGGGTCTCCTAAGCTCAGCTGAGTCAGCAAGTTCCAGTTCAACTTCTCTTCTGCCTTTTATTTAGTGCCTGTACCTGGGTTAACTCCATTCCTCTGTAACCACTCCTTTGTCAGAGGAAAGGCTTCCAGGATGCTGCCAGCAGCTTACAGTCCATTTCCTGAGGAGAGCTGCTTGCTTTTTTAAGTAGTTTGCCTGAAATCTTTACTATTCCAGGGCAGCTCAGTCTTCCTGTGTTGGTCAACCTTCTTGGGATGGAGTTCCAGCCACCCACACGCTCTGTCTGCATTCAGCTTTGAGTCTGGAGAACAAATCTGTGCCGTAGGATTTCTCCATCGCCGCGTTGTTGTTCCTTTGAAAAATTGGTGTGTGACAATCCTCGGTGGAGCAACTGAGATTTACAGCTCTCTGCTCTTTATTGCTGTTGGGTTTTGAAGGGTGTGGAGCTGGGAGAAGGGCTGGAGTGAGCCAGAGGGGTTGGATGTGCCAGTGCTGCAGTGGATCCTCGTGGCTCGTGCTGGGGATGCTCCTGCAAGAGCAAATCCTCCCTGGTCCTTCCTCAAGCCAGCCCTGAATGCAGGTCAGACTTTTTTGGTTTTCATAGCTTTTCAATATGAAGACAGTGAAAGGATCTGGGCATCCCAGGTAGAGATGAGCTTGTTTGCCTCCAAGTTTCTCTCTAATAAAGCCCTGGCATTCCCCGTTTGCCTGGCTGGAGCACCAGGCTGATTTCTTTCTTCTCTGTCATTGTAGGTGTGGTGTGGATATTGCTGATTCAGTCTCTGCTCTATCAAGAATATAATAAATTACCTTTTCAGGCTCTGATGTTTTGGGAGCAGGTGCCACCAGCCATTCTGGCTGTGCATGAGGTGATACAGGAGAAGCTTGTCCAGAACTGACTGTAGGCTCCTCTCTGCCTGAGAAGGATTTAACCTCCTTGAAAGGTTTCTATTCTCATTAAATCCACCTGTAGCAATGGAACCTGAAAAAGCCATGAACTCCCAGCTCCAGCAGACTGACTGGTGTTGGGGTTTGGGTTTTTAACCAGGGAAAATGAGTCAGCCTGTCCTCAGAAAGCACCAGGACTATCAGCTTGGCCACCATTTACCTGTTGCTCCCTTTTGTTACTCTGTTTTTCCTTTTGTTGAAGCTTTTAGGACCAGGGTGCATGTTTATGAGAAGGTCTGGGTGTTTCCCATTACTGGAGCTCTATTGTGTGTGTCTTCTCTGCTTATTTTGTTCAAAAGGAGGGCCAGAAAGATGCAGAGATCCAGACCTTGTCTGAACCTCAACTTGGAGTATCATTAACTGCTGACCTTAGGGAGCTGTACCTAATCACAAATTAATCTTTATAAACCAGCATTTGCACTGTAAAGATTCACGAGGTGATGACAAAGTCATTTAAAGTGCAACAGAATAAGAAATATTAACTGTTTTGGGGTTAAGGCTTTAAAGTTAGTACCTATCTAGAGGCCATAGAGAACTGGTGACTATGAAGTCATGGCAAACTTATACCAAACTCGTGTGTCCGGTCCTTGGGACACAGCTTTGGTGCTTCAGGGCCAACCTTTGCATACTGGGCACTGATATTTTCCGTTGTTCATCCCTTTTTCCTGAAGGAAAGAAC
The DNA here is from genome assembly GCA_013399895.1 of Serilophus lunatus. Taxonomy (NCBI): domain Eukaryota; kingdom Metazoa; phylum Chordata; class Aves; order Passeriformes; family Eurylaimidae; genus Serilophus; species Serilophus lunatus. Next base: position 384,694 of record VXBA01001285.1, read on the forward strand.
ACCTGGATGTGCAGCAATGCCCTGGTGCTGAAGGCACACCTTTGTCTTGTCAGCACATGGGAATATCTGCATGGAAAGTGGTGCTTGTGGAGATGGGAACCATCTGGGCTGAAGTCAGAGCACATGGGACACACAGACTGAACCCGCCCGTCTCGTTTGTCCTTTATTAATTAGACATGTTATCAGACTCATCTATGTTTCCTTTTCTCTTTCCAAACCAGTTCTACTGCTTCACTGCCCGCAGAGGCTCTGATGGGGAGCCCAGCTTGGATCCCTGAGACTGGCAGGGCTCCACTTGTTCACTGAGGTGTGTTAGCACCGTAAAAATTTGGGGGTGAGGACTCAGGAGAGCTCTGTGAGCTCTGGGGATCATAATTTTTGGAGTTGATGGGATTGTCCTGATAGCACAGGGCGGTTTGGGTTGGAAAGGACCTTAAAGACAATCCCAGTTCACACCCCCTGCCTTGGGCAGGGACACCTCCCACTGTCCCAGGTGGCTCCAACCTGGCCTTGGGTACTTGCAGGGATGGGGCAGCCACAGCTTCTCTGCCCAACCTGTGCTGCTACCAGCTGTAGGACACTTAAAAACTAAAAGGTGACTGGATAAACTCTTACAAGGAAAATATAAAGATCCTGGGCAGAAACAGTCTGTGTTGAAGACTGGGAAGTGTTCTGGGGAGAAAATTGTATGTGCTGGTGCGGGTGTGACCTTGCCTCCTTCCCAGACCTGCTGTGTGTGTGTTGCTGTTGGAGGTATTGAATTAAATGGATCTTGGATGGGGTCTGTTGTGCACAATGGCACAGTGTCAGTCTGTCCATATCCACGCTCAGTTTTAAGATTTTATTGAAGGACAGAAAAACCTTTTAAAGTGCTCAGGTGGGAGCCAGGAGTAGGGATTTCCCCAGGCTTCCCTTTGGACTCCTGTTCCCCAGGGGTTTGATATCCACATCCTCAATGGCAGTGCCCTTATCTGCACGTGGGGGTGAAGTGGATCATAAAACCCTTCTAGTGAGCACCTTACAGTCTCCAGCTGTGCCAGGGGAGGCTCAGGTTGGACATTAGGAGGAAATTCTTCCTGGGTGATGAAACATTGGAATGGGCTGCCCAGGAAGGTGGTGGAGGCACCATCCCTGGAGGTGTTCAGGGAGAGACTGGATGTGGCACTCAGTGCAGTGGTCTGGGGGACGAGGTGGTGGCTGGTCATAGGTTGGCCTCAATGATTGATCTCAGTGGTCTCTTCCAACCCAACTGATCCTGTCATTCCGTGAGTGTGGTGTGCCCACCTCTGATGGAGAGACAGGGAAACAGGAGTTGGACTCGCTGACCCTTGTGGATCGAGCTCAGGATGTTCTGTGAAACCCCATAAAACCAACCTGAGTATCTGCCTTTCAGACACCTGGATTTGTTTAACGGCCACCTCTGGGTGAGGTGAAGGAGAGATCTGTGGATCTGCTTTGTGTCTGATGCTCTTCCAGGGAAAATATTCACTCACTGAAAGAGCAGCAGGATCATCCCTGGGCTTGTCGGCTGGCTTGGATACTGCCCAGATCCCCTCCCTTCCAGCAGGACAGGGTGATCACCATGCCCAGGCTCTTTACACCCAGCATATGTTATCCTTGCAGTCCTTCTCCCAGGCATTCCTTTGTGCAGGCACAGCATCTACCGTGGTAATAGGATGCAAGTTAATTGGGTCCCTCAGTGCTGGGATATTTCCTGCTGTTCCATCCTCTTCCCGAAGCTACACCTCCACCTCGGGAGCTTCCCTGCTGCTGAAGATGTGATGCTGAGCTCTCCACCATGCCTGGAGCCAGCAGAAGTTAAATCCCAGATAAACCTTTGGGGATGCAGATGCTGAGAGGCTGCTGGGGTCATTTCAATTGTGGTGTGTTTATGGAGCTTGCTGCAAACACAGCAGGAGGCTGATGCTTCTCCAGAGCCTGGAAGCCAAAGGTGGATCGATCCCAGGGAGCTGTGGGACACAGGAATGTGCTGGTGGAGATCTCAGCTGGGTTGATTCCAGCTGAGGGTGAAATCTCCCTGTGTCCTGTGCTTCCTCCTCAACTTGTGTCCAGCTCTCTAATGATTTTATAACTCGATTTTGTCGTCTGATTCCTCCCGAAAGCAAACCAACCCTGTTGCTAGGGATGGGGGGGGGGGGAAAATCCCTCAGGAATACTCATCTCCAGCAGTCCAACACTGCAGATAACATTGAGTCACAGCTGAAAAGCCTCGAAGCAAAACAGATGTTGAGTTTTTAGTGACTAAGTATAAAGTATTAAAGGTACCAGATGAGCAAAGTTTTAAGTGAAGTATCCAATTTGTGGTTGGCAGCTGGGACAAAGCATGAGCAAACAAGGTGCAATGCAGAAATGGTCTCTCTCCTGTCTTATACATGCATGCCTGCGTGTTTTCACAAAACTTTGTTTTCCAGTTTTTCCCATTTTTTTAAATAGGTCTTTCCATCTTGACTCATTCTCTCTGTAGTTGTAACCTTTAGTTCTGGGTGGGAAGGCAATTATTTTGTGAGACATGAGACCAGTGGCAGGGTGAGTGGGCTTTTGTTGCTGCCTCTGTCATCTCCTTGTTTGACAGGTCACTTCTCTAGGAGTGGCTTGTGTCTGTGAAGTTGGGGATAATTGTATGTGTTCTCAAAAATAAGGAAACTGGACTTAATGGTGCTTCTGCTCAGCCCCACTTTTGAATTCATGAATGAATAGAAAACTTGGAATGTGACTGTCATGCAGCTGTTATTGTCTGAGTAAGAGACAATTTTTGATGATCTGTGTTCTTAAAAACAAATAAATGACTATGATCTCAGGATCCTGGGCTCGTTGGGCAGCCAGCTCTGGGAGCTCCTTGAGATGCTGGTGGGGTAGGTGCTGGGTTCCCATTGCTTTGGTCCTTGGTGAGAAACCTGCAGCACTGCCTGGCTGTGTGAAGCACAGGTGCTGTGTCCCTATTTGCCACCCAAACCCGAGCACATGAGAACATCAAAGGGGAGGAATTGTGTCCTGGTCCCTCTTCCCAGCATCGTGTCAGTGCAGGTGCTTGTGGGTTCATCAAGTCCAATGAATATCTGATGTAAAACACATTAAAATGCTGAGAAAGAAGAGCATGGCCAGAACTTCCCTCCCAGGTAAATCCATCAGTCACTGCACTCTGTAATTTTGGGAGTGGTGACTGGCATATTTGGCTGCCCAGCACCACAACATCATCAGGGAAGGATGGAACAGACCTTGGGCTGACCAGGCTGCTTCTCCCTGGTGTGTGGTAAGTGCATTTGTACTGCTGAGCCCACGTGGGAGCTGAAGCCAAGGCTCCATCCCACCAGTCCTGCAGGATTTAGCTTTGTTATTGGCAAGCTCTGGATGGTTTCTATTAAGAAAAAGGCTTTTTGGATCTCTTCTGAGGGTGCCTCCCTTTGGAGGCTCTCTCAGGAACCCATGTGCTGAGCACTTAATCTTCCACTCCACTTAAGAGAAGAGGGACAGACTCCAAACCCTTGTTGGCACCTTATTTCACTTAATTCTTGCATTTAATTGTTCTTCATTCAGCTTTTAAGAGAGTCTCTGCCAAAATCAAGAAGCTAAAAATTAAAGTAATTATTGTGGTGATGGAAACAATCAAAGAGGCCATCAGGCTCCTGGTCTGTGTGCTGTGAGGAAAGGAGCAGGCTGGGACTGAGCTGATCTCCAGGGACATGCTGGGCTCCAAGAGTTAATTTTGCCCCTGGCTTCTGTGTCCATGAGTAATCCATTTGTGCTGGGAGGAAATGGCAAGTTCTTGCAGCACTACTGGAGAAAATGATGCCTATTTATCATATGATGCTCTCTGTGCCTATTTTATTTGTCCTTCATCTGAACTAAGCTCTTTGGTGATGAGCTTTCCTGTCTGACAGCAGATTTCATAGTGACCTACAAGTGTTTTTTTTCTTTCCTGCATGTGCTGTTTCCCTGCAATGCCTCACACAACCCTGGGCACCAGTGTATGCTGGGAAGGAGCTTGGCAGGAAAGGACCTGAGAGGGTCCTGGTGGACACCAACCTGACCCTGAGCCAGCAACGAGCCCTTGGGACAAAGGACAGTGATGTCCTGGGCTGTGAGAGACAAAGCAGTGCCAGCAGGTCCAGGGAGGGGATCCTGCCCCTCTGCTCAGCACTGGTGGGGCCACACCTGGAGCACTGGGTCCAGTTCTGTCTCCCCAGTACAAGAGAGACGTGGACAGACTGGAGAGAGCCCAGGGAAAGGACTGGAGCAACTCTGCTCTGAGGAAAGGCTGGGAGAGCTGGGACTGCTCAGCCTGGAGAAGAGAAGGCTCCTGGGATCCACAAACACCTGCAGGGAGGTAGAGAGAGGACAGAGCCAGGCTCTTTCCAGAGGTGCCCATGGACAGGGCAAGGAGCAATGAGCTCAGCCTGAGACCCAGGAGGGTCCCTCTGAACATCAGGAAACACGTTTTGACTGTGGAGATGAAGGAGCACTGGCACAGGTTGTCCAGGGAGGCTGTGGAATCTCCATCCTTGGAGATACTCAAGATTTAAGTGGGCACAGTCATGGGCAGCAGGTGCTGGGCACGGGGTTGGACCAGATGATCTCCAGGGGTTCCTTCTGACCTCAAGTGCTCTTGGACTCTGAGATAAGGAGGTTGAGGTGCTCAGGACACAGAGGGCTGGGCTGAGCCCTCCATAGGGGTGTGACTGTGTGCACAAATGCAGCTCCACTTGGCTGCTACAGCACTGTGTGATCACACCTCCTTCGCTGCATGTGGTGCTGTAAAAATGTAAAATGGCTCAATAATCCTTCTCCTGCTGTTTTGGATTAATTTCTATCTTTATGCCATGTGTTTTCTTTGCTTGCTTCCTCCTTTCACCTTCCCAGCTGTCTCCTCAGAGCAAACTTTTGTGACTCTTATTGTTCTGCCTGTTTTCATTCTTCTTCTTAGGTAAATGTGTCTTTTTCTTTTTTTTTTTTTTTCCAAGTGTGGGTTCCTAAATCTCTGCAAAACACTCTTTCCCTGCTGCATTTTGAAGTATTAGTTGCAAAAACCAAGGGAGAAATGAAAACAATTGAGGTGCATGTCTTCCTTTATCTGGTTTTCTTTTTAAATGTGACTAAAGCCACTGATAAATAATGATAATTTTTGGTACCATCTGTGAGTGCAGAACCAAGCTGTTTCAGAGCAGCATTTTTGGTGGTTTATCTGTTCAGGGGGAAGGAAAAAGGCTCTTTGCATTAGCAGCAATAACCTATCTGCCACAAATTGTAGTCTGTGCTCCCATCTACCACTAAAACCCAAAGCAAACAAAGATTCTTGCAGAGATAGGAAACATTTTGGGTGTAATTGCTGGGAGGTCTTTGCTGTCACAATTTTTGGGTTCACACAGACAGTGCTGCGGTTCACTGGGGTGGGTTTGTTAGGAGCTCTCCCTGGGCTCTAATTTGACATTTTTGGCAGCTCTGTGGGTTTTAAACACCCTCTGCAAGAGTCTCCTGGCCACACTGAGTGAAAAAATGTCCTGTGGAGGGAGGGAAGGGGCCAGTGAGTGGAGGCACAGCTGAGCTACGAGATCAAACTGGGAGACTCCCAGTTTCCCATCTGATCCAAGAGGTGGTGGTGGTGGAGTCAGTTGGATTTGGCTCAGAAGACCTTGCCAGTACCAGGACTTAATTTTAGATCTCCTTTGGAGGCTGAAGGAATAAAAACAAACCTTGAATACAGTCTGGAAAACTATGGAGCAGGTCTGGCTCCCGTGTGTTAGAACCACACGTGGGTGAGGTCTCACCTGCAAAGTGCTCGTGGCTTTTTCTGGTGTGTTTATCTCTGGGTCATGTGAGATTCCCAAACCAGAATTGGGTTGTGATTTAGCATCAGTCTCTCAAATCAGAACTGGGCTGTGATTTAGCATCACTTTCCCAAAGCAGAATTGGGCTGTGATTTAACATCACTTTCCCAAACCAGAATTGGATTAGCATCAGGTCTTTGGGGAAGCTTGTCACAGCAATGTGTAACAGAGTAATAAAACCTTAACTACTTTGCTTTAATGTGTCAAATGACTCATTTATAGTATCATCTGGGAGAGATGAGGCTCTAGAAGATAAGTAAGACTTGCATAGAGAGGGGAGTATTGAGTAATGGACCCACAGCTATAATTGGAGGGGGAATAGATCTTCCATTTCAGATCTGAGGAAGTGGTTTGTAAGTAAATGATACTTCTCTCAACTTCCTCCACACATTCTCCACTTCCTATCTGCAGTATTCCTGTTATAAATAACTGCTTGGCTCAATCCTGGAGGCAGATCCTGCCTGCATCTCTCTCTCTGTTAAATAGAAGTTGAGGTCCAGCAGGTTGGTGGGTAGTCCTGGTCTTCTGGGAGCACGAAATCGATGTGGAAGCAAGAAAAACATCATGTCCTTATAACTAACCCCTTTTCCCTCTGGTTAATTCCCCTTTCATGTCTGAATTTGGAGCACCCATCCCACAGGGAAGCCAGAGAAGTGGCAGACAGACGTACAAAGGATTATTATATTTGATCAGGCTTGGAAATGGGCTGGAGATAAAGCCCTTGGTGTTTACTGGGCCATTAAACATTTATTATCATCTCTCCCAGTGTTCTGGTAGCTGTAAGTAACAGCTGTGATCAAAGAGTGGGGTCAGCAGTGGCCTTTTGCACCGATGCTTGTAAATGGAGAAGCAGGTCCTGTGATTTTTTTAAGAGCTTTTTTGGGGGAAGGATCTGCCCAGATGCCTTGGAGGGAAGGGGCAGATGAGCTGGCAGCCCAGAGCTCCTCCTTATCACGAGGAAATGCTGAAATCTTAGGAAGTGGGAGAATTTAAACAACAAAGAAAAAAAAAAGAGATTAGGGCCAGAGTTAGGAGTTAATTTATCCCTGCCCTTCCTAACAAAAACACTTTATGCCCTCAGATCAGAACAGCCTTTGGGTCTGGGTTTAATTAGGTGGAAGGAGGGTTTCTTGCCTCTCCCCCAGCTCAGCTTGATGAGGCATTTCCATCATCAGACTTTTATTGCCCTTTTTCCCCCTGCCCAAGCTTTGGCAGGGAAAGGGGAAGCATTGCTGCAGGGCTGAGACTCAGCTCCTGGGCTCTGAGCTGCAGCACCTGGTCAGATGGTGGGGCTTTTGAAAGGAGGAATATGAAGGGATTACTCTATTGCTGGGAGGCCCCAGCCAGCAATCCTGGTGATTCCTTCCACAGGCAATCCCTGTGAAGTCAATGAGATTGGGAAGCGTGTAAGTCAATGTGGAATTTGGCGTTTTCCTAGAGAAGTGGGGGGATATTTGTTTTATTTGCATATAAATCACTTCTAATAAGGCTGCATAGCCCTGACTGATCCTTCTCATCACACCACTGCTCCTTCCACTCCCAGAGTTAACTCTCGCCATCCTCTCATTTTTAAATGAATTTTTTAAAAATCAAAATAAAGCTCCTACGTGGGAATTATGCGTGGTTGCTGCTGGGAATGACTCAGGAGGGAGCATGTCCTGGTGTGCTTGGGGCCTGTGGTGTGAACAGAGAAAGGAGAAGGGCTTGTTTTCACACTTTCTCACTCTGAGCCTGTGACATGTTCCTGTTCCACCATTTAGATGTCATCAGGCTGAGGGATAATTAGAGGGAGCCTGTTTTGCTGCAGAGCTGGGTTGGGAATCCACGTTGCCTTGAGCAGGCTGGGGTTTTTTTTTTTGTTGGGGAATGTGAAGTGGTGAAGTGGGTGTCCAGGGAGCTTTGCTGCACCACGAGGGAGAAGATGCTCTGCTGCTTCTTCCCTGTGTCTGCAGAATGTATCTCCCTTCTAGAACTCAAAATAAATGAATTCATGGAGCCACGGAATGGTTTGGGTTGGAAGGGACCTTAAAGACCCTCCAGTTCCAAGACATGAGCAGAGACACCTCCCTCTATCCCAGGTTGCTCCAACCTGACCTTGGGCACTCCCAGGGATGGGGCAGCCACAGCTTCTCTGCCCAACCTGTGCCAGGGCCTCCCCACCCTCCCAGGGATAAATTTCTTCCTGATATCTAAGTTGGTCATCCCATTTATCAAATGCAAATATAAAAGCCACCATTGCTCTGCTCTGAGCTGGAGTGGGTATTTTGGTTCTTTCAGTGGTGCTCTGCAACCCAGCAGTCTCCCATCACCTACCCCCACATGTTCAAGGGAATCCTGGTTGCTGCTCTAGGAGCCCTCTGACATCAGTTCTGCTGCCTGGGTGCTGGTGGGTGGTTTGGGTGCTGTGCACAGCATCTCACTCCGTGTGAGAGGACTTTAAAGGTCTAAAAAAGCACTAAGACAAAGAGCATCAGTTTTTCTCTTGCTACTTTGAGGAGGACATTGAATTTTGACAGATATTCCAACAGCATGGGTGGGTCCAGCTCTTTGAGACTCATATAAAAATGCTTCTGGGCTGTTTGTGGAGAATGTGGCCAGTTGGGCTGAAAGTGAAATCTAAAACTGGAAAAGTCCTACAGAAAGTAAATGAGGAGCCAAATATACATATCTGAGGAATTGAGGAGAGAACCATGTCCCATGAAGCTGGTTGCCAAGGGGATAATTCACTGGTCTCTCCCCCAGCTTGCTGAAATAGTTATTGTTTTCCACTCCTCCTTGCCAACATACCCACGGCTCCAGAAGAGCCACCTCTCGCTCCTGTTGATGCTCTTATCTGATACATCCCTAATTCCACCTCAGGGCTGTTTTCATGAGCAGAGTGTAGCTTTGAAGGCACCTTCCTCTGTTCCAGGCCTCCAGAAGGGTTTGTGAGGTTGAAAGGTTCATCCCCTTTTCCCACTGATGCTGTCTGGCCTCATGAGTGCCCCACTCCTGCCCCATAAACCTGCTCTTCCACCAAAAAAAAAGAGAAAATAAAGTAGATTTTAAGGAAGAGGTCTAGATTTGGATGTAAAGATATGTCACAAATGGAGATCTTTCCAGCTTCAGGACAAGTGGCATATGTTCCTTCTTGTCCTTCTTGTCCAGGACAATTTAAGACTAATTTTTTTGTTGTTCATTAGGTCTTGGTGTATTAGCAGGCTACATAAATTGGGTTATTCCCTAAATCCCTTGATTTGTGGTCTTCAGTCCTCTTTTTGACCATCTCCATGCCTTCTGCAGGCTGATATTCTTCCAGCTGTGCTTGGAATACTCAGATAAACTTATTTTGTGTGGAATCTTCATTAGTGGCTGGGACAATCTCAGTCACCTGCAATAAAATCCAAGCAGTTGGGGCAGTAAAAAAGGCTTTTGTTTGACATGACAAGCCACTCACTGGGTGTTCCTCTTTGCAGGGTGCATCGAGAATAATCCTCAGCCTTAATAAGGATTGATTGTTTTACTCCTCACCGTCGTCCCAGTTTGATTTTAATTGGGATTTTAATTGACCGTCGCCTTGGGGAGGTGAAGAGGTGGATGAACGTCCCTTTCCAGGTACAGTAGAAGCACTGGCGAGGTGTTTGGGGGATGGAGGTGGTACTGGTGTGGCCTTTGGAGGTTCTGGGATGTGCAGCTTCCTCATGGGATCCCATCCCTCAGCCTCACCTGCGTTCCTTCGTTTGATCCCAGTGAGCCCAGACTTCTTAAACTGGGGGTGTTGTCTTTGTTTAGATGCAAATTTGAACAAATTTGGTGTTTTCTCTTTATTTGCCTGAAAGAACCTTTCATTTTTGAAGCTTCTAGTTTTTCGTGTGAGTATCAATATTTGCATTATTTTGAGGGCTTAAGGTTTTTTCTTCTTTTCTTCACAAATCAATATTAGAGTAAAACACACTGACCTCTGCCCTTACCTTGGCACAGGTGGGCACAGAACTCTGGCATGAGTGATTTGTTAAGGAGAGGGGAAAATAAATAGCCCAGAGTCTTCTTGATGAAAGGAAGGTCATGGAGTAAGAAGGCAGGTTATAGAATAAGAAGGAAAGTTACTCAGGGCATTGGTGAATTAAAACCCAATATCCATCAGGGAGTTTGTTGGGAAGTTTTTCTAGTCTTAAGTTCTTCCCGTGGTCTGACTTGAGGAAAAGATTGAGGAATGCTTTTAAAAATGAAAAATAAAACCCTTACTGTCAGATTTCTGGTTGAGTATTCCAAGGAACTCGTTCCAACCCAAGTGGATTCAGTGCTTGGATGCTGCTGCTGGTGTAGCAAATGAGGATGTGTGTGTGAAACCTGGTGATTTGTATAAAAAAGGGCCTTTCCTTAAAGCATGTCTTGTTGCTGTGGTTTCCAAGATTCACCCTGTCTGGAGAAGAAGTTTGTGTTTGTGGTTTGATCTTTCCTTAAAGCTTGTACACAGGGTCCTGCCAACACTGCCCTGCTTCACACACTCGACCAATTTATGGTTTCATATAAAAATTCTTTGATCTGTCTGCAAATCTGGTTGTGATACCTCCGTGCCAGACTGAAACCAGTCCTAACTTTTAGGGATGACTAAATCCTTCACTCAGAAGTTGTGTGATACTTAGCAGTCAGGTTCAGCTCTGTTTGTGTGTGTTTCTCTCTGTACTTCACTGAATTTCATGTTGCATTTTGCTTTTTAGTCCTTTTTTTTTTGCTCACTTTTTGATTTGGGTATAACCCCTAGTGAGGTCAATAGCTGAATTCATCCCAGTAATTAGGCCTGTCCTTGCAGGGCTGGGAGCAGACTTGGATGATCCATGTGGGTCCCTTCTAAGTCAGGAAATTCTGTGATTCTCTGATTCTAATTTACTGAGAAGTGGCCACCTGTCCTAGAAGAAGTTCTTTCTCTTTAGTGCCTGCTTTCTCCATAGCTGATCCCAGAAAAGGATTAAGTTCCACAAGACTAAAATCAGAGATATAAAAGGAATTTGTGTATGATGCTCACCATGAATGTTAAATGGAGCCTAAACTCCATCTATTATTCAGCTTTTACTGGTAAAAGAAGAGCCTTTTTAGAGAAGCAAGAGCCTGGATGTGCCTGTCAAGGCTTCAGAGCTGTCTGGAGTTGGAAGCTGGCAATTCAGTGGCCAGCTGGAATCCTGCAGCCCTTGGGATTGGCAGGATGTGCCTGAACCCACGTGAAGAGGAGCAGGTTAAATAATCCCAGGAAAATTCCTTCTGTGTGGGTGGTTTGCCTTGCTGATGAAGCCAGAGGTGGATGTGACTCTGTCAGCTGGAGTGAAATCCTTTTGGAATAAGACAGAAGAGTCCACAACTGGAGTCCCAGGGCTTGTTCAGCTGTCTCAGGTAGTGTGGGCTGCCAGGGGAGATTCAGAGGTGAGTTCAGAAGATTCCAGGGTGCTGGAAGTGTGTGTTGCACCGGGAACCTCTTGACTCCTGTGTGCTGCTGGAGAGGAGTTTTGGGCTGAGTGTTTTCTCCCTGTAAAACAGGGTTTATGAAGTAGCCAGTGAGAGCTGGAAGGGCTTGAGCTCCCTTTTATGCTTGTGTTTCATTATCCATCACTTCCTGGTTCATGTCACAGGGCCAAAGCATTCACATTGGGATTATGTGGGAGAAAACTGATGCATGAAGTCTGTACAAAGCTGTCCACTCAGATGGATCACTGGATTTCTGGGCTTTGTTTTCACAGGTCACATTCACTTGTCACAAGTTACTGTCTCCTTTTTGTCAGCCATTTCAGCAGTGTCACACATTTATTGCAGCTTGGATGTAGCACAGGCCATGTAGTAACAGTGCTGCTTGTGGTGGTGCTGTGTTTGCAGAGCACAGGTGAGAAGATTTCAAAATGAAGATCTGAAATGTCACTTACATCCTGAAAGGTTCTGCTTGTGTGGTTGGAAACTTTGGGATCCTGGACATTGTGGCGCTCTCAGGTCTGGTGGCACCTCTGAACAGAGGTCACTGTGGTGTCAAATCAAAACTAGCTGAAGAGAAAACCGAATCACAGAATTAACAAGGTTGGAAAAGACCACTGAGATCATCGAGTCCAACCTATTACCTAACACCATCCCATCATCTAAATCATGATCATCTAAATCATGACACTAAGAAAAACACTGGAGGAAGGAAGGAGGTCGAAACATTCCCACTACCAAACACCTGCCATCTGTCCCTGAGAGAATAAGTGGGATTTATAGAATATTTGGGTTGGAAGGGACCTTTGAAGGTCATGTCATACCAACTGCCCTGCAATGAGCAGAGACACAGAGTCACAGAATGGTTTGGGTTGGAAGGGACCTTAAGGATCATCCAGTTCCACCTCCTGCCATGGGCAGGGACACCTCCCACTGTCCAACCTGGCCTCGAATCCTGCCTTTCCTAGCCAGGGATGATTGCATTGGCTCATTACAACATGATGTTCCAGGGCTTTGGTGTCTGTCCCAGTAACCCCACTGGACAGGACAGTTTCACTGAGCTGTGCTTGGGTTCTCCCAGAGGTTTCCACCATAATTATTTCCATGATCCCAACAGATTTATAGGAAGGGGAGGAGGGAAGCGTCCCCTGATGATGTGCAGAAATTGCAATAAGAGCGTGGACAGGCTCATCTTCTGGTCCTGAGGCCACCAGAGCTGCCTTAGAGTTGTGTTTAGAGGTACCAAGGGCCTTGTTCAAAACCCTTGAAATTTCTTTGGAAATTCAGTTTTCAAAGTCCACAGGGAAGCCACCTCCACTCCCAGCCATGGGTCAGAAGCTGCGTTTTTGGGATTGGTGCCAAGGAATGTTTTTGGGAAACTCTTCCATGCGCAGTGTGAGCAGCAGGACGGGAGGTCTTGGTTTGAACTCTTGATGGTAAAACCACAGAGGTTTTGGCAGGAAGTGTTTGGATGCCTCGTTCTTGGCCTTTCCCGTTTGGGTGTATGGATGAACCTCTGCCTGAGCTGACTCAGGAACTTCCATCTGATTTTGCAGCAAAGCTGGATTTTCCACTGAATAGGAAGTTTAAGGGATTGAAACAACACTCCGTTTTTTGGATGGAATTCTGCAACCCGTTGACTACACCCAGTCTGTATTTCTGAATGAAACTAGTCCTGAACCTTCCTTGTAAGGTTGAGAATTTTCATAGAATTGTGGAATGGTTTATGCTGGAAGGAACCTTAAAGACCATCTACTTCCAGCCTGGAGCAGCTGTGGCTGCCCCATCCCTGGAAGTGTCCAAGGCCAGGTTGGATGGAGCTTGGGAGGAACCTGGGATAGTGGAAGGTGTCCTTGCCCATGGCAGGGTGTGGAACAAGATGGCTTTTAAGGTTCCTTCCAACCCAAACCATTCCATGGACAGAGCTGTAGCCTGGGATGTCAGTTAGTCCTTAGCTCAGGTCAAACTTTCCTCTGTCTTTGTTCTGTACAGGTTCCCCACTGCTTTCTCTAAATCCTTTCTTTCTATTTTTTGAGGGGAAACTGTGAAGTTTATGTAGAGAAGGAAAGAAATCCTCCTTCTGTAAAGGCCAACTCACTGTCTCTTTGTTGAAATCCCTGCAAGAGCAATTTGTCAGAAAACAGAGGGAAGCAGGGATTGGAGCCTAGTGGAGCCAAGCTGAGCTGCCTTGGTTCAAGCTCATCCGTATCACCAGCAGGAGCATCCTCTTATCAGTGACTGTTCAGGATAAGGAGAATTTCCCAAAGGATTGGCTTCCTCCCTAAGTTTCATTCTCCAAGGAGGCCCTGAGAAAAGCAGACACACTGGGAAGTTGGTGTCTCCAAACAAGTAGGTGCACGCACTGGGGTGAAGACTCACCTGTAGGTACATGGAGAGCTTTCCCAAATTGCCCAGAACCTGAGAAAATGGAGATAAAATCAAAAGGCAATTGCAGTTAATTACAGTTTCAAGGCAGCTGGAGGTTGGTTGGAATCCTGTGGGATTTCTGAGGCCTCCCAGTGCAATTCCAGGCTGAGTGTGGGGAGGAAGGTTTGGTTGCTGTGGTTGTAGATGCCTCAGTTGTGTGTGTCACCTCTTGCTGGTGATGGCTGTTGGGCTGTGGGTGACACAGATGTCCCCACCAAAGCACAGTTACCTCCTCATGGCAAATCCTTCTTGTAAGTTTTTGGGTTTAGATTAAAAAAAAAACAACAGAAGAAGGATGTTTTGCATGACTGAGCTTCATTGTTCTTCTCCCACCCACATACTTTCCAGTTTCTTCCCATCCTCACCACAATCTGCCCTGCATATTGTGTTCTGGGCAGTGGGAAAAAGCCACATTCCAAGAAGTCTTTGGTTTATAGAGGAAATGGGTTATGACCAAACTCCTCTAAGTACCAGATGTTGGATGTTCTGGGGGTTACAGGTGAGCTGGTGTGGAGTAACAGATGTGGAAATCCATCATGACAGTTACATGTCTTGTTTTCTATGATGTGAGCTTGGGAAATGAAAGGAAGAGCCTTAATTTAGCTCCAGAAGAACCAAAGTCTTGAGAGATTTAACCATGAGAGATCATAAAATCTCTCACTCAGAAGAGTGTTCCTTGTTGTGCTCTTTTATTCCCGTGGGAATTGGGGCCAAGAAATGCTCAGAGTTTTGCCTGATACAACTTTTGGGTCTATAAACACGTGATAATGGAGTCCCATCAAACAAAATTCATCAGTGAAGCTGCACTGCACGTTTTTTGGTCTGTTTGTGTGAGGGTTTGTTCAGGGCTGGACTTTACCAGCAGGAGCACGTGATGTTATTAAAAAGACAACACAGGCTTGTTTTCATTCCCTTAAGATGGCAAATCTTTCTTCAAAGAGCTGTGAATTAAACAAGACAGTGCCTCACAGCGGGTATTAAGGGGAAAATAATAATTTAAAAAAGCCTTTGGAATGGTCTTTCCCTCTGGCATCTTCACTCAGGTTCTGCAATCAGGAATTCAAAGGAGGTTTTGTGGAGAGGGGAAGGCGAGATGCAGGAGATGATATGACTCCCCCAAGGGTGAGAACTTTGAGAGCTGAGACCTGAACATTAATCTCTCTAATTCCAGCTCAACACTTCACTGTGAGATCATTATTTTGTGTGATTAATCTGTGCAATCCCTCCAAAGCCATAATGCTGCACATGCACCGAGGAATCCTACTGTGAGCTGGATTATCTGGGAGCATTTTGCCAATGCCAACACCTTTTTGCTTGAACTTTGAATGCAAGGAAGCGTTCCCTAGCCTTGGTTGGCCTTCCTCTGATCTAATCATCAGGGCTGATACAGGCTTTTGTGGAGAATACTGTTTTCAGTAGGGATAAAGCACAAAAATCAGCTAAAATGCTGATATTTGGTAGGCACAGGTACAACTGTAGCCATGACACTCATTCCTAGTTTTCATACAGTGATGAGTAAAGTGTTGTGTTCTTAAGCTTCATTTCCTAAAAACAGCAGAGCAGCAACAGGCACAGTCTGGATTTATGGGCCCCTCCATCCCAAAAAAACCTCCTGAACCTCTGAGCAATCTCAGCCAAGTTTGACAAACCCCAAAATCTTCAAATCCTGCGAATTCTATGGCGGGGAGGTTGAGTGGAGAGATCATAAGACTTCCCAGGCTCCATGCAAGGTCTGCAGGGTAAATTTGCCTCTTGGGTGCCTCACATTTGATTTGTGGGGTGACACCAACTCCTCAGTTGAGATCATGGTATTACCAAAGCCTCACGTGTGGTGCTGGGCAGTCACTTTGTCCTTCTGCCACGTTAACCCCAATTTTATGTCCAATGACATCATCTCTCTCCTCTCAGAGGCACGTGCTGCCTCCTTCACAGGCATTAGCAGATTTACCAGCAGCACCTCTCCCATCTAAAATTCTCTGCCCCATGCCCAGAGCCCTGTGAGTATCTAACACATCACGTTGCAAACTGTGAAATTGGAGATTCAGCCCCACTTTGATGCTTTGGCTCTGTGAGCAGCAGAACTAATGTGGCTCAGCATACTAATGAGGGAGGTGTTTATCGTTCAGTGTCTGGCCAGGCATGGAGCTTCATCCCTGAAAAATTCCTGGGAGGCTGGGTTTCCTCTCGGGATGAGCCTTGTGGGGCCCCCTGGGGAACAACCAGCATTGCAGAAGCGAGGGGAAACCCCCCAGCTTTCAATGAAATGGCCCCAAAAATAAAATCCTCTTGATAATCTATAAAAGACCTGAAGGAAGGAAGGAAGGAGGAGGGATTAGTTGTTTTTTCATGGGAGAAGGTGAAGGTGAAACTGAGGAGAGCCCAAAGCTGTCAGGTCGCCAGAAGGATAAAATTAGGATTGGAGGCAACACAAATGTTGGTGTTTTCATTTTGGAGAAGCACTGTCTGTTTGGGTCACTGTCACCTGTTAATTTTAATTGGAAAATATGAGTGAAAGTGTGGCTTTTAACCTTCTCTGGGCTTGGCAGAACAGCTTTTATAGAGGTAAAAGCTACTGTTGGTGGTACATGGAAATACTGAGTGGAAAAGGCTTCATTAAGATGAAACTCAGCAGGTATCAGTTACACTCCTCAGATTTGTGATCTGGGCAGTCTAAATTCTCTAGAAAGGGGTGGAGGGATATTTGGGAGAATTGTGCTTCCACCCTGGAGGTTGCCGTGGACCGAGAGGGTGTGGTGGTTTCTGTGAACTGGGGTGATTTCACACCACAGTGGGCACCCTGGAGGCTGCCTGGGTTGGAGATGGCAAAGCTGAATTATGTGTGATGTAGCAGCTGAGTGAATGAAAAAGCACAGAGTCATTCAAGTTGGAAAAGACCTCCAACATCACAACCTGTGCCCAATCCCCACCTTGTCACCCAGCCCAGAGCACTGAGGGACACGTCCAGCTGTCCCTTGGACACCTCCAGGCATGGGGACTCCACCACCTCCCTGGGCAGCCCATTCCAATCCTAAACAACCCTTTCCATGAAGATTCCATAAAACGAGACAATTTCTCACCTCTTGACTCATCCCGGAGGGTCTCCAAGAGCAGAGATGGTTTTGGTTCAGCTGCCCATAGCTGTGAAATGGGCATCAAAACTCCTAAACAGCAATTCTGCTTGACTTGTTCATCTTCTCCACATCCAGCTTTTACATCCCTGAGATTTTCATAACCCCAATCTTGACTTATTTCCATTGGCAAAGTGAAGTCCCTGCTGAACCTCACGGAGCAGAACCCGGATCGACGCCTTGGCACGGAGTGGATTTAAACCCCAAAGGGTTTGTTGGGTTTTTTGGGGTTTTTTTGTTGGAAATTCCAGCAAACAAGGACTGTTGGCCAAACCAGCTTCCAAACAGATCCTCCAACGAGCACAATGAGCTACAATTATAGCAGCTTTCCCGGGTCAGGAAACGAAGGCTGCGAGCGCTGTGTTCCTGTGTGTGATATTTCTGACACACAATGTTATCTTGGGGATTGTTAACGTGGGCTTTTATGTGGTGCACTAAGGGTGGGGCAGAGGTTAATGGTGGTGTTAATGGTTTTCTGGTTCCTAATTTAGACTCTGAATGCTAAGAAAAATGATTCGCGCTGTTGTGGTGCTGTCGCATCTGCGGCGTGGGGAGATGGCTCCAGCTGCAAGCCAGGATCACCCCAGGTGCTGGATTTACCCTCTGAAAAGCTCAGGTCACTCAGGTTTTGGGGGTTTTCTGGTGCTTACAGCAGGTTGGAAAGCCCTGAGAATCCTAATGGATGGACTGGATCTGAAGCCAGACCTGTCTGTACAGACTTAGACCCAACAGAACTTGAGCTGAAGGGGTGAAGCTCCACACTGTGTGCTTGTTCAAACTGGTACAATGTCCTTGGTTCACGAAAAAATTTCTCTTTTGGGATATGTATCCTGGAAATGCAGTGGAAACTAGAGCGGAGTCCATGGGTTTGTGGTTGCTGGGCTTCTTTTCTTTTAGAACCATGGAATTGTTTAGGTTGGAAAAGGTTTCTAAGATCATTGAATCCAACCCTTCCCCAGCACTGCCAAGGCCACCACTGCCCCCTGTCCCCCAGTGCCACATCCACAGGGATTGGAAATCCCTCCAGGGATGGGGATCCACCCCTGCCCTGGGCAGCTGTGCCAGGGATGGACAACCCTTTCCAGGAAGGAATTTTCCCCGATATCCAACCTAAACCTCCCCTGGTGCAACATTTCCTCTTTTCCTCAAAATATATATAAAAAAAAAATTAAAAAATCAAAAACCCAAGCCCCACAACACCAAAACCCCCTCAAGTTGTTTTGTTTAGAGACCACTCCTAAAATAGTTCTGCTCACCAAAGTTATGGAAATAGGCACCCCATGCATTCTGAGTGTTGGTTGATGGGTACAGCTCAGTGAAAAATAAAAAAATATAGGAAATTGGCTTTTTTTAAAAAAAAAATTCTGCAATGTCTGGTGAGAGCAGCAGAAGATGAGACCAGGCTCAAGTCCTGCTGCTGCTGGAGTCTCCCATGGGACCATTCTCTTGTAGATTTAATCACTGAGGAAGTTAAAATTCTGGGGTCCTCAGCTTCCTGATGGCTCAAAACATATCTTTTTGCACCAATTTAAAATTAAAAAGTTTCCCAGGGAAGCTCTGACTGTCCCCATCCCTGGAATTGTCCAAAGCCACTGGATTGGCTTTAGGTCCCTTCCAACCCAAACCGCTCTGGGATCCTAAAAAGATTGTTAAAGTGCCTGTTTCTTTTTCTAGAACCCGAAATGCCATCGTGGGGTTGTTTGCAGAAGGAACACACACAAACATTTTCCCGTGGATCAAACTTCCTTTTCATTTCTGATGTGCTCAGCTCACAAATAAACATCTTATTTACTAAAGACAGTTTGCTTTTCTCCAGCCAGACCAACAAGGCTGTGCTCAGGAAGTACCAGAAGGGTGGTTTAATTTTATAAGAATTAAAAAAAAAAAAATCACTTCTGAGGGAGCTCTTCGTGTCATACTTCCTCTGTTCAGGACTCCAAGTCTTTCACAAAATTGAGCAGCATCCCATGGGGCCACAGCCATCCTGGGGTGGTGGATTGAATGACTTAAGTATCTTTTTTTTGGTCTGATTTGTGACTGTGGCTTTAATTTATTGCCTCCTCTGTAAACCACAGATATGTTTGTTATTTACAATTAGATGGTAAAAAAAAAAAAGGAAGAAAAAGAGCTTTATTTGGACTTTTAAGTCATTCTTGCTCTTTCCTTGGCATTTGTTGCAGTGAAATCCTTTTGTGAGGCTTGTGGAGAGAGCTGGGCTGAAATAACTTCTCAATGAGACATGGGGTGGACAGTAGCCCAAAGAAGGGGTCAGGTTGGATTTTAGGGAAAATTCCTTCCTGGAAAGGGTTGTCCATCCCTGGCACAGCTGCCCAGGGCAGGGCTGGATCCTCATCCCTGGAGGGATCTCCAATCCCTGTGGATGTGGCACTGGGGGACGGGGGGCAGTGATGGCCTTGGCAGTGTTGGGGGAATGTTGGACTGATGATCTCAGAGGGCTTTTCCAATTTTAATTAAATTCTGTGACTCTGATGATAAGAATGAAGGTTTTATCCCTTCAGGGAGACTAATTAATGCAGCATTCACCCAAGCCAATTTTATATACACAGTACTTGAAAATTTGACCTTTTTTGCCTTAGAAACTCTTGAGATCTGAAATTTAAACACCTGTAGGAGGCTGAATTTTAGTTTCAAAATAAAATGGGCACCTCATGGTCTGATGATGGTGGTCCTCATATACACATACCTCAAGTCAGCAACAAACCAGCTTGTTTGTCACTTAGCACAACTTCAAAAGGTTCACACTGAAATTTCCCTGCACGTGCAATCTTTTCTCTCTTTTGCTTAACTGAATCTGATAAATTTTCATTTTTAGAGTGGGGAGAAATCTGTGGTCCAGAATTAGGGATTAGAGTGATAAAATACTTTGGAAAAAAAAAATAGCAAGTGGGTTTATAAAAGCAGAAAGAGAGGTTGCCCAAAGAAGTGTCCAAGGCCAGCTTGGAGCATCCTGGGACAGTGGGAGGTGACCCTGCCCATGGCAGGAGGTGGAACTGGATGAGCTTTAAGGTCCTTTCCTGCCCAAACCATTCCAGAATTGTCACAGAATTCTGTTCTGAAGGACACAGTGACCAAGCAGTTCAAGCAGTGCTGCTTTTGGGAAGTTCTGCTGTTCTGTGGTGAGAAGGCATCTCATCCACAATGTGCTGGAGTTGTAGACTCAGTGCATGTAGCAGCCAGACATGGAAAAAAATTAGATTGTTCACAAATATTTTGCTAAATTTAAAAAATGTAGCTCTGTGGTAGCTTTTCCTGTAATTACTTTCTGTGTGCACCAAAATAACATATGCCAACATGAACCCTAGTGGCAATGGGGAAGGGCTGAGTGGGAGAAAATGAGGTTATCTCTTGATCAGAATTATCTCAGCCCAATAATAATATTTTCATTAGGAAAAGTGCTGCACTGTGCCCCAAAGAGGCACATGCTTCTTGTGATTTCTGTGTCACCAGACTTGTTTGAGGAAGGTTGAATCCCACATGGCTTAAAAATACCAAACCACTAAGACCAAAGGATCATCTTTTAACAACTGGGTCATCTGCTTTAAATCCCTTTTGTTTCTCCAGCCCGAGTGCTTGGAAGGAGGCTGGAGCTCTTCACTACTAAGTGATATTGCTGCCTGTGGCTTTCTCCAGCCACCTCTTGTGAGGGATAGGACACCTTGTGAGCAGAGTCAAATCTATCAAAGGGCCTTGAGTTAAAGGAGTATCAACACAGGAGGTCAGGGAGGTCTCAGGGCTGCCCATATTTCCGTTTGTTCTGGGAGTGGAGATGAGGTGGCTCCAGTGACAGAATCAGAGTGGCTTGGATTGAAAGGGACCTTAAAGTCCATCCAGTGCCACCCCCTGCCCTGGGCAGGGACACCTTCCACTGTCCCAGGTGGCTCCAAACTGCCCTTGGGCACTTCCAGGGATGAGGCAGCCACAGCTCCTCTGGGAATTCCAGCCCAGCCCCTCCCAGCCAGGAATTCCTTCCCACTATCCCATCTCTCCCTGCCCTCTGGCAGTGGGAAGCCATTCCCTGTGTCCTGTCCCCCCAGCCCTTGTCCTCAGTCCCTCTCCAGCTCTCCTGGAGCCCCTTCAGGCTCTGCCAGGGGCTCCAAGCTCTCCCTGGATCCTTCCCTTCTCCAGGGGAACCCCCCCAGCTCTCCCAGCCTGGCTCCAGAGCAGAGGGGCTCCAGCCCTGGCAGCATCTCCGGGGCCTCCTCTGGACCTGCTCTAACAGTTCCATGCCTTTTCTTCTACTGAGATCCCCCAAAAATGCCATTGTTTCAACATTTTGGTACAGCCCTACCATTCTTGGCATTGGGATCTGACCAGAATCCCTGAGCTCAGCCCAAGCTTCCTTCCCTCACCCCACTGGAAAATGAGGAATGACCCAACTGTATCCAAGGAGCTGCACAGGTGCTTCAGGTGGTAGGTGGGATCTGCAGCATGCACATCCTTTGGACCTCCCTGCCCTTCCCTGAGCACACTGCCCACACTCCCTGCCTTCCACAGTGAGCTCCCTTCTGGCTTTGAAAGCCTCTCCATCCCATGGCTCAGGAGGCAGTGGGACCTGATGGATACAGTCATGGCACTGCACCACCAGCCTCACCAGTGACCTCAGCAAAGTCCCTCTCCCTGCTCTTGCTGTTTATAATTGAGGATAAAAGTCAGTATGTTATAAAAAGGAAGGTGTGAAGGTGATGCCTGTGTGTAGCTCTCTTTGTTGTGGGTGTCTGTGCTGCTGCCATCCTTCTCATCCTCCAAAATCTAAAGGCTTTGGGGCAGCATTGAGCAAAGGACTGCAGTGCACAGGTCATGTGGCAGTTAATCACCATCCAAAGGAATAGAGAAACCCTTTGCTCATAAAAAGGGTGGAAAAGTGATCAGGTTTCACATGAATCAGGAGATCTTTGCAGCAGCACGGTGCCATCACTGGGAAAAATTCACAGAGACCTCAAAGAAAAGGGGAACATGCTGCTGAGCACCAGAGGGTTGCATTTTAAGAACCCCACATTCTGCCTTTGCCTTTTTTTTTGGATGTTAGGGAAAATTGTTTGGGCAAAAGTAGTGGCAGAGACTCTGCACTTGTATCAGGAAAGGGGCTGATAGGTTTCACCAAGTATTTTCGTGGTGAATTGAGATCACAGGGGAGATAAATGGTAGAGCTCTCCAAAATGCCTGGAGGTTCCTTGTGAAGGGTGGCAAACTGGATTTCTGGGCTTTGAAGGTGCAGCCATGGGGGAGTTATCAGGAAGACAAAGAGATAAATCCAGGATTAGTGCTCGGATGTTTGCTGATGGTAAACAGACCCATGGGATGTGCAACAGCAGCTGGAAAAACTGCGAGCTGGATGCAGTGAAGATATCCACAAATTAGTTAAAAAAAAAAACCCCAAACCCTTGGTACTTAAAACTAGTTCTGCAGGGAGAAGAGGTGGAGATGCCAAAACTGGGAGGAGCTTTGATACCCAGCGATGAAAAGCCTTTTCCTGAGTGGGAGGCTGGAAGGATGGATCCCGTAGGCTGGAGTAACACGGGAACGCTGCTTTTCCTATTGCTCCCCACACTCCCTTTTCTCTGGGCCATATTTATTATTTCACTTGGGTTATAACTTCCTCATTGGCTCACGGGGGTGTAGGAGGGGGGGAAGGAAATGACACTTGCTGTCTTTGCAGGACGTTTGGGGCAGAGCTGCAGATGAAAAGTTGGCTCTGAGGTGTCACCGGAGCGGTGGAAATAATAACGCGCTTCCGAGCGAATTCCTGCAGGTTCCTCGGGTGCAGAAACCTGAACCCTGGCATTTGGGGCGCGGCAGAGGAAGATTGCAACCCGTCCAGTTCTGCTTCACAACGTAACACACCGTGGAAAAGGGTTTTCTAACATTTCTTTTGTGTTTTAGGCTTGTAGTGGCTCGATGGGTTTGGGCGCTCCCCCAGCTTTCGGGCAGGCGAAGGTGGCTGTGCTTTGTTTGCCTCCAGAGGCCTGTTTCCCTTCACACAGTCACAATCAGTCAGGAAACGAGTTTCTTGTGCAGCCAGCCTGGATTTCTCGACAGCAAAAGCTTCCCTGGGTCCTGCTGGGAAGTTGTCCAGCTCTGCTCACCCCCTACGCTTCTCCGTGCAGTTCCTCCAGAGCTGTGTCCAGCCAAAGCTTGGGGTCACTTGGCCTCACCTGGCTCTGGGGCTTTTCTACCTTATTCCTCAAAAAAAAAAAACCCCAACCCAAGCAGCCTTTCCTGCACCTTTTCATATCATTGTACAAAACGTGGCAGTCACACCCACCGGCTTCCTTTTGGGTTTTACCCAGCGCTGGGCTCTGGGTGCTTTGAATAAAGGGATTTATGCTGGACCATGGCAGCAGCAGCCTTTCCTCCTGGCATGACCAGACTCTCAATGTGACATTCAGAGCTGTAAAACACTCCCTGACAATAGCTGGTGTTGTTCAAAGAGCAGCATAAATAATCAAGGGGGGGTTTTTTCCCTTTTTTTTTTTTTTCTTTCCCCCCCCCCCCCAAGAAGAATATTATCTCCCCAAGTTGGCCAAGGAGGCAAAGGGCTGATTGCAGGAGCAGTGTTGGAGCGTGGAGGGGAATTTCAGGAAGGGGTGACATGGAAAGGGGAGACTTAGGGTTGTTATCTGGAAAGCTTTTAACTTCCTGGCACTGGGTTGTCTCTCAAACACGAATTTTTATACAGAATAAAATAATTCTGTGGTCCAGGTTTTTGTGTGCTTGCAGCATGACAGCGTGGCTTTGTGGCACAAGCTTGAGCTGCTGATGGGATACCAGAGAAGCCAGGCTCCCAGGTCTTCAGTCCAAGCTCCTGCTCCAGGCAGGATGAGCTGTGAGGCTGGACAGGGCTGAGGGAACTGGGGGGGCTCAGCCTGGGGCAAAGGAGGCTCAGGGGGCCCCTGGAATTCTCTGCAACTCTCTGACAGGAGAGGGGAGCCGGGGGGGGGGCGGGCTCTGCTCCCAGGGAACAAGGGCCAGGAGGAGAGGGAATGGCCTCAGGCTGGGCCAGGGCAGGGACAGGTTGGATATTGGGGAAAATTCCTTCCTGGAAAGGGTTGTCCATCCCTGGCACAGCTGCCCAGGGCAGGGGTGGATCCCCATCCCTGGAGGAATTTCCAATCCCTGTGGATGTGGCACTTGGAGCACATGAGTTAGGGATGGCCTTGGCAGTGCTGGGGAAGGGTTGGATTCAATGGTCTTGGAGGTCTTTTCCAACCTAAATGATTCTGTGATTGTGCTCAGGGCTTAATCCTGTTGGATCTTGAAAACCCCCAGGGATGGAGATTGCCCAACCTCTCTGGGCAGCCAGCTTGACTGACCCCACAGTGAAAAAGCTTCTCCCTCCACCTTGAACATCTTGTTTCATCTTCTGCCCATTGTCTCAAGCCCTGCTGCCCTGTGGTCCTGTGAGAACTGGGCTCTCCCTTCTCCCTGCCCTCCTTGGAGGTGCTGGAAAGCTGCTGAGCCCCCTTTCTCCCCTGGTTCTGGTAGCTGTGTGTGCCCAGAGAGAAAAAGGGACAAGTATCTCTGTACTTGTGTACCTACCACACACTCCAGGTTTTCCCTTGTCTTTCCAGTTGCACCTGGGTCCATCCCACCCAAGGGGAAAAGCTTTTTTTGTCTTCTTTTTATCTTTCTCAACTCAGAATCAGCTGAATTGGAATCAAAATAATTTTAAAATTGTTGAAGAAGTTACCAAAATTATGGATTAGCCATTTGGTGATGCTTCATCCCAGATCATTAGCCTACACCTCTGGGGACTTGTGAAACTTTGTAGAAAATATGTAGTTTTTAATTTTGCTGCAGTCTTTACATTCCTTGCTGTCACTACCTAATAGGTGACGTGATCCCAGCATTATTTTGTCAATTGGGCATCTTTTTGGTGCTGTGACCTGAATACAGGGCAGAGCAACTGCTGATTTCATCCTTTTCAACACAGTTTTTCTGTTTTTCTTAATTCTTAAGAAATAAATCAAGAATTTCATCATTAAAGCAACTTCATTAGTGGTAATTTGTCCAATGCTGAAAACAAAGCTGTGAAAATAAAACTGAAATATATGTATTTTTCACAGTGAATGTGCAGAGGAAAAAGCTTTTGTTCATCCTTCCAGCTGAAGCTGACCCCAACCTCATCTATTAAAACTGTGTATTTGTAAAAAAATGATTTCTATATGTATTTTTTTTTTTAGAAAAAAATGTTTGAAAAATAAGCTTAAACTGAGGCAAAAGAAAACCAACCCATGCAGTAGTTGTGCCATGCCCAGAGTCTGCCCAGCACGTGCTGTGGGTATCAATGAGCCCCAACAGTTTTGTCTCAGGGCTGGATTAGGAACAGTTGCTACTGGAAACTGCACAGCCCAGCTCAGGGAGGCTGTTCCTCTCCAAAAGACAGTCTCTGCCCGTGGCAGGGGGTTGGAATTGGATGATCTTTAAGGTCCCTTCCAAGCCAAACCCTTCTGTGATCCTATGGGAGGGTGATGAGGACGTGCCCCACGCCGGTGCTGAGATCCACACCCATCCAACATCCCTGGTTTTGGAGTTTGACTCCAGCAGCATCCAGGGGAGGATTTTCCTGCTGGGATTTGCTTTGAGCCAAAACGTTCTTACCTTTATTTCTTTGAAAAAGGTGTCTTTTCAGGCTCCAAACCCCACCAAATCAGATTTTTGGCAAGGATGCTGTTTGGGTTTTAGCTTGCAAGGGGCAGTTGGCAATCCTGGAGCAGCGATGGGGGGTTGGTTTTGAGATGTAAAACAAAAGCTTTTGTGCACCCTGGTTGGTGTGTGCTGCTTTCTGCTGTCAGGAGGGAAGCACCAGCCTTGTTCTCAGCCCATTCCTGCCCCGGCTTTCCTGCTAGTCCATTGAACTGGTTCCTGTCAATCAAGGGTGCTTTCAGAACAAAGCTGTGGGATAAAGCTCCAAAATCTTGCTGGGAGGGGGTGGCTGCAGAGCCCAGTTTGTGGGTGTGCAGAGCTGTCCATGTGCAGTCAGTCCTTGGCAGTCATTTCTGCCTGTTGGAGGAGTTGGACTCGATGACCCTCGTGGGTCTCTTCCAACTCAGGGGATTCTGTGATTCTCTGACCTGCAGCAGAGCTCAGGTTATTTTCCTTATGAAAATGATGTGAATTTTGGAGTTCCTGGGTCCCATTCGTGCTTTGTACACTAAGTTTAGCAGCACCAGCTTTAAACTGCAACCTTGCTCTGTGGAGAAGGGACCTGGTGGTGTGTCACCTGCTCCAGAAGTAACAACTGGGAGCTGCCATTTGTGGTGTCTGCAGAGAGGATGTGGCATTTCAGTACCTAAAGGGGCTTATAAAAAAGAGGAAGAGTGACTTTTTAAATAGGCAGACTGTGATAGGACAAGGGGCTTGGATTGGATGTTAGAAGGAAATTCTTCCCTGTGAGGGTGGGGAGGCCCTGGCACAGGTTGGGCAGAGAAGCTGTGGCTGCCCCATCCCTGGAAGTGTCCAAGGCCAGGTTGGAGCCACCTGGGACAGTGGGAGGTGTCCCTGCCCATGCAGGGAGTGGGACTGGATGCTCTTGAAGTTCTCTTCCAACCAAAACCATTCCATGATTCTATGATGCCTTTTGCTGCAGGGACATCTCCCTTCACAGTGCTGACCTGCCACAGGCAAAGCAACCTGCATTCAGGTTTTATTTCACCCTGGAAACATATTTTAAAGTAAGGCTGGCTCGAGAAAAGAAGATGTGTGGAAGCAGTGGTGATTATTGGAAGTGTTAGAGCAGCAAGGGAAATGCAAGGATCTGGGACTAGGAAAAGGTGGCTTTGGGCAGCAGTGTATTTCAGAGAACACTCAGTGAGCTGAGAACACTTGTATGAAAATCAGGCATTTGGAAGAAGCCTGGAAGGTGAACTGACCTCCTCATAGTGGGCTTGGAGGACACAAAACACACAGAAACCTCCCTGTCTCTGAGTTGACTCCTCAGCTGATTCCTTGCTAAAGTGCTGCCTGGGAGAGGACAACAAGGGTGAGAGAATCCTGGATTGGGTTGTCTGGGCCACAAAAGCTGTTTGCTTTTAGTGTTTTTCTCAGATACTTGCTCATATTTTTTGTTGTCAGATGCTGTGCTTGTGTGACTCCCCCCCTGCCCTTGCACTGGGAGGTGCTGCCACTGCCAGCAGCTCTCAAGGCACCTTTGCCACCAGGAGCAGCTCATCTCCTTTGTTGCCAGAGGAATCCTGAGCCTTTCCAAAGCAATGGCCTCCAGTTTATACCTGCAGTTCTCCCTCCAGCCCCGTTGTGCAGCAGGGACTGTGACACCACATGTGTTTTATAAAAGCCAAAGAGGATTTGGGGTGTTGTGTTGGAGAATCAAAGCCCTGTTTGGGGGAACCTGTGGTCTGATTATCCAGTTGGACAAGCTCAGCTTTCCCTACAATTTAAATAGGCCCTGCCAGAATGTGAATCATGCCAGGGCTCCATAACTACCTTTTAACTCTTTAGGGAGTGTTTCCAAGCCACCATCACTCTCCTTTTAAATGGAAAACAGCTTGGAATGTGTGTGTCCATCACCTCCTTATTCCCCTGGAAAGCTTTTATGGCTGCAGGGTGTCATTTGAGATAATCCAGAATATTTCTGCACAGTTCAGGAAAAGTCCTTTCCTCCCCACTTGGCTTCTCAGAGCTTCCCCATCCTACCTGGAAGTGGGGATCTCCCCCTGAGCACAGTTTTTACCTTTATTCAGCCCAGAAGTTCCTCTGCATCTTTAAGGTTGACTCTTTGATATCTGTAATGTCTTGGGACTTAAATTCTGTTTTCTTGTTCTTGGTTTATGGCACTTTCCTAACTAAATTCAACCAGAATAAAGAGCATCTAGAGAGAAAATTCAGCTTATTGTGAATATCAACAGCAATGGGGAAACAGCTGTTCAGAGCAGGGAAAAACTCATTGAAAATCATTATCTTGTTTATTAGAAGGAAAATAAGAGCTTCAGGTGGCAGAGATAGAGAAGGGATTGTCTCAAATTTGGTTTGTTGTGGTATTTTGGGAACACAAATGCACTTAGTCCCAGCTGGAGCTGTGGCAAAGCCTGTCCCCTGGAAATACTGGAAGCTTTGCTGTTGATTTCCATGGATGCAGAGTCCAGCCCTGCATGCTCACAGATTATTATTTCACCATCTGTATAAGTTTCTGCAGCAAAACCTTCCTTTGAATAGAGGAAAATACGCATAAATTAGGGTAAAACAACTTGGGTTTGTTCATGCTGCAGGGCAATAGTGGGAACAGAAAAAGAAAATTAATCTCCTTTTTCCCAGGAGACTGTTTTACCTGGAGCTGTACCTTCCCTAAGAGGTGGCAGATGGATTTCTTTGTTTTTCCATAGGCTTGTGAAGCATCCAGGATTTTTGGAGAAGCAGCTGTGTATCTCAAAAGTTAGATTTAGATGTTTAATTGTAGCCTGACATATTCCAGCTGCTGCTCCTGCTAGACTGGGCCCATGACCTTCTGACAGGAGCCACTAAGCTGATGGCAGGGCTGGAGCCCCTCTGCTCTGCAGCCAGGCTGGGAGAGCTGGGGGGGTTCCCCTGGAGAAGGGAAGGATCCAGGGAGAGCTTGGAGCCCCTGGCAGAGCCTGAAGGGGCTCCAGGAGAGCTGGAGAGGGACTGGGGACAAGGGCTGGGGGGACAGGACACAGGGAATGGCTTCCCACTGCCAGAGGGCAGGAGAGATGGGATAGTGGGAAGGGATTCCTGGCTGGGAGGGTGGGGAGGCCCTGGCACAGGGTGCCCAGAGAAGCTGTGGCTGCCCCATCCCTGGAAGGGTCCAAGGACAGTTTGGAGCCACCTGGGACAGTGGGAGGTGTCCCTGCCCAGGGCAGGGTGTGAAGTGAGATGGTCTGTAAGGTCCCTTCCAACCCAAACCATTCTATGATTTTATGATTTTGTGTTATTTGGTGTCTGAGTACTTGGCATCTTTACTGGTAATTTGAATTTTAAGGCTTAGATAATTGGTCATATCAAATCCTGGTATTAAGGTAGGAACAGGATATGTATTTGTAGAGGCAGTTCTGGTTGGACACTTACTTTGACTTTGAGGCAAGACCTGAGCAAATCTGAAAGTGTGTGGGTTTAAATTTAAAAAAAAAAAATCAGTTAAAGCAGCATCTTCTATTTTCAAAGAAAGAATACAGAGGTATGGAGAGGACTTCCAGAGGATCAAACTGCTTGTTTTACTGCTGGAGCAGGGTCTTTACTAGGGAAACAAAACAGAAACCCCTGGAGGGAACCGAGTCCTCTTCATTTATCTGAAGACCACGGGAGATCACCGTGATGGATGAAAGCAAAGCTCCACAGCTGCACAGAGCATCTGGCACCACAGCTCAGTCAGGCATTTTCCATCCATGAGGAGGTCTCATCCATGACTTTTGGCTCCACTTTCCATCTCCAGTATGTCCAAAGGTTACAGAATTCCCATGGTAGAGTTGGAGGCCTCCTGCTACTTGGCGTGATGAGCGCTGCAGGTTTAGTCCTGCATCCCTCCGATGGAAACTGCAAAAACTCTGGCAGGAAAAAAAATCAGGTCCCACATCTTTCTCTGCCTGGGGGAATTTGGGTGGAATGGACCAGGAGGTGGCTCCTCCGGGGCTGCACCTCCAGAAATTTGCCCTGTAGCCCCTTTGTGTTGTAATAACACCCTTAATGCTTTCAGACCTGATGCACATAAGGGCTTGTGCCACAATTGCCCTGATCCTTGGGTCTGCTGAGTCCTCATGGGCTTCAGTGGTGACTGGGGGTTGGGAGTCATCAAAACTCTGAATGTAATCCATTCTGAAAGCTGCAACAGGGCCAACATCATTGTTTGGTGCAAAGTGCTGAGCAATCCACAGCAGAGAACAGCCTCGTTCTGCGGCGTCCAAAGGGTCAGTCCCTTCCCTTTTTGGAGTTGCTGCAGGACAGCCCCTGTCCTCTGTGGGTGGGTGTTGTGTTAAGCCATTTATAAATAAATACAAGCAAAGAAGTGGTCAGGGTTTTTTTTTCTTGTTTAGTGTAAGAACTTGTGTCTAGAGCACAAGTCTGATGAGGAGCAGCAGAGGGAGCTGGGGGGGCTCATCCTGGAGCAAAGGAGGCTCAAGGGACCCCTGGAATTCTCTGCAATCCCTGCCAGGAGGGGGGAGCTGGGGGCTGTCAGGCTCTGCTCCCAGGGAACAAGGGACAGGAGGAGAGGGAATGACCTCAAGTTGCACCACAGGAGGCTTAGGTTGGATATTAGGAAAATTTCCTTCCTGGAAAGGGTTGTCCATCCCTGGCACAGCTGCCCAGGGCAGGGGTGGATCCCTACCCCTGGATTGGATCCCTCAGAGGCCTTTGCCAATCTGAACAATTCTATGTTCTATATAATTGAGTGAATTTATTGCAAACTTTACTTTGACAGTGAATTTAGAGCCTGGTAGTCAAGCCTGGAGGTGAAACTCTTCCATGAACACACTGAAATGGTCCAGTGCCAGCGGCAGCAGCGAAACCCATTTTCCTTTTGGTCTCTGCTGCTCTGGCTTAATTTTTTTCCCCCCACGTTCAGATTCTGCTTTTGTTAAAAGCCTTGCTCTGCACTGCCATCATCCTCTGAGGTTTTGTGTGACTGTTGAGCTGGAGCAGGATGAGGTGACACAGAGGTGTGTCCTGATCAGCACTGGTAACAGACCTGGAGATGCAGACACTTGACCTTGGAAAGGGGCCAGCACAAAGGGTACTGAGGAATGCAGGTGTCAATGACAGGCAGAAAGGAGCCAGTTGCTTTTTGGGCAGCAGGACCTGCTGTAGTTCAGATGCTGCGACCCGGAGGAGAGAACAGTATCCCAGCTACAACAATGTATTTATATCCATAGCTCAGAAATCCATCTGTGGGAGGAATGAAGAACATCCTGTCGCTGTCCGGTGCTATAACTGGCTGGAGCTTTTTCCTTGGGGTCACTCCATGTCCCTGTCCCAGCTCCTGTGTGCGCAGAAATTCCAGCCAAAACCACCATTTGGCTCCATACCACAAGCTGCATCATTGTGGATCTGCCTTCAAACCACATCCTGGTCGCCTTCATGTGGATAAACCTCTGCCCAGGGGCTTGGCAGTCTGTGGGCTGGGATTTGGTGAAATGATGGGCAGGAAAACCCAACGAAACTGAAACCTCTCCCAGCAAGGTTTCCATGGAGGTGATTTGCACTGAGGAGCAGAGCAGGGAGTGGCAGCGCAGGTGGGGTGTGGGTTGGGGTAGCCTGTGTATCCCCTTGGTCAGACATGGAAATTCTTGAGTTTGACATCTGTCGAGCAAACAGCAGGATGGGGTGTGGGATTTCTTACTTTTGAGGAAGCACAAATGGTTTGGGTTGGAAGGGACTTTACAGACCATCTCATTCCCACCTCCTGCCATGGGCAGGGACACCTTCCACTATCCCAGGTTGCTCCAAGACCTGTTCAGCCTGGCCTTGAACACTTCCAGGGATGGATACAAACCAACTGTGTGTCCTGCCAGCCCTGTTCAGGGAGTGAATTGGATTAAGGTGCCTTCCTGAAAACGAAACCAGCTGTGAGCCAGCAGCAGAACTTGTCCTCCTAGCACTGTGTCTGCCCCACCATCTGCCCAGTGGCAGCTCGTGTCCCCACTGCCCTGCTGAAAGTCTTGTGTCCATTTCCCCTTCCAAGCTGCTCCCAGCAAACCCTGGCTGTGCAGGGGACGACTGGTCGTGCAAGTGGGTTTTTTCCCCTCTTCATAAGTTTGTTTATTCATTAAGGAAGTCAAAAGAGGAAGAGGAATAGAAAGGTTGCAAATGTTTTGCTTAGAAATGAGACCTTAGTGACTGGGCTGAGCATTGCCCTGTGTGCAATGCATTGGGCAGCTCCAGATTCCCTGGTGGGAGCTCGGGAAGACCAACGTGCCCTCACAAGGTGTGTTCAGGTAGGGACACAGCTTGTTTGTCTGTCTCCTTATATCCATCTGGCCTGTGGAGCCAGGCTGGGAGAGCTGGGAGTGTTCACCTGGAGAAGAGAAGAATCCAGGGAGACCTTGGAACCAGAGCCTGAAGGGGCTCCAGGAGAGCTGGAGAGGGACTGGGGACAAGGGATGGAGGGACAGGACACAGGGAATGGCTTCCCACTGCCAGAGGGCAGGAGAGATGGGAGAGTGGGGAGGGATTCCTGGCTGGGAGGGTGGGGAGGCTGTGGCACAGGTTGGGCAGAGAAGCTGTGGCTGCCCCATCCCTGGAAGTGTCCAAGGCCAGGTTGGAGCCACCTGGGACAGTGGGAGGTGTCCCTGCCCATGGCAGGGGGATGGAACAGGGTGATCCTGAAGGTCCCTTGCAACTCAAACCATTCCATGACTGTCTATGCCAGTGTTTAACAATCAAATCCTCACTAATGAACATCTCTCACATACAGTTGTGCATCCACCGGCTTCCCATAACGTTGCTCTTGGGGTCAGTGGCCACCTCTGCACCCCTGCATTTCTTTTATTCCCAACTGTATCACCCCAATAAGTAAATTATCCCTCTTTTCAAACAGTTTTGCCTTGTCTCTTTGCACGTTCCAATTTAGGAACAAACAAGACCTAGATTTTACAAGCACCTGGAGAAGTTTGTGGTTGCTCCTGGACCAGGGATCAGCCCTTCATCCCATCCACGGGATCAGAGCCAGCTGGGAGCTCGGAAAATGCCAGGGAACAGTTTCTACGTGCACACACAGAGAGGGCAGGGAGAGGGAAGCAGAGAGGCTTGCCAAGGGAAATGGTCCTGTTACACACAGCGTGTTTTCTTTAGGTGTTTGTTTCCCGCCCCTCGCTGGGGATGCGGAATTGGGTCCTGAAGATTTGGTTTATCTCGGGGTGTGTCGTCGCTCCAGGCCCTTATCAGGTGTGTCCTGGTGAGCCAAACCATTCAAACAAAAGCCTTTCCCCTCCCTTTGTGTGCCCAGTTCCTGCCCTTGGCCAGGGGCTGGTGTCACATTGGGCCACAGTTCATGCGGCTGCAGGAAAACTGATGGTCTTTGATCCAACATTTTGGGGGATGGAAATCCTGGAGTGGCTTGGTGCAGATGGACGAGATCAGAAATATCAGCGAGGCTGTGTGGAAACACCAAAATTACACCAGAATTATCCAATCATTTAGCTTGGAAAAGACCTTTGAGATCATCCAGCCCAACCATAGAATGAGTTGCTGTGGTTAGAAGCATGGGAAAGCTTTTCCCCCTGAAAACTGCCGGCTTGTTGAGCTGTCAGCAAAGCAGCTGGATGCCTTCCTTGCTCTCAGTTGCTCCTTTAGCTCTGACATGCTGTTTGCTGGGATGAAAGGAGAGGCATCAACAGGCAAGAGGGTTTGTCGCTGTCACACCTGCCTGGAGGTGCTGCCAGCACGGCCAACAGGCAGGTACAGTAAATACACGGGGTTGTTTTTTTATTTTACCTCTTTTTTCTTTACAAGCAAGCAGATAACGATTGGATGCTGTCCCATTTTCAGCCTAGGAGTCGTTTGCCAGGCTGGAATTACAGGAATTGCTGTAGCAAGGCAGAGCAGCTCCCTGTGCCATTAAGTGGGAGCTGGCAGGGGCCGGGGTGCTCCTGTCAGAGAGGATTAAAGGAGCTGCTTGTGATGGAAACAAAACCAAATTGAGCCGATGCTTTAAGGGGAAATAAAACAGGGAAGAATAACTGTATTGAGCTTGTTTATTGAATCTTGCTGTGCTCCCCTTCTGAGCAGCAGAAAGTGTTAGAACTGCTGATGCAGCCAGCTCGTGTTTTGTCTTTTCCCTTTTGGAGCTGATTTGGTGTGGAGAGTCTTTGGACAAAACCTTTGCATGTCCCTTTGGCTTAGCTGCAATCTAAAACTGATCTGCTGGTGACAGACTTCAACTAATTATCACCAGAGGATGCAGAGAAGAGGTTTTGAAGCTGTTGTTGTGATAAGGTGTTGGGTGTTTGGAGGGGCTTGGGTGTTAAGGCGCTGATGTTGGCCTGTGCCAGCGTCTGTATTCCCTCTTAGGAAGGCAGAGATGAGTTTAATTTCACTGCTAAACTTCTTAGAGGGAGTTCTGCTTAAAGGTGGGGGGAAGCCACCACCCAACCACTCGTGCTCAAGGGGAGCTGCAGAAGAGCAGAAGGAAGCTGCTGCAATTTTCTTTTTTTCCCCCTTCATGCCTTGCTATTTCCTTTGGTCCTGGAGCTGGAGCAGCTCAATTTACTCCTTGCTCCTGCTGCTTATGGAGCATCCCACATATTCCATGTGTTCCTGCCCTCTTAATATTTTCATCCTTTCACTTTCATTAAAGACCATCCAGTTCCACCCCCCTGCCAAGGGCAGGGGCACCTTCCACTATCCCAGGTTGCTCCAAGCCCCATCCAACCTGGCCTTGGACATTTCCAGGGATGAGGCAGCCACAGCTTCTCTGGGCAACCTGGAACTGCAGTTGGGCAGCTCTGGGTGCTGCTGTGAAATCCATCTCTTCAGATTTCTAAGGTCAAAGCAGCAAAGAAGTGCAGGAGTGCTGACAGAGGCATTAAAAACCCTTCCCAGGTGTATGTTCCTGGGCCGGTTTGGTGGTTTGCACCCTTGCTCTCTGAAAACTGATGATTTTTGGGGGCTGTACAGGGTGTATTGTGTTTGCTCTCACCTGTGGCTCAGTGAGTCAGATGGTTTACTCAAAGTTGATTTTTTTTAATGCTTCTAATGGTAGTTCAGTGCTTGCTGCTCCTCTGCCATATGTTTTTAAGCCAGGCAAAGTGCCAGCACGTCTGTCAGAGGAAAAACTTCTGGCTGGATCCTGGAGAATAAGCTGAGCTCGAATTCCCTCTGTTGGGAGAGAGCTCAAGTCCCCCCAGGGAGGATTTTTCATCATTATGGTCCCATTTGGCAGGTAAATTAGTGACCAGTTTGGGAAGGAAGATGGAATGACTTTGAGAGCATTCCCTGGTACCCATAAGGAGGAGGGAGATGTGGTGCAACACCAGCCCCTGGAGCTGGAGCTGAGCAGCAGCAGCAGGAGCAGAACCATCCTTCCCACAGGGACACAGCTCCAGCCCTGCAGGTGCTGGGGGCTCAGGCTGCAGGATAACTGTGGGAGAGCTGAGTTCCCAAAGGGCTTGATAAAAGAAATCCTTTACAATTACCTACTCCAGGTAGACCTAACCATGTGTGGCTCTTTAAGTGAGTCTCTGATGTCATTCTTGGAGTGTCCCATGCAGGGCCAGGAGATGGACTTTGACGATCTTTGAGTCCCTTCCAACTGTGGATGTTCTGTGATTCCAAAAGGAGAAGCTGTCACTTTGCAGTTTGATTATTCCTTGGTTATCCTTGCTCATTCAAGGAAAGATTTAGGGTTGTTCTTTTCTTTTAGGACAGGGGTCATCAGGATACTCCATGTTACATCCCTGATCCTAGGGAGCATCCCAATCTCTGTTGGAATTCAGGTGGGATTGGAAGTGGTACAGTGCAGTGGCTGTTTTTTGTGGGGATGACTTGTTTCTTCACATAAGTTTGCTAAAGCAAAGTGCAGAGGATTTGGGTCTTTTGTTCTGTATTTGTTTCACAGACACCTCTCTGCACACATCGACCTGTTTCATGCGCCAGGGGAATGTTAGGATGTGCTACTCAGGAAACAGAGTTACTTTTTGAGGGTGGCATCATAGCTTAGAAGAAAAACCAGCAATTCAAAGGAAGCAAATCACACCAGCTCTCCTCAGTTATTCAGGCTTGTTTTGTGTCACCATGGGGCCATACCTTGCACAGCAGGATCCCAGTGGAGCTCCAGCCTTTCCAGAGGCAGCATCTCCCTCCCAGCACCATCCCAGAGGACTGTGTCAGATTGCAAACACACTCGGCACAATCAAAGCATCCCAATTAGCATAATGATGCTGCCTAATTTATGCACAAATTGCCCTAATTTATGTGTGTGGATACATGTGATTAAAGCAGGCACAGGTGGAACAGGGTTTGGTCTCACCCAACCAAGGAAGCACAAAGCTGCGTCCACCCCAAAATGTGGGAAAGGTCCGAAATTTCTTCTCCCTGTTACTAAAACACAAGAGCTTTGTGTTGTTTTCCTCTGGCAGCACAAAGGGGTGCAGGGCAGGACTAAGCTCATGGCAGGAGGTAAGGGAATAAAAGATTCCTGGGCTGAGATTTGCATGGATTAAAGGCAGCTTTGATTTGCCTTGATACACTTGGCTTTCAGGTGGATTAACAGGCAGTGGGGTGGGATTTGGGGCTGTCTAGCCAACTAATACCTACCTCACTTTTATTTTAATTATTTTAATAAGGGATGGAGGAGCCCTAGAACTGTGGGGCCACCTTTGCCAACCGCTGATCTTGAACACTTCTGTGTGGAACGTTTTATACCATTGATGTTCTTGATCAACAAAACTGCTGCCGTTGTCTGAATTCCCAAAGCACTTTCTCAGTGTGGCTCTTCCAAAAGAGACCTCTCACACTGTGAGCTTGTTTTATGGAAGAGATGGTGTTGTGCTGTAAAATTGTTGCAGAGAATCGTGGAATGATTTTGGTTGGAAAGAACCTTAAAGATCATTCCACTAGACCAGGTTGCTCCAAGCCCCATCCAACCTGGCCTGAAGCACATTCAGGTTGATCCAGCATCATAAGGGTCACAGAATTGTTTAGGTTGGAAAAGCCCTCTAAAACCATTGAATCCAAGTGTTCCCCCAGCACTGCCAAGGCCACAACTAACCCATGTCCCCAAGTGTCACATCCACCCAGCTTTTAAATCCCTCCAGGGATGGGGATCTACCCCTACTACCCTGATAACAGCACTTCCTTCTTTGCTGCACAGCACTGTTTTATTAACATTATTCTCATCCTAAATCCAAAACACTGTAACAGCTGCTGGGAAGAAAATTAACTCTGTCCCAGCCAAAACCAGGACTGCCTGGTCACAGCACCCAGCCTGCCTGAGTTCAAGAAGCATTTAGACAGTGCTCTCAGGCACATGGGGGGGTTCTTGGGGAGTCCTGTGCAGGGCCAGGAGTGGGACTGGATGACCCTGATGAGTCCCTTCCAACTCAGGATGTTCCTTGACTCTGCAGTTCTGTGATTCAAGCTGTACTGGAAGAGACTTGGCGCTGAGCCCAATGGTCTCTTCCATGACTGGAACTCTTTCTGAAGCAACTTTGTGCAACAGCAGAGACAAGAAATACCTGGATCAGGTCAGTGTTGGGTTTCCCAGTGCTGCCAGGCTTGGAAAACTGAATTTTGGCAGTAGGGAGCAGAAGCTCCTTCCTATACCTAGAGTGCCTCTCTGATCATTGGTGTGCTGTAACAGCGCGTGTGTTCACCAGGTTGAATTGATTTCATCCAAAAATACACAACTGAGATATAATAATTACAAATTATTACAGTATTCCTGAGGCAGGTGGGTCGCAGGGACGGATTGCCACAGTCAGCTGAGAGCATGGAATCCTCAGGATAATGTGTTTTGAGGGATTGTCTGGCAAAAGGATTACACAGGACAAGGCAGGTGAGTGGAAAGGCTTGTGTGGGGCCGGGGCTGAGTGAGCCAGATGTGGGACACCCCACCTCCTCTCAGCTCTGGGCTGCTCTTTGGCAATCACATTTCCTCTCATGACTAATTTCTGAGAACAGCTGTGGTGGTAGGATGCTCTTGTAAGGATGTACAACATGAGATGTTTCTGCTCTGACATATCAGAGCAACTCGAGTGCCCTCCTTCCTCACCTGCCACAGGGAATGAGGGTTATGAGTCACTGCATGTCACACACCACGAATTCCCCTCTTCTCCCAGTGCTGATCTGTTTTTACAGCCATCTGAACACACAGCCTGCTCTGCACTCATTGAGATGTGTGCCACTGACATTTATAAGCTCCTCTGTTTTCATTCTGTCTTTGCATTTGCTGATTTTTGTTGTCTCCCAGTGTGTGTTTCCTTCAGCAAGGTGCTGTCCTTGTCTTGCAAGGAGCCATGAGTGTGCACTATCTGTGTCTTGCTCCAAGCTCTGGAAAAACTTGGCTTCGTTGCTGATTCCCTTGATTTCCCTGATGATGCTGTAACAGCAGGGAAGGTGGAGAAGAGGAGGCTTTGGGGAGACCTTCCATCACCTTCCAGTACCTAAGGGGGGCTCCAGGAGAGCTGGAGAGGGATTGGGGACAAGGGATGGAGGGACAGGACACAGGGAATGGCTTCCCACTGCCAGAGGGCAGGAGAGATGGGATAGTGGGAAGGAATTCCTGGCTGGGAGGGTGGGGAGGCCCTGGCAGAGGTTGGGCAGAGAAGCTGTGGCTGCCCCTGGATCCCTGGAAGTGTCCAAGGGCAGGTTGGAGCCACCTGAGACAGTGGGAGGTGTCCCTGCCCATGGCAGGGAGTGGAACTGGATGGTCTGTAAGGTCCCTTCCAACCCAAATGATTCTGGGATTATATTATTCTATGAAGGGGAGCCCTTCCTTCCATCAAGACTTCCTAGAG
The DNA here is from genome assembly GCA_013399895.1 of Serilophus lunatus. Taxonomy (NCBI): domain Eukaryota; kingdom Metazoa; phylum Chordata; class Aves; order Passeriformes; family Eurylaimidae; genus Serilophus; species Serilophus lunatus. The sequence continues at coordinate 422,965 of VXBA01001285.1, forward strand.
CTGGAGGTGAATGCAAACCCTTCCAGCTTCTCTTGACTTAGCCCCTTCTGAGGCTGTATTTGGAATCTGTGAGCCTTGTGAATGAAGAAATAAATTCACCATGAAAATATTATCAGCACATTTCCTTATGCTAAGTTCCCAACTTGGTAACATTTACCCCATTGTTTAAGTGCATGGAGCTAATCTCAAAGGATGGAAGGGCCTCAGCCCCGTTGCACAGGGAGGAGAGAACAAGCTGGAGGCTGGATTGCATCCCTGCAGCCCTCCTGCATTCTGGCATGGGGGCACTGCAATCCCTCTGCCCTGGGACAGCAGCATTCCTGGGAGGTGTTGGGAAATACTGGATCATAAGGAAGAAAACACAGGTGGTACAGAGGCACCAGCGAGTTCAGCACATCTGGGAATTATTTCCCAGAGACAAGAGAAAGCAGATGCCTCAGCTGTTCTCCAGTTCCCTTAAAAAAGAAATATTGGGAAAGTAACCCAGCTCTCCTCCTCCCTGCCAGATCCAATGTCTTTTAATCTGTTCTCTCTCTCAACTTCCCTTACAATGGGAGTTGCTGGTGGTCTGCTGGGGTTAAGCAGTGATTCTGGCAGCCTTCAGAGCAGACATGATCTCCAGGTCTCGTTGCTTTGAAGCCCCTGGTTCTCTCACACTCAACTAAATCAGATTTTTCCTTCTCCATAGAGGTAGAAAATCAGCCCTGTGTGCCCATCTGATTGAAGTGCTGAGGCTTGTCTAATTGAACAAGTGCTCGAGTCAACACTTGAGCAGGATGAAAAACAACAAGGAGATCACCCAGGGATTATGTGTGAGCTCCACAGCCCTTGGCAGTGCCTGAGCAGATGGCTGGGTCACATCCTGCCCAAGGCTGGGCAGAAAAGATGGCAATAGGAAAAAAATATTAATTTGGTTAAATATATTCAACTTCAAATCCAGAAGGGCCTCAGGTCTCTGATTTTGTGCTGTGCAGCAGCAGCTCCAGAAGATGGGATTAGTTGGGGGTTGGCTCTGCAGACCTGCTGCTGCCTCGAAGCTGATGTGGGTAAAAAGTATTTTTGGATGGGGAACAGAGATGCAGGGAGTGGAAACAACTGGCTGGTTTTGTAAAAGTGGGGAATAACCAGGAAGAGTCTGGACATTGTGAGTGAACCATGAGCCCTGCACTGATGGAACCAGGAATCCCAGAGCTGGTGGGCAGGGAGGTGTTTTGTGCAGAGGTGTGAGAGCATCACAGACATCCCTGCAGGTCACCTGAGCCACGGGGACAAGCTCCAGCCTCTTCCCTCTGGGATCTCACTTGGTCCAACAGCCAGAGTCAGTGTCCAGAGAAGTCTGGGGTTGGGAAAGTTGCTGGTGACTGTCTCGTGGATAATGGACTGGGGAGCCAAAATTGATTGTAGTGCTCTCACTGTGATAGAAATTATCTATTTCCTCTGTTGTGGACTCTCCTAAACTTTGCCTTCCTTACCCCAAACAGCAGTGCACGTATCAGGCCAAGCTGGGAGTGTCAGAGTCTCCTCATCCATAACTGCTGCTGCCCCCCTGTAATTCCCTCCTGCCACCTCTGCCCAAAAGCACTTCCAACCCTGGAAACTCCCACGATTTTCCTTTCTGTATTTAAAAGTTATTTTCATTCTTTCAAGTGTGTCTCCAGCTTGAGCAATGATGAGAAGCTGCATTTTGCAGTTGGTAAAATGAAGCAGAATCATCTTTCTGGCAGCAGTAAAAATACTGTTTTCCAAAGATGATGCTGAATTTTAACTGTCAGGTTTTTAAAAGCCTTTTTTTTGTTTGTTCCTTTGTTTTCAGGGGGCACCAGTGGAAGAACCTTTATGGGCTCCTGATGACATGCAGGTGGACATTTGACTTATGATATTTAAGGTAGGAAGAAGGGCTGTTAATTTTGGCATCTTCTCATTTGTCCTGTCCTTGAAATAAAATCACTCTTGCCCGTGGCCCAATGGTCATCACTCTATTTTAGGGTTCAGTACACAAGGATGGCACTATGGCCAAGCATTAACTTGTGCTAAAGTGTCCCTTCAAGCACAGAGGGAAGGGAAATATTATTTAAGAACTACCTGGGAACATAACTAAGTGGAAAAAAATCTGACTTCCTCCCCCAAAGGATAATAAGGTCTCTGTTGGTGAGGATTTGGAAGGGACATGACTCTTATTTGAGAGCACTCAGCACAGGGAATTTTTTGTTCTACTGGAACCCAGTGGTTGAGTTGGAATTCAGGTTCTAACTTGCCATGTCAAAAAAAAAAAACAACCAAAAAACAAACTAAAAATACATTTTATTCGTTTATTTTCATCATCTTGAGCTTCTGTGGAAAGCTGGTCTATCTCCAAATGTGGCAAGAGAGTGCTCAGTGCTTGATTGATGAAACAGAGGAAAATCCCTAATGTTAAAAGCACTAAACTATTGGGTAAACTTGGAGAAGGAAATACAAATGTGTGCACAGTTAAATGGATTTATAAGTAGGTTTTATGCTGCTTTAATATCAGGATTCTTGCCTTGCTGGGTCATTTCTGCCGTGGTTATTGTGCTCAGTGGTGTCATCAGAGCAGTGTGGTGGTCACTGCTGGCCTCTGTCTCTTCTTCCAGGAGCAAAGAGGGTCTTCACCTCTTTAGGGGCCGCCACAGAGGCTCCCAAATGTGGCACAGGCTTTGCTTCCTCTCACAATTGGGGCTTTGACTTCTGATTAACGGGTGCAATTAGTGGCTGGTTGGTGCTGCAGAGAGTTGTTGGAAGGAGAGGGGGGAAATTCAAGCTGTAACAAGAGCAAATTCTTTTAATGCAAGGTTTACAGTTCTCCAGTGTATCCGTGCTTTTTGTTTGGCTTGTGATAAGATGCACTCCTGTGGAATTTGCTTGGAGCAGGGATTTGCATGAATTATTGTTTCTTACAAAATGCACATCCCTGTGCTCCCAGTACCTGAGCACCCCACTGGAGAAGGATTTGTGTGCCTGGGTGCAGTGGTCAGCAAAAGCCAAGTGCCTGGGGGAGGGAAAAGTGGAGAGAGACAGAGAGAAAAACAAAGCTGCTGCAGTCAAGGGAACAGCATTGGGATTTGTGTGTTTATTCTGTGCACTGATTTTTTTTCCTCATCTTGGCCCCATTTTTTAAAAGTGACATTCTCCTATCAGGAAAAAACCTTGGGATAATTGTGCTTGGCCTCTTGTAGAGCTCACTTTTGTCTTTAGGAAGTGTAATGCCATGAGTTGCAGCTGCTGGTTGATACGGTGTGGCCCAAAATTATGTACAAGATGGGAGTAAACAGCCATTGTGGATGGTCTCTTGATTCTGCATTTAAAGCTTTTCATTTGAAGGGTTTCCCCTTCTCACAGAGAGATCTTTCTGTAAATCTCTAATTAAGCAAATGAGCTACAGTGTCATCAGCCTGTCTCCAAAAAAGCAAGAGCTGATGTTTTGGAGAAACTTTCAAGCTGCAGACTCAAATTATCCAATATTTAAAATTATGGTGTCTTGTAGGAATAGGAAGAGTGAGGAAAGAATTACTTGAGTTCTGAGTGACTTTAAACCAGATCTCATGTACAAAGAAAAGCTTTTTATTTTACTCTAAATTCTACATCTATTCTACACCTGGTGTCCTCACTTAAAATTGGACTAAACCTGATGGTATTAAATAATTTGCTTGTAATTCTCAATTTTCTTCTCGTAGACAGTTGAAAAGGTTAAGGTAAATGTGCTGGGATGTTCATCTAAAATACTTAATGTAAGGCACTCATTTTCTCAAAGATTGGCTTTTATGGGGAGAACTGGGAGAGTTTCTTCATTTACTGAAAGAAATCCCCCTGGCACAGAACATCAGGGGCAGGAGTGAGGGATGGGACAGGAGGAGCATCAGTGCTCCCAGCATTCCTGAGCAGTCCTGGGTCAGGAAAAGCACAAAATCATGTGGATCTGTCTGCATTTGAGTGTGCCCACCACTGCCAGAGACACTGAAAAGGGCAGAAGCCATCCAGGTGTGGAGGGGACGGGCGCTGACACCGCTGCAGTGCTGAGTGATGGTTTTTGAGAGAGCGAGCACTAAAACCCCACAAATCTTATTCAGCAAAGCCCTTTCACTTTGCACCATCCATATCCTTCCCTGTGCCTCCCCCAGCTGTGTTGCCAGCACCTTTTGGGAGGTGGGAGCCAAGCAGATGTGCCCTGTGGATTTGCAGAAGAGCTCGACACGTGTGGTTTCCTTCGCCGGTTCCAGCAGCGGCCGTCACTGAGCTGTTGTTTTTCAGTGCTACCCACAATAACTGAAATATCTTTCCTGCCAGATAAGTCAGTAATTGTGGTTGGCTCCTTCCTCTGGTATGTGTTCCCGTAGTAACTTGAAATTCAATTTTTCATCAGGGTGCTGCTGCTGTTCAGCTCCATCCCCTCCAGCTGTACCCTCTGGCAAGGAGGCACCGGCTGCCAGCAGCTGGACCCTTTGCCCTCTCCTCTAAGGATTGCTCTTCAAAATAGTGCCATAGCTTGATCTTCTCCCTGAGAAAACTGCAGGAGATGTGAGAGGAGGTGGCGGGTCAGGACCCATCCCAGTCCTCCACTGGTTCATCCTGGTGGCTTCTGCTTTGGATGGCAGCCAAACCAAAAAGTAGTTTTTCCCCCGCTCGGATTTGTTCTGGTAGTTTCAGTCGAAGCCACCAACATCTGCAGTCCTTCTTGAACCTTTAGAGGTTGCTCTCACATTCTGGGACTTGTTGATGTGCAGGCTGAGCCTTGGAGTATGTTTTGGAAACACAGATGTTGCCCTGAGACCAGAAATCACAAATTACTGGTGGTCCTAAATCCCTTCTGTGCTTCTCCCCACCTCTTTCCTTTGAAGCTTCAAACTTCTACATGGAATTTGACGTCACTCAGGTGAGCTGACCTGGCCTAAAAACACCCTGGGGTCTCTAGGCACTGTTGCACACGGTGCAAACCATCCCCAGCATAAACCTCCAGCGCTGGGTGGTTGGAGCTGACTGTGGAATGGGGATGGGAAGGAGAAAAGCCTTGCAAAAACCACACCAGGCAGCATGTTGGGACCTGCAGCCCCTACCTGGAGCTGCTGGGTATAAATAAACACATCCACCCTCTGTCTTATTTCTGACAACTACCTCCCTGAAGAGTAATTTTTTTTTTCCCAGTAGCTTGTTCTGCAAGCAGGTTTCCTCTTGCAGGTGATTAGGAAAACCTCATTTTTATGTTAATGAGGCATAACTATCAGTGCACAGACATCAACTGCTCTCACATCCTTCTGAGATGTGTTGTTTTTATTGAAATTCAGTCCTGACAAACTGATACCAGCAACTGATGTACCTGTTGCCTGAATCAGATGGGAAACTGCCCCAAATTGGTGGTTGCCTCAAAAATACGTTGCCAGGGCGTAGCAACCACAGCTTCAGCTTTCAAGAGGGTTGCAGCTGTGGTCTGCAGCCTGGGTTCAGGTTTTGAGTGATGTTTGCTTGCCAAGTTTCAGGGCTTCCTCAACATCTTGTCTCCACAGAGATCAAGCCGTGCTAATTTAGCTAATTACAGCTAAACACAATTACTGCTGATGCTGGTGGGCCTGAATCTATAGAGACAGTTCTTTTTCATCTCGATGCCTTCAAACGCATCTCTGATTATATTTGGTCCTGTGAGAGGGTTGAGTTGGTCCACATCTTCCATAAAATAGATTCTTCAGCTTTGGCAGGTGACATTTTGGGTGCCTCATCCTTGGAATTGCTCAGGCCCAGGTTGGATAACCTGATGTCATGGAAGGTGTCCCTGCCCATGGCAGGGAGTTGGAAGTAGATGGCTTTTAAGATCCATTCTAACAAGCAATGTGAGGAATTTAAGTCAGGCATGCATTGGGTTTGTTGGTAAAACATGAGTGCAGCTGCTTTAGAGATGTTTTTTTCATGGCATCAGACATAGAGGACACTGAAACTGGAGAGGCCAGAGGAGAACATCTGGTCCCAGCTGATACAAGCCAGAAGCCATGAAGGTACAGAATTGTACCAAATAGATTTCTTGCCCCAAGACCTTACCACGTGCTGTAAACCACATCCAGGTTTCAGGAATACATTCAGTCAGCCAGATGCTGGTCAGCAATGGGATTAGCCAGGTCAGTGGTTACTAACACCATTAACTTCTCATATCCCCTTTTCCAGAACTCAGTTCTCATGATGTTATTTAAAGATTTTGTAATCCAAATCCTTGAGGTTCTTTGCTGAAAGCTAAAGCAAATATATCCATCTTATCAGGTCTTTCCAAGAGCAAAGCATGGAAATCCCCTGTCAGGCTGGCACCATCACTGGTGTTTTCCTCTCCCCTGACCAGTGGCTTTAATACCGCTGTCTAAATCTTCCATGGATTATGCAATGATTAAAAACAAAGGGTGATAAATTACACTTGGAATTCGCCAAGGGACACGTGGACCTCTCAGAGCTCTGGTTGGTTGTTGGATGGATTTGTCACCCTTACATTTTACACATGGATGATCAGCTTGTGGTACCTGGTCAGGGCCCTGTTCCCTTTTCACACAGAGTCACTTTGAGGGCAAGCAGATCTTTGGGGTGTTTATACATGTGGGTCTACATGGGGGGATAAGTCAGGCTGGAAGAATTAATGACTCTCTGAGATTTTCCAGGTGCTGTGATTTCTCTTACCCGTGGTGGCCTGAGGTGGGTGTGATTTATGGGGAGCAGGATCTGGCAGCAGGTAAACGGCTGCACTTGGGGAGAAACAGAAAAGCTTTTGATGCGTAAATCCTCCAGGTCTGAGACAAAATGTGTTGTCACTCTTGCAAACTCCACCAGTTGCTCTGAGCTTCGTCAAAATATAATAACACTTCTGGTGAGAGAGGGGGACAGTTGGTACCTGTGGAGCTGAGGGATGTGCTCGCTGGGGAAGGAGGTAAATTATTTCTTGGGGAAGCATGGAAGGGTTATCTGGGGACCAAGGAGGAGGGCACTTTTGGAGAGGAGCTACATTTTGGTTGACCACTGCTCAGGGACAGTGCATTTAATTCCTAAACTTGTTTTTTTAATGCATTTTATAGATGCTGATCAATGTACAAGAGATTTTCCCTTTCTCTCCCGTCCTCTCTGTTACTCAGGTGATTCTGCCTGTTGTATGACTTGGCTCAGGTGTAGTGCAGGAAGAGGGTGATGTACCAGGTGAAATGTACAGTATTTGGGGAAAGAAATACTGTAATCCATACAGGTTTGCTGCTGCAGGGAGCATTTGTGGGATGGGGGCTGTGTCTGTCACAGCTTGGCTGGTCTCTGCTTCCATCAACTGTGGTTCACATGCCTCGGTGGGCAATTCAGGAAGGCTGAGGAGCTCTTTGGAGAGCTGCAGGGAGGGGAAAAGCTCTTCAAAGTGAAACACTTCAAATATAAATGGAGTTTGTACTGCATTAAAACTGTGTGTTACCTCTGCATGGCCCTTTTCCCACTGCAAGGTGCCTGGCTTGGCTGCACCTTGCTCAGATGTTCTTGGCAGCCTCAGGTCTTACCTGGGCCTGGGCTTTGAGGGAGGATAAGGTCAAACTGCTTTCGTTCTAGAAGAAGTTTGTAGGTTAGAAATTCAGCTAGAACTGGGCCTTAATAAAAAAAAATAAGAAGAAAGCAACCAAGCAAACAAAATTAGTATAAACTGCTTCCATTCTTCCAGCCAAGGAGTTGGAGGAGTCATAGAATCATAAAATGGTTTGGGTTGGAAGGGGCCTTAAAGACCATCTAGTCCAACCCCCTTGCCCTGGGCAGGGACATTTTCTACTACACCAGGTTCCTAAGTCACCAGGCTGTGTTCCTCCTTAGAGAGAAAAGTGGAAGGGACCTGAGAGCTCTGGTGGAGAGAGTGAAATGACCTCAGGAATTAAACAGTGGAAAGATGATGGAGCAACTGTGGGAGCTGGGTTGGGTTTTTCAGGGAAGAAGTTGGTCGGGATGGGTGTTGTGTTGGTGTGTTTTAATCCATGCAAGAAGACTCAGAGAAAGAAGTGATGGGTGCTGAGCAGGCACTTGCTGGGATGCTCAGTGGCTCCCTGCCTTCATCCCAAAGATGAACTCGAAGTTGCAGACATGGAAAAACAAACAAAGGTGTGACATCATGACCAAGAACAGTGTGAAGGATCCAGAGGGAATGAGTTAAGTCTGAGCAAAAAAGGAATTGTCTAGAAGGGCTGGAGCTCTGCCCTTCAATGCTTCCCCAAACTGGAACGTGCAAGGAACCCCAGCACTGACTCCTGCACCTGAAGGGCTGCATCAGGAAGGGCGGCATTGGCTGGATTTTTAATTCCCAATCTGTTTCTTAGAATGAACATTCCCTGGAGAGGACAAGGATCCTGCTTGCATGCTCTCCTGCTGCCAGAGCAGGTGTCCCCCTTAAAGACACCAGTTACAGGCAAAAAAACCATCTGAAACTCCAGTTATTTCCCCAAATGACGGGTCACAAGAAACGAATTTTCTGCTCCTCAGCTGCCCCTGTGCCCAGCACAGCTCAGATGCCACCAGCAGGATTGGAACCATGCTCAGATACTGCACTGGGGATGCACAGAAGGCACAAAACCAAACTGGGAAGCTCAGTGTAGCACTGGATTTGTGCCATTTGCTCAACAGAAGGTCTACTTTGCTAGAGGATCTTCCCTGGTTACTGTTTTGCTTCAGAGGTGAATTTGTTAAAAGACTTTTTAAACCACCAGCCAGAGGCTCGGTCGAAACCTATTTAATATCTGTTTCTTTATTTTTATGTGCTTTAGGGCCTGAAATGTACCATTTGGGATGATGTTTTAGTGAGATGTTGGCTGGCAACCCGCTTTCTCCTCTGCTTTAACTGCTTTAGAACTGCTTCAATTTTATTTGCCCTTAAATAAAAAAAAAAAAGATAGTATCTGCTGGACACAAGTTCCTCAGGCAGGTGTTTGGGAGTTTTCATTGTTGTTGAAGTGGCTGTTTCTGTGCTTCTGGAGGGGCTGTCAGCTTGCTGAAGATGGTGATTAATCTGTAGCAGGTGCTTAATTGGAAATGCTGGTTAAAATGATGGGCTGCAGATGATCACTGGGATGTTCAGCCTTACCTTTGGTCCCCACGCTGTGCTCTGAGCATCCCTGCTTTGTGATCCAATGAGGGCAGGCCTGGATTTTGAGCCTTAGCAGGGGAAGAAGCTCTTCCTCAGTGCTTCATGTCTTGCTTGTAATGAAATGAGTTTATTATCCAGCATTTGTAATTTTAGTAAATTTTCTCAGTCACAGAGGGGAAGAAATGTCCTGAACTGGTTTGCTGCTTCTCTTCTCCAGATTTGGCCTTTTAAAAGTACCTTTTAAAACCTTGGCTCTGTCTTGAACTATTTCATCCTTTTCATTATTTCAGCTTGAATGATTTTATCCATACACTGATTTTTTTTATTAACACAGACTCACAGCAGGATGACTTTCAGCCCCTTTCAGCTGGTGATTTAGCCTGGTCTTCATTCTTGGGAGCAAAAATATGGAAGAATTCTCTGTTACGAAATTTTTTAACATATATTTGGAAGGTTTCATACCAAAAGATATGGTTTTTTTCTTTTTCTCAATGATGCTTTAACATCTGAATTGGGTACAATTTGCTGCCTTTGAAACATTTGTATTGGTGACTTCTACTTTGTGCTTGATCCAGTTTTGATGTGAATTGTCCAACTTCTGTTTTGGGGGAGGAACAAAATTTTTTTTTTTTCTCACCAGCCTACATGGCATTTAGTCCATCTGGAGCATCCCTGAGGAGAAAGACTGGGGGGTGTTGGTGGGTGAGAGGCTGGACATGCCCTGACCACGTGTGTTGGCACCCAAAACCCCCCCGTGCCCTGGGCCAATCCCCCAGCGTGGGCAGCAGGGGAGGGGAGGGGATTGTGCCCCTGTGCCCCCTCAGGGGAGACCCCACCTGCAGCTGCTGCAGCTCTGGGAACAAGAGCACAAGGAGCTGGAGCTGCTGCAGAGAGTCCAGAGGAGGCCCCGGAGATGCTGCCAGGGCTGGAGCCCCTCTGCTCTGGAGCCAGGCTGGGAGAGCTGGGGGGTTCCCCTGGAGAAGGGAAGGATCCAGGGAGAGCTTGGAGCCCCTGGCAGAGCCTGAAGGGGCTCCAGGAGAGCTGGAGAGGGACTGGGGACAAGGGCTGGAGGGACAGGACACAGGGAATGGCTTCCCACTGCCAGAGGGCAGGGTTAGGGCACAAGTTGGCTGGGGAGGTTGTGGACCTTCCATCCCTGGAAGTGTCCAAGGCCAGGTTGGAGCCCCCTGGGAGAGTGGGAGGTGTCCCTGCCCATGGCAGGGGGTGGCACTGGATGATCTTTAAGGTCCTTTCTAACCCAAACCATTCTTGTAATTCTATGATTATATTATGATATTTGTGTTCAGTTTAAATAGTCTGGGATGGAATGAGGACTCACCTTGGCAGGGGCAGGATGGTTAATGAACACTCTAAACAAGTGAGGATGTGCAGGGGGTGTCTGGACACAGCCAGTATGACTTGAAAAGCACCAAATACACAGTTATTTCCTCTGGGAACTCGGGGTACACATGGGAACAGGAAGAGCAAGGCTCCTAAAGGCATATCCAGGGATGTGCTCTTGAACCAAAGTTCAGGAGTTAACAGTTTGGTGAATAATGGAGGAATTTCTCCCCTAAAAACTCACATAGTTCTATGGAGGACGTGTGCAGGGACTGAAGAAACCCTTGTGTGGTTTTATTTCCATCACTGTCATTGCCTTCCTCACATGGATCAAGGTGAATCGAGGGGGAAGGACAGAACACTGGAGGAGGGCTTGGGTGTCCCTTTCTGAAAGCCACTGTCCCCTCCAGCAGATGATCCTGATGATCCTGCCCCTCTTATCTCAGCATCCTACACTCCATCCTTAGAGGATTTCTGGAGGGATTTACAAAGCCTCTGAAGTGATTGAAGTGCTCAGAAGTATTTGAATATCCCACTAAGTATTTATCTGCAATTAAGGTCTTGGAAAAACATTGTGAAACATGAGCCATCATCCGAGTCCTGCTTCCCTTTCTGTCAAGTGGGCAAATACTGGCTTTGATCGTCTCTCACCCCCCATGGATTGGAGCCATCTCCTTTCTTCTCTGCACAGAGGACCCACAGAAGCATCTGGGACTGTGTCACAGCCCTGAACAAGCAGCAGCAAAGCTCATCTCTCCAATTTTCAGGCTCACCAGCTCCTTTTGTGAGATGGTACCAGCCCTGGTACTTCAAAGAAAGGTGTCAGAAATGCAAAAACGAGCAATTAAGGATTAATCTGCTTGTGGGGATGGGGATCTGCCTCCCCCTCCTGATTGCACTGTAAATTAGTGGTTGACTGGAGCCCTGTAGTGGAGCTATTTATACCTCGAAGGTTTGAATTATGGCTGGGTAGATTATATCATCCCTTTGTTTAATCCTTTTTCCTTTCTTCTGTCGTGCTTTTGACCTCTGATTTTCAAAGCAGTCAGATTCGCTTCCTACGGTTTTCTTGTGATGGTATTTGTGTCCAGGAAAGGGGAGGAGAACTGAGATGGCTTTTTCTGTACCATTTTATTTTCTCTTGCTCTCCCTTACTCATTTCCTCATTCAACAGCCCAGTCCTTTTTATTTAACCTTTTCTGGGCTTTTCATTTCACAGCTTTCTCTGCCTTTACAGGGCTTCTCATTTTGTAGGGCTTCAATGTGCAAAGGTAGGAGACAGCCTGAATGAATATTCCACATTACAGGCTTGAACTCTTCCCAAAAAGCTTGTGAATGCCATGCACCTGCCTGTTTGTCAGGCCTGCACCTCACTTTCATTCCCCCCCAGCCAAGGACCAAGTGATGCAAGGGAGGGTGTTGTTGCTGTTGGATTTATTGGCTGTGATTTTGCAAATAAATGCTCTAAAATCACTTCCTTGCTGCTCTTTGCAGCCAAGAAAGGGAGACGTGCAGCAGCTCCAGCTTTCCCTTTGGACACACATTTCTTATTTCCAAGACTGCCTTCTTTCAGGCCTCTGATAAGTGTTAGAGCACCTAGAATACACATTTAGTCTTACAGCTCTCTAAAAGTGGCATTTTAACCCAAAAGCCCAAAGTTGGCCCTGGGTCAGTGGCTGCTGTGGTTCCTGGCTCTTTGCTCAGTTGCAGCCATTTGGATTTTCCCATATTTCCTGTCCAGGAGAAGCCATCAGGAAAATAAAGGGCACAGGAGGTGCAGAAGTCAAGTGAATATTTTTAAATGTTAGAACATGCTGTACAATAGTGGGAATTGAGTTTTGCTGCTAATGCAAGCAGACAGTGCAGTGTGAGCTCCCTCCCATCTTTCTCCATGGGGATTCCTGCCTGGAAGAGCCCTCCCACCCAAAATGTTTTCTCTGGCTTTCACATCCTCGTGTAGCAAGGACTTGCACACATGGTTGAATGTTCTGAACAAGAGGGAGTGAACACATGAGTGTGGACCTTTGAAAGGGAAGATGAGCTGGGCTGCAGTGGTGATGGAAGCAGGAAAACCCATGGGATGGGAGCAGCCTTTAATGACTTTTAATTCCCCATCCCATCCTTCCCCATCCATGGAAGTGACCAGGTTGGATGGGGCTTGGAGCAGTCTGGGATAGTGGAAGGTGGATTGAGATGGTCTTTAAGGCCCCTTCCAACCCAAACTTTTCCATGATTCCATGTCAAGTGGCTAAATGCACAACCCAAAAAGAGGGTTTCATAAAAGAGGGGCCATTGCCCTCATAACATCCAAATGTTGCACATCCAAACACATCAAGTGTGTAGGCAAACCCAAGAAGACAATTCCAATTCTTTGCCATCATCTTTCCCTTCTTCAGTTATTTGTACATTTTCCAAATTTCCCTGGAAACAGAGAACCCATGTTTAAGGTAAAGTTGATAATGAAGAGAAGCCTTAAAATGTAGGCTGAGAAATTATCAAGTATTAATTGTCATCTACTTTACTTTCATGTTGGTTGGACAACTTGGAGACAAGATCCTGAAGTAGCTGGAGGCTCCTATATCCAAAGGGTCATTATTCACTAAAGTGTGAGAATTTCCATTATGATCAAGCCTCAAAATAAGCATCAAAAGGTGGTTAAAAATTAACAAATTGCAGTAGCTGTTGCCATCAGACCTGGGCACTGGCAGGTTGGAGTTGAGTTTTCCATTTAGTCTTTTTTTAAGACATTGCACTTTTGACACCTTTCACCAGCTGTAACCTCCAGCCTGCTGGATATCTGGGGGGGGGGTTGTTTGTCTCTTGCAACTCTTCAAATTTTTGGAAACCAATATTTTTTGGAGCAGCATTTAGGCCCTTGGTCCTTCTTTTTCCCAAGCCATTGCCCATGATTTGGCCATAATTCAGCCCTTTCTCCTCCTTGGTATTTGTGTGGTGGAAGCTGTTGCCTGCTGCAGAAAAGTTGGATAAACCCAAATCCTGCATCTGAAATGAAGTTGGGAATATTCTTCAGGCAACACTGATTCCATAACCTTCTTTTTCATACACTTGGGGAGTGTTGCAGGCAATTATACAGATAGGATGGGATGGGTCCCTCTCCTCTCCCCACTGATCCCACCCTTTCTTACTCTTTTCTCTGCTTTCTTTCCCTCCTCTCTAAAAAAGGAGGGGGGAAAGAAAAGCCAAGTAACTTGTCTGGATAGAGGGGAGGTGTAATTATTAGCAGTGGGACCAATTTAAAAAGGAAGATTTCAGAGAAACTCAGACTTTCTTTGACGTGTTGAGGCTTTTTGGTAGAGGATAAAAGGAAAATAAACTAATTTATTCCTAAATTGTAATTCCTTTTTGGTGTTAATCTGTTTCATTAGTGTAGTTCATAAATGCACTCAGGCAGGGGAGAGAGGGGGGGAGAGCTGCAAATTGAAATGAAGACATTTTCAAAGGGAAAGCCTTCATAGGAAAGGCTTCCTGCAGGGAGAAATCGTATCCCAGGAGAAGAGGTGGAAACTCCATCGCTTTGGACTTTTGTAAGTGAGACTGGATGGAGTAATTTGGGAAATTTCTTGTGGGGAACAGTCTTTTGCTGTGTGGTGGGTTGGACCAGACGATCTAATCAATCTCTTCCCTGTGCAGTCCATATGGTTTTCATTTCCTCCTGCTGAGAGGTGGGGAAAGGACCTGGGCTGAGGAGCCTGGTGGTGGTTGGGATCAGTCGCTGGGTACAGGGTTAATGCTCTTCTGAGCTGTGATTCTGCTACTCCAAAACATTTTCAATTAAAAAGGACTTTTCAGCCCCTGCTGTGACTCTCTCTGGACTTAGGAGGGTGTAACCATCTTTGCAGTGGTTGCTCTTCAGCTTCCCTGAGGCTGCAGCTGAGGCATCTCCCCAAACTGCCTCGTGTCCATAGGGTGTCAGTTCCGGAGCTTAGGAGCTGAAAACTCTCTCAGTGAGATTTGAACAGCTTTTTCTTTGATTCCACACAGGCAAAAAAAAATCCTGTTTTTAATTGTTCTGTGGTGCAGAGCTCTGAGAATGGGTAAGAAATTGGGGCAGAACCTGCCATCACAGAGTGACAGAATGGTTTGGGTTGGAAGGGATTTTAAGGATCATCCACTTCCACCCCCTGCCCTGGGCAGGGACACCTCCCACTGTCCCAGGTGGCTCCAACCTGGCCTTGGACACTTCCAGGGATGGGGCAGCCACAGCTTCTCTGCCCAACCTGCAGCTGGCCATGAACATTTTATTTCCCCTCTTTTTGTTTGGTTCTTTAGGGCTTGCATTTTCTCATTTCAAGTGCACAAAACTGAGCCACAGGTGGAGGGCATGGCCCACTCTGGTGTCCTCTCCTAAGGAAAAGTGTGTGGAGGTCTGCCCTGGATCTCTGCTCAGAGCACATTCAACCCTCCTTAGACCAGTGCAAGGTCAGATTTCTGATGGATCTGGTTTTTCCTTGGGAAGAGGCTTTTCAAAAGGAGAAGTCTGTTCTCCTTGACAGTGACTTTATCCCCTTGACAACTGTAATTCTGTCTGAATTCTCCCAGTGGTGAGGGACAGCAGAAGTTGGATGCTGCATAATCTCCGATCCCCTGCTAGTATTCCATCCCTCCTCTCAGCAGTGATTTGTAAATATTATTTCCCCTCAGTATTTTAAAGGACATTTTCATCTCCCCTGGCAGAAGGAGGAGGATTTTTCTGGCACTACTGTTGTATCAAATTTTGCTCTTTGTTTAAGATTAATATTAAAAATAATAATAACACCAAAGCAAATGCAGCCTTGGTGTTTTCCTCTTAATTTACCCATTCACTTACAGTCTGGGAACTGCAGCTTTGCTACCACTTGAGACCCCAAATGCAAATATAACTGAATATCATATGGAAATCAACAAAGCTATTTTCTTTTTGAGGAGCAAAGGTGTAAAAAGGGAAAACCATTGGCAAATACACTGGAATTTAAACCTTGGCAGAAAATAGGGAAGAACTGTGGGCTGTTTATGGCTTGGGCAAGGCAGGGGGATTTTGGTGTGTCCCTTCAATTTAGATAATTCTTAGCAACATAAAGGTAATTTTAGGAAAGTTATTTTGGTTAGCAGCGAAACTGCAACACAATAAAGATAGATTTGTCCCCCTGATAACAGTTTTGATCAAGGTTTCCTTTTATCCTGCAGTTTTTCAATCATTGACCCCCTCGCTCTTGGCTTTTATTGTACTCGGGATATTATAAACTCAAGATTGTTTTGTAAACTGCTAATTTTAGACACATCTTGGTGCTTATTGTTCCCTGCACTGCACATTTTTTTTTTTAATGCCATGGCAGAACCTCTGCAGAGAAGAGGAAATCATCTGCACCCTGAGACTTTTAGGTCCAGACTGGATGAAGGGCACAAAAAACCCGCAGCAATCCCCCACTTTGCCTTCCCAAATCCAAACCCCACAACTAATTCCCTTTGCCATGACATTAAGGAAGCGGGCAAAAATCACAAATGCAGCTGTACTGAATGAGTGTGAAATCAGGAGCAGCTTTCCAAACCAGTAGCTGGGTATAAAAGCCAACTCAGGCACCACGGACACAATCGAGTTGCTAAGGCAGAGTTTTCCAATCCTGCCCCGTATCGTCTCATTATTCCGCTTCAGCGTAAGCTGACAATGAAGAGAAGATAAAAGCCTGGCAGCTCGTTTGCTTAGAGGGGTCAATTTATCCCAGCTCTTTGTAGGGAAGTGTAATTTTAGGTTTTTACACAGCAGATAACGCCGTGTCCCCCCCCACACACACACACAGAAACCCCTCGCTGCAGCACTCCCATAAATAGGTCAGGAGGGGATGTGCAGGCTGGGGTCGTACCTTGCTGAATGGGAATTGTGTTTTCTCAATGAAAATAAGGTGGTTTGTTTCCTTATTCAATCAGTTTGGAGAACAAACTGGGTCAGTTGGGCAGTGGCTGGTGCCGGCGGCGTGTTTGGGATGGGAAGTTCATGGAGCGTGGGACTAATGGCAGCAGCAAGGAGTGGGGTCTTTTCTTCCTTCCCAACAGGAGCTTTGGAAATAATCTGTACCAGGTGTTTCACCTTTCTGAACATTATCCTGATATACTGGGCTCGTTTGGCATGGATTAAAAGCCAACCATGGGGCTGTTTATCAGCTCCAGCACTTCTGGGTGACCTTGGGTCTCGTCTTTGGAAGCAGCTTAAGCCCTGTAACATCCAAAAATGAGGATCTCCCTTTTTATTGGTAGTGTCTGTATTTTGCAGTATTATGACAAACTGCAGCTGTTGCCAAGGGTTTGGCCACAGAGGCAAAAGACACTCCTCAGGAATATTGGGGTGAAGTTCCTCCTTCCTCCTCTCCCCACCAACAAGCTACTAATGAATTACTCAAGGAGGAAATAAGGGCACCCTGAAAGGCAGAGTGTTGGCAGTCAGGTGCCAAGATAAATACAGCCTGACCCTGCCTCTAACTGACTCGAGGCCACCAGGATCTGCTTGGGGAGAGCTGGGGTGACACAGCCTGGGGTGAACAGACAGCTTTGAACATCCATGAGCAACTGGTGCAGATCCCTGGGAGGGATATAACCCTCTCTCTCAGTATAGAAGTAAGCAGCAGGCTGGGGTCTGTCCTCCCAGAGCTGATGAAGTGCACTTAGGATCAGGCACTGCAAAGGGTCCATAAAAAAACAAAATCAAAAATCCACTTCTGTCTGCCTTAACATGGATTTTGCTCTCAAACCACACAGGGGATAGGTGGAAAGAGTGAGGAGTTGAGTTGGAAACCTTCAGTTCTTCCTCTGCCCAGACCACAGATGTTGCTGGTGGGCATGGGGGTAGCCAAATGCCGGAGATGCTTTTCATTTTGGAGTCTTGCTGGGGAAAAGGAAGGAAAAAGGCCACTTGTGTTAGTCCATTTTGTGGGAATGCCAGGGCTCTGCTCAGGGACTTAACTCCTCATTGTGGTTACTTCACTTCCCCAGTAGAGCCTCTTTCATCTGGTGCAACCAGAGGACTTCCAGGGTAAGACTTTAAATCAAATTTTCCTCTTCCAGTAAAACATGGGGGGTCATTTGAGGATGAGCCAGTGCACTGACACTCAGGAGAGGCAGAAGGAGGAGATCTCCTTTTTATTTAGTCACCCAGTTCTTTCATCATCCCAAACACAGGTGTTTGGTTTATTTCTCCTTCCTCTGCTTCTCACCATCTTCTGTGCTGCCACTCAGGTTTCATGGCCAGAGGCTCCAGCACAACCCCTCAATTTGCTCAGCCCTGTCCCCCTTAGTTCATCTCTCCAGTTACTGCCCTCACCACTCCCATCCAGGAGCCTCCTTTGATCCTTGTGCTGCTTTCCTCTATAAAATGAGTGGAAAGAGACCTGAGTGGCAGCTCCCTTGGGCTGGGAGAGGGAAGGTGGGTGCACAGTGAGACACACACACACAAAAAATGGTGCCATTATTCCTATGTGCTGGATCACTGATGCCAAAAGCTTTTGCACAGCACAGAAGGACGTGGGTGAGGGTAACAACCAAAGGATGGGACTTGGGACACCTCACTGTCCTTGGCTGCTCAGTTTGCCACCTGTTTCCAGGCTGGCTCCCTGGCAGGAGGGAGCAGATCCTTGTACTGTGGGTGTGGTTCAGGGAATTCTTTGCTCCAGGGACACACTCAGTGTGAACAAGAGACGCCAGAATTCCCTTCTCCCTCCCCACCGAGTCCTCTGGTTCCTGCAGGGCTTGTGCAATTTGATGTCCCTGTGTGTCCCTGTGCTTTGTGACTCATGGTTTTACCTGCCAAGCTGTTAAACCCCCAATTTTGGTGTGTCATGTCCCAGTTCTTGTAATATCTCAGGTCTTTTGAAATGGAAAAGAAGCAGAAAATTCCCCACATGGCCATGAGGACCTTGAGAGATCCAAGGACAAGCCAGGAGTGGTGCTGAGCAGCAGAGACAGGTTTAGATGGATATTAGGAAGGAATTGTTGGCTGGGAGAGTGGGGAGGCCCTGGCACAGGTTGGGCAGAGAAGCTGTGGCTGCCCCTGGATCCCTGGAAGTGTCCAAGGCCAGGTTGGAGCCACCTGGGACAGTGGGAGGTGTCCCTGCCCAGGGCAGGAGTTGGAACCAGATAGTCTTTAAGGTCCCTTGCAACCCAAACCACTCTGTGATCCTGTGATTCCATGATCACTCCCTGGGGGATGCCTCTCTTGGGTCAGTAGAGCTTAGTGAGCTGGTTAATGTTTTTATAGCCAAATGTGCCATCTTTAAAGGAGGACAGTGATGCTTTAACTTTCCTTCTCTGTTTGGATTACAAGTGCAGACCATTACCACACCTGTATCTGAGAGATCCAAAATATCTGGAAGTGGTGCCTAAGCTCACTGCCAGCCTTAGATCCAACTCCTGCTCTTTGGTGTTGGAGCCAGTGAGAGCCAGCTGGGAAAGGATCTCTGCTAGAAAAGCAACAGGAAGGTTTTGTGGGGCAAATTCACAGAATCCCAGAGTGATTGTGGTGGGAAGAGACATCTGATGCAACCCCTTGCTCAGACAGAGTTGCCCCAGGGCATGTCCAGGTAGCTTTTGAAGATCTCCAAGGATTAAGGCTCATTCCATGGCTTCTGTCTGCATTAAAACATCTCCCCCCACTGCAGTGAGACCCTCAGTGGGAAAACTAAACAAGAAAAGGAGAACAAAGATGCTGAGAGACATGAGATGATACTGACAGTGGGACATTGGGGCCCTTTTGTGGGGATCAGACCAAGACCACAGACCACATTCTCCACAGTTTCACTGATCATCAAGGGGTGACATGCAGCTCGTGGAGACTGATGGAGCCCCAGAAACCAACCTGGAGGGATCCTGTCATCTCTTACAGGGAGTGCCCTGTAAGAGCAGGAATGGAAATGCCTGAGTACACACACCTATGATCTTCACAGAGTAAACCAGCACCCTTTCCCAGTTCATACTGGGACATCCACCTGGTCTCAACCCCCAGGTCCCAGGTCAGGTGCTGCCCTGCAGTGACGGGGCATGAGGGGAAGGAAGATGCCAACTGCACACTGTGCTTCTGGTGGCTCCTCTCTGACTTAACAGGAAAACACTGAGCACAGAAAATGTGCAATATTGTTTCTCCCTGCATTCTCCTGAAATCTGTTGAACTGCTTTGCCTGTGGAAGGAAAAGAGAAGGGTGATATGGGGGATGGGAGGAAGAAATAATGGTGTCTCTGTTCAATGAAACTCCCCTGACAGACAGTTTGTGTTGTTATTTTCCCATCCCAAACACATAGATCTGATCTGAAAATCCCAGGCTTAAAAGCACAGATGTTTAGTCTGTCACACAAAAGTGGCATCTTTCCAGCAAGTGAAACAGCTGGAAAATTCCTGGTGAGTTCCTAGGAGCTAATCCGGGATGAGAGGAGTTAAAGCTGCTCAGCAGTAGCTGCATCCTTGGAGTCACCTGAAACTTCCCTCCAGGTCTTTCTCTTTGTACTAAAGCAGCTTTCAGAGATGTTACAGCTTCTCCTGTCCCTCAAGTTGTCCCCTGGGACAGGGGCAGAAGCATTGATGGGGATATAAACCAGCCCATGGTAGTGGCACCAAGTCAGATCTTGCAAGATGGTTTTTGTGGGGTCTTATCTCCCCCCCTACCCAAATAGGTCAAGGGGAAGATGGCACTGGATTAATTCTGTCTATCCATTAATCTCACAGCCAGGGATGTGTTGGGGTGTGAGTAGGGATGGGTGGCCATTTGTTTTGAACTCATGAATTTTAATTCTAATCCACGCCAGCAAGGATTAAAAGTCACCCCACTGCTGATGTTCCTTCCCTGACTCTTAATAACTATCTCAGCATCTGCCATGAGTAACTGGTTCTTCCAGCTGCTTTAAAAGTATCCCACACCTGAAATGTCCTTCTGCTGCAGAGAAAGGCCAACTGCAGAGAGAAAGGGCTGCCCCACTTTTCCCAGAGCTCTCCCTTTCCAGAGCATGTCGTTTTCAATGTTGCAAAATCTGCTTTAGAGGCTGAGCTGTACCTGTTGTCTTCACTGCATTGGAGCTGGGAGGGGGTCAAAATTCCCCTCAGGAGTCCTTTGTCTTCACTGTCATCCTCTGCAAAGTGGTGGCAGAGATATGGGAGTTTCCTTCTGCAAAGCAACCAGTGGGCACTTCAGAGCTAAACCCTTTCTTGTGCTGCTCATGGGATAATTCATTAATTGAGAATGAAGATGCCACCACCTTTTCCAAAGCCTCCAAGTCTGCCTTTCCTGTAGCTCATACTCCCAGAGGAGTGAGCATCCAAAGGTACAACTGTACAAGGATCTACACATTGGAGCTCCAGGGATATACAGAGGATGTAAAGAGATCCCATAAGATCTGGAGAACCTGGTTTTTAAAGCTAAGCAAATCACACCCATATCCTGCAGGATGAGGAGGAGCTGTAGAGGAGAGGAGTAGAGGAAAGTGTTCTTTAGAGGAGCAGAGGCTGGTTGGTTCACATTTATCTTAAGGCAGTTCTGGAAATCACATCTAGATCTCTGAAATAATTTGGAGATGGCTCCTTTGAGAACAGTGCCCTAATATGAAGGCAGAAATAGAGTCACAGACTCATTTTGGTTGGAAAAGACCATTGAGTCCAACCACTAAACCTGCACTGCTGTGTTCAAAATTTACCCTGTAGTCAATGGACCACTCCTAACATCCCTCTTCCTTTGTGTATGTATGAGAGGTTGCCTGTTTTCCATCTGTAGGATTTTGGTTTCAACCTCCCAAAATGACATTTTCTCCTTTTCTCCCTCCTGTTTGTAATATTTGGTTGTGGCAGCATTGAAGGGTGTTTTCAACTCAGCACTCATCTCCCCTCCACTGCTGTGTGAGCACAGGATGGCTTGGGCTTATCACTTAGATAATCATCTAGAAAGTTTTGGGACAGGGCACATCTTGGGGATGGATGGGATTGAACTGGATTTGGTTTGGACTAAGGGAGGTGATGAGGATTTGAGCCAGGATGGCCCCTGGCTGCATTTCATGGAGTCCAAACTGATGGCACCAAGCTGAGGGGTGCAGGTGATTCACTTGAGGGATGGGATGCCATCCTGAGGGACCTTGGCAGGGTGGAAAAGAGGGGCCTTGTGGTCCTGATGAGGTTAAACAAGGCCAAGTGCGAGGTCCTGCACTTGCAGTGAGGCAATCCCAGTGTCAGAGCAGAGTGAAGGATGAATGGATGCAGAGCAGCCCTGATGAGAAGGACTTGGGGGTGTTGGTGGATGAACAATGAGCTGTCAGTGTGTGCTCACAGCCCAGAAAGCCAATGGTACCCTGGGCTGTGTCCAAACACAGGAGGCCAGCAGGTCAGGGGAGGTGATTCTGCCCCTCTTCTCCTCCCAGGTAAGACCCCACCTGCAGTGCTGTGTCCAGGTCTGGAGTCCTCAGCACAGGAAGGACATGGACCTGTTGGAGCCAGTCCAGAGGAGGCCCCGGAGATGCTGCCAGGGCTGGAGCCCCTCTGCTCTGGAGCCAGGCTGGGAGAGCTGGGGGGGTTCCCTGGAGAAGGGAAGGATCCAGGGAGACCTTGGAGCCCCTGGCAGAGCCTGAAGGGGCTCCAGGAGAGCTGGAGAGGGACTGGGGACAAGGGCTGGGGGGACAGGACACAGGGAATGGCTTCCCACTGCCAGAGGGCAGGGAGAGATGGGATAGAGGGAAGGAATTCCTGGCTGAGAGGGTGGGGATGGGCTGGGATGGAATTCCCAGAGAAGCTGTGGCTGCCCCATCCCTGGAAGTGCCCAAGGCCAGGTTGGAGCAACCTGGGACAGTGGGAGGTGTCCCTGCCCATGGCAGGGAGTGGAACAAGATGGTCTTTAAGGTCCCTTCCAACCCAAACCATGCCGTGTGACACTATAAAAATCGAGATGAGTTTGTCAGGCTGGGCCCCCGTGCCACCAAACACATTCTTGGTCTTGAGCAACAGACTTTGTCTTGTGTTTGTGCAGCAACAGCAGGCACAGAAAGCCCTCTCTGTTGTGTGTGAGCTCCTGTACCATTTAATGCCTGGTTTGGGGGGTCTCGTATTTAACAGCGACACTGAGGAGCCTTGTGTGTATTATGTTCCTCTCCAGGCCGTGATGGAAAGGGGTGTTTTTGTAGGAAAGCTGCTTTTCAAAGCCTTTTGAAAGGAACAGCAAAGACTTTCAAAGATGGGGATGTCTCGGGTCTATCCTCTGCATTGCTATTGAAGTTATTTAACAGGAGTGGACGTCTCTGTCGTGCCAGATGGGATTGAAATTAATTTAAATCAGCATCGTTTTGGTGGCTGTTTGGCCTGGGTGCCTAAGACAGGGGGATTTGAGATCTGTTGTAGCCTCTTAGTGTTTATTTTCATATCATAAAATCTAACTGACACACAGTGATGTTTAATGACTGCTCAAGGAGACCTCGTTTATTACAAAAAAAGCAAAACGGGTCATAAAAACCAAATTCCACTGTTAACTCTGCTCTCTGTTTCATATGCAGCCAGGCTCTGCTGTGATCAAGGAAACTTGAAATTCCCTCTCTGTGTTTTGTTTTGCACGTGAAGTGGCCAAGATTCATCACTTCACTGCTGCCTACGTGCATCCAAAAATATTTATGTTCCTTGTGCAAATAAAATCCCCAAACACTTCAGAGAAGCCGTTCATTCCAGGAGCTGCTGCTGTGCCTGATCACAGGAGCCCTTGCAGGCTTTTGGGCAGTTCTGGGGCCAGGAATTGCTTCACCAAAGGAAGGGAACATTAACTGGGGGGACTCTGTACCTTGGCTGCAGTTTGCCACAGTGGATGTTTTACTGAGGCATTGCAGGAAGGGGTAATTAAACTGATGATTTACTGGCTCTCGTGAAATTTTCTTGGCAAACTTGTGTCTTTTTCTAGCACCAGGTTGCAGGTAACAGGACAAGGGGGAATGGCTTCAAACTGACAGAGGAAAGGGTTAGATGGGATATTGGGAAGGAATTGTTGGCTGTGAGGGTGGGGAGGCCCTGGCACAGGTTAGGCAGAGAAGCTGTGGCTGCCCCTGGATCCCTGGAAGTGTCCAAGGCCAGGTTGGAGCCACCTGGGACAGTGGGAGGTGTCCCTGCCCATGGCAGAGGGTGGAACTGGATGATCTTTAAGGTCATTTCCAACAAAACAATTCCATGAAGCTGTTATTTTATTCTTGGAGATGGGGGGATACCCCCACCTACGATTTGGGGAGCGACCTCAGGCTTCTCCTGGAGCTCCATCTAGGGGGAAGGAGGATGGGCTGGTCACAAAGTTGGTGGCCTCTCTGAACCACGTGCTGTCCTCTCACCCAATATTCTACCCTGCAGCACCTTTCCAGGGCTTTCAGTCATGGCTTTCCTGACCTTGGGGTCACTCTTCACCCCAGAGCCACTTGGCTGCTGGAAACCCTTGTGTTGAGCTTTGAGGACACCACGGCCAAACCCAGTTCCTTGGCCAGCCACTGCTGGGGAAGAGCATTTCCCTACCAAACCCCAAAAGCAGAAGCAGGTGCTGCTCCCCTGGCTAAGGATGTAGAACCCACACACTGCTGCTCTGTGTTGCCTTTGGGGTGGATTTCACAAGAGACATCCCTGTGCTCTGGGCTGAGACTTTCCTTGAGGAGAGTTCCCAGCTGGACATTCCCAACATCTTCACCATGGCTGTGTGGGAGAAGTGGCCAACATCTCCCTGGACCTCTGGGATTGCTCCTCCAAATTCAGCTTTCCTCTCTGCCTGCCCCAGCCACTTTTTTGGTTTAAAGCCCACTTAGGTGATACTCTTATTTTAAATGCCATCCTGGAGGAAAAAAGACAACAGGGCTGAGTGTCAGGTCATTTTCCCCTCTCCAAGTCCTAATTCTCTCAGTTTTTTTAATACAGGGTGGCACCAGGATTCCCAGCTACCCAAAAAAAGGCTGGTTTCAACCTTAGCAACAGGGTATTTTTGTTCAGCTTGTGTTTGTTCTGCTGTGAGAGCCATTGTTCTCTCCCATGCCTTGACCGCTTCGAAGGCTGGTGATAAAAGCCCTCTCTGACAATAATACAGTTGAGTTCAGCCTTTTGTTGGGGAGATGAAAAAAAGAGGATGAATTGTGAATAACATGGGAGGGCTAAAAGTCAGTCGTCCCAGGCTGTTGGGTAATCACTTCAAAGATGAGAAACGGCATTTTAATTATATATTTTTTCAGAGCTACTGAACGTTAAGTTTAGTGTTGGTATCAGCAGGGTGTACACAGCCTGGTGTTCAGGACTAGTTCTACAATCTTGTGTCAGCAGGAAATGTGTCATAGCAAGAATATTAGGTTTATGGTAGTCTTATAGCAATATATATATAATTTGTAATAGCTTTATTATATTAGGTTTATAATAGGTTTATAGTTATATAAATTGTGGATTCATAGAATCACAGAATGGTTTGTTTTGGAAGTGACCTTAAGGACCATCTGGTTCCAACTTCCTGCCATGGGCAGGGACACCTCCCACTATCCCAGGTGGCTCCAACCTGGCCTTGGACACTTCCAGGGATGGGGCAGCCACAGCTTCTCTGGGAATTCCATCCCAGCCCATCCCCACCCTCCCAGCCAGGAATCCCTTCCCACTCTCCCATCTCTCCCTGCCCTCTGGCAGTGGGAAGCCATTCCCTGTGTCCTGTGCCCCCAGCCCTTGTCCCCAGTCCCTCTCCAGCTCTCCTGGAGCCCCTTCAGGCTCTGCCAGGGGCTCCAAGCTCTCCCTGAATCCTTCCCTTCTCCAGGGGAACCCCTCCAGCTCTCCCAGCCTGGCTCCAGAGCAGAGGGGCTCCAGCCCTGGCAGCATCTCCGGGGCCTCCTCTGGACTCTCTGCAGCAGCTCCAGCTCCTTGTGCTCTTGTTCCCAGAGCTGGAGCAGCTGCAGGTGGGGTCTCCCCTGAGGGGGCACAGGGGCACAATCCCCCCATCCCTGCTGATCACATCTACAATATATTTATATACGATGAGTTTATAGCAGTAGCAATGGTAGAAGATGCCCAGCTTGTTGCTGTGACTCTGAGGTCTGTGCCTTCAGCTTCACTTTTCTTTAAACAAGGACACCCCTCTTGGGCTTGGAAGATGAAATGGAAAATAGATGGAGAAAAGACAGATGGTAAAAATACATGGGAAATAGATGGGGGAAAAAAGGTGGAAAGTGCAGTAAAGCCACTGGAGGCAGAGTTTGGTCCTTTTTTCAACACAGGCTGATAAATATTTGGGGGACTGCTCTGCTCAAAATGCTGACAGTGTGACTGATAACAGGGATCACCTAAAACTCTGCTGGCCCTGAAATCCTTTCCTTGATGAGGATATTTTGGCTGCACTCCGGGCAGTGGCTCCTCTTTGCCGAGAGATTTGTGTTCCCAGTGAACTTCCTGCTCACATCAGCATCTTGCAAAGCTCCTCATCCCTCCTGGCAGATCCTCTCTCCCCAGCTGCCCTCACCTGCCATCCCTGTAATTGGCAATAATTTCCTTAAATGCTCACAAAAGCAGATGTTCTCTCTGTGGTCGGTCAAACCAGCTTATACTGCACAGGATACACGAGCAGACAGCACTAAAGGACTAATTCCTGTAAATAAGCCTATTAAAAGGTGGGAAATAATGCCTCCAACTAACCCATCAATGGCAGCTGAATCCCACTGCTTGTATTAATTTGTTGCCTGTAACGTGGCAATCCCAGTCTGCTCAGGACTGGGATGCACCTCGTGCTTGGCAGTTGTATGTGGTGGTTGATGGGTGTCTTAGCACACCAGATCAGCCCTTTGCATTGTTTCCAGCTAATAAATCACATTTATGGGTAATTAACCCTACACCTAACACGTCCTGAGTGTCACTGGTGAGTGGGAGAAGAGACCAGTTCATGCAATCATGAGCAGGACACTGTGCTTCCAGGGCTTTTGGTGATGCTGCTGGAGAAAAAAAAAATTAATCTTTCATTTTCCTGTCTTAAAAGAGGGAAAAAAAGGTCATTCCCCAATTCTTCTCCAAGTGCTAAATTTAAGAAGGAAGTTTAATACAATGAGTGTGTGGAAGCCCTGGCACAGGTTGGGCATAGAAGCTGTGGCTGCCCCATCCCTGGAAGTGTCCAAGGCCAGGTTGGAGCCACCTGGGATAGTGGGAGGTGTCCGTGCCCATGGCAGGGGGTGGCACTTTCAGGTCCTTTCCTTGGCTCCTGCTCTTCTCCAGGACGTATCTGAGCTCAGGAAATGGCTTTCACCAGCAGTTTGTTCCTCAATCCTTGCATCCCCTTTGGAAGTGGCAGCTCCTGGTCCTTGTCAGCGGAGCTGCCTGAAGTCAAGCAGATGGTTTGTGCCTCATCCAACAGCCCTGGGTGATGGAGAAATACAGAGTCTGACAATGCATTAATTATTAATATCATGGAATCACAGAATGGTTTGAGTTGGAAGGGACCTTAAAGACCATCCACTCCCAACCCCTGCCATGGGCAGGGACACCTCCCACTATTCCAGGTTGCTCCAAGCCCCATCCAACCTGACCTTTAACACTTCCAGGATAAGAAGCTCTTGTAACATACTAGCTCAGTCTTCCTTGGCCCCACCATTTCATCCACTCAGTAGATTCGTTGTCCAATAGGAGTAGAAAAATGAAGGCTTTTTGTTGAGCTGTCTTTTTAAAGCAGCATCGCTCTGGGCTTGCAGCTCCAGAAATACCTGTCAGGCAATTTTCCTTTCACCTGGAAACACACTCCTGTATCTTATTCGTGGATTATGTTGAAAAACAGTTGTGTCTGGCAGCACAACTGCTCCCAGTCAGACTTTTCAGCTCGAAGCCTTCAGCAGAAAGACATGCCTCAGAATGCTTTTGGCACTCGAATAAGTCAGAGAGGAAAACGCTTCGAGTCCAGTTCCCCTCCATTTGCAAACCCCGTTCACAAACCCTCGCAGCCACTGGTAAAATCATGACTTTGGTTTCTTCCTCTGGAAGTCTGAGAGAGCCACAGTGAAAGAGAGATGCAGGGCACACATCCCTGGCTGGTCACCACCGTCTGCAGCTCGTCCTCAACCCTTTCTTTTTTCCTCCGACTCTAATACATGCAAATATATGTAAAGAGTAAAGACTGTTCCACCGAGTCTTGCGTGTTTGTTCAAAGAGAAGGAAAACGAGCCGAATTTACAGGGAATTTACAGGCTCAATTTCGAGACCTGGGTATAAAAACACCCAAAAAGCAGCTGCTGGTGCTGACCGAGGCGATGCTTTCTGGCATCTGTTTTCTCGCGGTCCTAATGTCATTAATAAGGAGCTTTTGGAGAGCTGGAGTATATCCTAATTAGCAGCCTCTCTCTTTTTTTTTTTTTTTTAATATTTTTTTTATTTTTTTTCCGAGTTTCATAATCAGTGATCTCGGCTACAACCACAAGTGTTACTGTGGCAACAGGGCTGAACTGAGCAGCGGTGCAGAATTACCGCAGGTAAAAGTGGTGGCTTTACGGATCCGCGGCTCGCTCTTAGCCCCGGGGGCTGCTCCGGGGGACGGGCTGGCTGCTCCCTGCTCCTACAGGTGTCCCGGGTGGATTTTGGGGTAAGCACGACCAGCGATTAAAGCTGCATGACCGGACGCATGCGTTTGATGGGAGCTGAGCCTGTGTAAGGAGATTTTTTAAGGCTGTCGTGCGAGTGATGCTCTCCAACACCTTTGTTTTAAAGTAGGATGCTCTGGCCACTCGCTGCCTGAACGGTGCAGCTCCTCGGCTCAGTCTTGGCTTAGAGGTGGGACTTCACCTCGGGGCTTTGTGTTTTTTGTGGATTTCCCTTTTTTTTTTTTTTAAGCTTTGTTTCTCCTCCCCGTGCACCATTCTCTCTCTGAAAGGCATCTCGCTAGGTAGGGATGTTGTCATGCTGAATAATGGCCATCCTTCATCCTGACTCCAGTCCTTTTCCTAGCTGGAACACGAACTATGCTCATGTTTTCTTTGTGCAAATTACAAACGATGTCTGGGACAAAAGAAGGGACACCCTAAAACGGAATATTTAAGGAAATACATTCCTGTATGCCTCAATGTTTTTTTGTTTAAATTATTAATTCCTGATTTTGAATAATGAGTTGAACCAGCCCCTCTGGCGGTGGTTCTCTGCCTCCCAGTGCTGTGGGGCAGCTGTAGTGCTGATCCCATGGGGAAAGCACACCAGGAGACCATGGATTCTATTCTTGTGCTAGCCAGGGGTTTTTACAAGCTCTGTGGTTGTTGCTTTAATCTGTTTTAATCACCCCAGAGGAGCTGCCACCTCCCTCTCCCCTTTGCAGCACAGCTGCTGCTGCCCCACCATCCCTCACTTGCAGAACTTGCCTCCATCCCCAGCATCTTCCTGGCTCAGAGCTGGTCCTGCACCTTCCTCCTCCTTGCCCTGACAGCTTCCTCAGGCTCAGCTCACTGCTCTCCTTAGGACTTCCCCTTCTCTTGGCTCTTACCTTGATGCCATGTCCTTTAGGAAACCCTCTCCAGCTTGTCATTCCCCACTTCTACAGGTGCAAGAAGCTTTTCATTCCCTCTGTCTCCTTCCATAGTTTATTTCCCAACCCATCCCAGTTTATTCTGCAAGAGCAACTGGCACATACTCCCACAACCAGACAGCAACAGCACTGGAAGAAAAGAGTTGCTGAGTGCAAATTAAAACTCTCACAATTATGATAGTTATTAGGAAAATAGTTTCTGTTTGTCATTCTTCCCCTCCAAGGCACTCAGGTGCCTTCCAGACCATGGCTGTGCCAGGAGTGCCCATCCATGCAGCTCCATGGGCAGCTGGGGATCACTGACTTTGGTCTTAGAGGTGTCACAAATCTATTCCTGGCTTCATCCAGGGATGGAGCTGACACCTCCTGGCTCTTACTTCTCTATTGTTAGTGTGAGACCATCAAGCCTCTGGGGGCTTTGTTAGTGTTTGCCTGGTTTTAAGAATACAGGGACAGACATCTTTCCTAAAAGCAAGGTAACACAGAAAGCTGAGGTGTGACGTGCCACAGTTACAGACTAACTTTAGGGGTTGGCACTGGGTGATTTTTAAGGTCCCTTCCAACCCAAACCATTGTGATTCTATGACTGGTACCCACTGACAATATTTCTGCATCTCTTTAGGAGCCTGAACTATTTAATGTTCTGATTACTTAAGAATCCACAGTCATTGGTGTTTTTCTCTGGGTTTTTTTTTTGCTTCAAACTTCATCAGTTTATTTTTCAGTTCAGGAAGTATTTGGACAGTGCTGTCAGGCACATGGTGTGATTTTTGGGATTGTCATGTGCAGGGCCAAGAGTTGGACTCAGTGATCCTTGTGGTTCCCTTCCAACTCAGGATATTTCATGATTTTTCTATGCTTCCCCTGTCTCCTAAATGGGATAATAATTGCCTAGTCTCAGGGTTCTTCAGCAGGTTTTCTTCCTGAAGTGTTTGCAGGACAGCCAGTTACAGAATCACAGAACCACAAGAGTGATTGATTTTGGAAGCAACTTCTGGAAATCACCTGATCCAACTTCCCTGCTCCAGCAGATCTACCAAAGTTGATTGCTCCAGATGCTGTCCAGACGAATCTTGAATATTTACAAGGATGGAGACTCCACAACCTCCATGTGCAACCTGTGCCAGTGCTTTGTCACCCTCACAGTCAAAACATGATCCCTGATGTGCAGGGGGACCCTCCTGTGTCTCAGGGTGAGCTCATTGCTCCTTGCCCTGTCCACGGGCACCTCTGGAAAGAGCCTGGCTCTGTCCTCTCTCTACCTCCCTGCAGGTGTTTGTGGATCCCAGGAGCCTTCTCTTCTCCAGGCTGAGCAGTCCCAGCTCTCCCAGCCTCTCCTCAGAGCAGAGTTGCTCCAGTCCTTTCCCTGGGCTCTCTCCAGTCTGTCCACGTCTCTCTTGTACTGGGGAGACAGAACTGGACCCAGTGCTCCAGGTGTGGCCCCACCAGTGCTGAGCAGAGGGGCAGGATCAGGTTCTGGGTGCTGAACACCTGATCCTCTCTACATCCACCCACGGTGGTTCACACACATTGCTGCTGCCAGGTGTGCTCTGGGAGCCTGTGGGGTCAGCATGGGATAGTCCAGCATCTCACTAAAGCTCATATCCAAGGGGAGGGCTGATCCTGGTTCACACCAGCAGTTTTTAAAATCATCCTTACTGTGACACTTCTGGATGCCCAGAAAGCCAGGTAGGAATGGGGTGGAGTTTCTTCCATGCAGGTGTGATGATGTTGCTCTTTGAAAGAGGAGTGTGTGTTCTGTTTTATTGAAGGACATGGAGGTGCTGCCAGGGCTGGAGCCCCTCTGCTCTGGAGCCAGGCTGGGAGAGCTGGGGGGGTTCCCCTGGAGAAGGGAAGGATCCAGGGAGAGCTTGGAGCCCCTGGCAGAGCCTGAAGGGGCTCCAGGAGAGCTGGAGAGGGACTGGGGACAAGGGCTGGGGGGACAGGACCCAGGGAATGGCTTCCCACTGCCAGAGGGCAAGGTTAGGTGTGATATTGGGAAGGAATTCCTGGCTGGGAGGGTGGGGAGGCCCTGGCACAGGTTTCCCAGAGAAGCTGTGGCTGCCCCATCCCTGGAATTGTTCAAGGTGGGACAGGGCTTGGAGCCACCTGGGATAGTGGGAGGTGTCCCTGCCCATGGCAAGGCAGTGGAACTTGCTGATGTCTAAGGTCCCTTCCAACCCAGACCATGATATGAGCAAATACCGAGGTGCAGGAAAAGTGCTGATTTGTGGAAGGTTGTGCAGGTGGAGAAAGCCAAGCTCCAGGCCCTTCCCACAGGCTCTTCCTCCTCCTCCCGCTCCGTTCCTTGCAGTGGCTGCCACTCGTGTGGAAACGGAATGTTTATTTAAAAGCCAAAAAAAAAAAAGAATATGAAGTGGACTTTCAGAAACAGTGAATGGCTGCTGTGATTCATCTTTTCTGATCAAGAGTGAAAAAGCAGAGGGTGGGGTGGGGGAATAATGTTCAGTGACACATCAAAGGCCTGGTTTCAGCTTTGGAGACACATGTGAGGAATTAGTCACTGCAACAAAACCCTTTTTCCTCCCCAAATTCAGCAGCTCTTCTGCCTGCAGTGGCCAACCCTCCACAGCCCTCACCAATTCCATGTGTGCTTTTACACCCTTTGCATCTCGTCCAGCACGAGAGGTTTGGGGTTACAGTGCCAGTGAAATCATTTGCTATCAGACAAACTCTCCTCTGCCGTGGATCACGGCTCCAGTGAGAGGCTGGCAGTCCACAAACAGGATTTAAAAGGAGCAGGGAGGGGGAGAGGGAATGGCAGGTTTGTTTTCCAGGGTGGCTGAGCCATGCTGATGGCTTGCTGCCACCAAAAAAGAATAAAAAAAAATGACCTTTTTCCCCTTTTTTTTTCTGCTCGTGCTTGTTCTCACCCTACTGTGAGCCGCTGCAAAGAGCCAACCTTGCTCCCAGTTCTGCCCTCTCCCCTGCCAAAAAAAAGAAGCAAAATGAACATTAATTTTATTTTTTTCACTGCAGCTGAGGCCAGCACAAGGCAGTTGGGTGGTCTAAGTTGAGCCATTACATTTCAGCATCCTCCTGATGACAACGGGGATTTCAGGGGTCCCAGAAAGCCGAACAGAATTTGGATTGTGTCTCCTCTTTGCACAGAGAAAAAGCTTGCCTCATTTTCCAGGAATTAGGAATATGTCAGAGGTGGGGGGTAAATCCTGCCTTTGATTGTGGATGGCTGTATCCGGGTTGGATGTGAGCAGTTTCTGCAGCAATAAATACCAATTCTTTGCATTCTGGAAGCACGGCGAGGTGATCCTGCAGCGTGACCCCTCTGCAGCACCAGCACACACGTTTTGAGGCCACTTACCACTTTATGAAGAGATTATTTCCTTTATTTTTTTCCTCCCCTCCAGCATCCATCATCTTG
Organism: Serilophus lunatus; assembly: GCA_013399895.1. Classification (NCBI taxonomy): domain Eukaryota; kingdom Metazoa; phylum Chordata; class Aves; order Passeriformes; family Eurylaimidae; genus Serilophus; species Serilophus lunatus. Next base: position 455,267 of record VXBA01001285.1, read on the forward strand.
ACAAGATCTTCTTATTTTTAAAACATAACATCCTGCAGCCTAAACCCCAGCTTTTCCTATAGGAACATCACGAGCAGTTTATGGAAGAGCGTGGTGCACATACACTATATATATATATATATATATCTATATCTGTGTATATATATTTGTGGGCACACCAGTAGCAAATTACTGAGGTTTCTAACCCTGGTTTTTGAAAAAGAAGGTCTGAAGTGAAGGTGCAATGCTGAGCATCCCAACCCTCCTGGGCAGCGGGTCCCTTCTCCTGGGCAGAGCCGGCGCCGTGACGTCAGGGTGTTTTTCTGCAGAGCTCGCAGGATGTTGCAGCCGGCCAAGAGCTGTGTTTATGTTGATAACATTACAAGTATTTCCTCTCCGTTTCCGAAACCAGCAGGGAGGGAGCCGAGGGGGAAGGGAGACTCGGGTTTCTCCAGCTTTGGGGCAGGACTTTGGAGGCCTTTTCTGTTAAGGAGAGGGTGACGGTGGGCATTTAGGGGTGCAGCTCGAGTGCTGTGCCCAGTTTTGGGCCCCTCAGGACAAGGAAGATGTGGAGATGCTGGAGTGTGTCCAGAGAAGGGCAATGAGGATGGTGAAGGGGTTGGAGCACAAGCTGAGGGAGCTGGGGGTGTTCAGCCTGGAGAAGAGGAGGCTCAGGGGTGACCTTATCAGTGTCTGTAACCACCTGAAAAGAGGTTGTTGTCAGGTGGGGGCCAATCTTTTCTCTCAGGCTCCCAGTGACAGGACGAGAGGACACAGGCTGTGTCAGGGGAGGTTCAGGTTGGATATCAGGAGAAACTTTATCACAGAGAGAGGGATTTCCCTTTGGAATAGGCTGCCCAGGGAAGTGGTGGAGTCACCACCCCTGGATGTGTTTAAGGAGAGGTTGGATGATGAACTGAGTGACATGGTTTAGATGATGGATTGGTGTTGGATAGGTTGTTAAGTTGGGTAAAAGGTTGGACTTGATGATCTCTATGGTCTTTTCCAACCTTGTTAATTCTGTGTTATTCTGTGTTTGGGAATAGGGAGTGTTGCATAGCAGGGGCTGGGAGCTGGGCTGGCATAGCCCTCCTCTTGTGTGGAGCTCTCTGCTTGCTCTCTGCTCCAGATCTAGTCTTCTTTTTAAAGCAGCTGATTGCTGGTCACAGGAGCATCTCCTGGTATTTTTGGGTGATGCTCTGCCCAGGAAGCCGTGATGGTCCCAGGTCTTTCTTCTTTTGAGGTTCGCAGTAGTAAAGCCATAAAAACTGGGGATCTCCATGGACCACTTGCATCCAGCTTTTTTCAGGAAAGCTGGGCAAGGCTTGGGAAAATCCAGTATTATCTCCCCTTGCCAGCCTTTTCCTCTTCCTGCCATCCACTCATGGATCAATTAACTTATTAAAACAGTGTCCAGGGGGATTAGAGGCAGGAGGTGCCCACCTACAGATGGCATTGGAGCTGCACTGCTGGCTCAGCAAAGGAGGGACCCTCATTGCTGGTTAAACTTTATGAGCTTAAGGGTCTTTTCCAGCCTAAATGATTCCATGATCATCCCACCATCCCAGGAATCTCCTGTAGCTGTCATCCATATAGCAATCACAGTCATGGAAATAAGCCCAAGCTCTTTTATCCCTTGTGTTATATTTCTTTGCTCTATAACAGAGAGAATGTGGTGAAGATGTGGTGGAGCTGTGGCACAGGTTGCCCAGAAAAAGAATGGAAATGAGATGAATGTGATCCTTAAAGGATAGGATCCTAAATTAATGGGATCTCAAATAAGTGATGATCCCCTGTGAATGGAGATCCTAAATTAATAGGATTACAAATGAGTGGGATGACAGTGAAAGGGAATGCCAAATGACTGGGAATCCCAGTTGATTGGGAATCCCAAGTGAATGGGCTCCCACATGAACAGGATCACAAATGAATGGAAATGCCAAATGAATGGGAATTCCAAATGATAGGGGATCCCAAGTGAAGGGAAACTCCTGTTTTGAGAAACAAGTTGTGGCAAGAGAAAGGAGCCACATCCACCTACATGAGTGGTGTTTTCTCTACAAATATTCATCAAAACACAGCAAATGGTCCCTTTTTTCCTTAGCAGTGCTTGCACAAGAGGCAAATCTTTCCCTTTCCTTTGCTATTGTTTTGTTGCTGCAGCCATGGTGGGTTCTCAATGAGGGAAGTGGTTGTGATGGTGAGACCTTGGCACCTCCATCAGCCCTTGTGAGGTTTTCAGAGCATCTCAGTGCTATCATTTATGTTCTCTGGAGATTCTGTGCGGGCTCAACCTCCTCCTGCCTTTACACACATGGAATCATGGAAAGGTTTCAGTTGGAAAGGACTTTAAAGCCCATCCAGTGCCACCCCCTGCCATGGGCAGGGACACCTCCCACTGTCCCAGGTGGCTCCAACCTGGCCTTGGACACTTCCAGGGATGGGGCAGCCACAGCTTCTCTGGGCAACCTGTGCCAGGGGCTCCCCACCCTCACAGCCATGAATTTCTTCCTCATAAGCATCAGGTTTTCTCTCCAAAGCCAAACCAGTTTAGACCAAGCACATCTCAGGCTCTGGCAGGCAGTTGACTGAGCTGAGTGGGTTGTGTTAAAGACCAAGAGTGGAACATGGCATCAAACCATCAAACTGCTGGTTGTGGGGTTTCCTCACATCCCACACCTCAGGGAAGCATTGCAGGACCAGTCCTGCTCTTGGCAATGACAGGAGGACTGAGTCAGTTCAAATTCATGCAGACAGAGATTTTAACTGGTGATGAAACCCTCTGGAAAGCCAACTGCTCACACCAGTGGGACCCTTGGAGAAGGCCCTGCCCTGCTTGCAGCAGCAGGGCTGGCCATGGAGGGAGCCCAAGGAAAGCTCTTATCTCCGGAGCTTGGTTTCCTTCTGGTTCAGAGTTTGTCTGACCTTTTGGTCACTGAGTAAGGTCGATTTTTGCCAGGTTTTCTTTTGGAGGGGGGAGGAAAAACATGACAATGGGTGGTGCTGGTGGGAGGATGCTCCCGGGTGGGGTGGGAGGATCTTGTGTCTCTGATACGGTTTGCAGCGCGTGGATGACTTCAGTGTTGTCCTTTTGCCCAGAGTTTGGGATGGGTCTAGATGAAGCAGATTTAAATAAATAGAACAAGCACAAACAACACGAGATGCATTAGAGGGGGAGGGTCAGACCATGCTTCGGGAATAAAACCCTTCCTTGGCAGCAAGTCAAGTTGACTTGGCAGGGAGATCTCACAGCCTTCTCCCAGGAGATCCTGGAGATGCAGCTGGACACATGACAAAAGCCTGAAGGACAGAGGAGTTGTCCAGCAGCTGCTGGCCCATGGCACGTACCAGAGCTGTCTCTGAGCCCTCTGTGGGCTCGGAGCAGAGGCAAGATGTTGGTCCATCCTTGGGAGGCCCAAGGGCCATGTGCTGGTCTGGGGCTTGGCAGCTTTGGGCTCTGTTCTGGCCAGCACAATGACGTCTCACATGTCGCTGCCTGAGCCTCTGGATCCGTAGGTGTTTGGGAGGAGATAACCATGCCCATTCCTCAGGAGCTTTTTGAGGTCTCCAGAGGAAAGAAATCACCATAAAAACCTTGTATTTAAAAGAGCTGAGAGAAGTGACTTTACTGATGTCATCGTCCTGTAATTTTGCTGGATGTTTCCTGGGAAGGACGTACAGTACAAGCGTGCAGCTGATCATCTTGCATTATTTATGGATGTTCTTTTCATCCACATGCACAGGGAATCCAGTGGGGTTTGAATGAGCTGAGAATGGCCTTGTACAGGTGCTCTGCCCCTGCCCAGTTACATACAGGGTGTCAGTGAGCCAGGAGGAATCCGTGGGCACTTGGGCAGGAGAAGTTGGCCTCTCCATCATCCCTGCCCCCAGTCCTGGGGTGTTTGGGGTCAAGGCTTTTTGCCACAGTCTTCACATGTATTGGATCTGAGTTTGCTCAAAGTACAGTCATTGGCAGACCATTATGTGAACAATTTATTAATTTCCTTTATGACCAAATACTTGTCTTTAGTGCTCAGCTTGTTCCTCTCATGCTCTCCCACAGTTTGCCCATTCCTTGCTTCATCCATGGTCACCTTTGCAGCTCCATCAAACTGGGATCTCTCCCATTCAGGACATATGAACATACTAATAAATCCTTCCCTTCTACATACTCCAGCTCCACCAGATGCCCAGCAGCCTGAATTGTTTTGGGATGATGTTTCATGAGTGTTTGAAGTAACTGTTCTGTGTTTTCTTCCCCAGGTCAACATGGATTTGTGTTTCTTTCTCCTTTTACTTGGAAGTGGCCTGATAAGTGTAGGTGCTAACAACATTACAACAGGTAAACTAAGCTCCTGCCTCCTCTATTTTATCCCACCTTTAGGATCAAAGGAGTAAGAGCTCTTGTGCTCAGTGTCTTACTCCTCCTGCCCTCCGTGTAACTCATATAAAGTGTTGGAAAGAGGGTGATGGTCTGCAGGTGCTCATGAATGGGACCCACAGGTTTTTACCTCTGGCAAATATTGATCCTCACCTCCAGGGGCTCTGATATTTGTACCTCCTCGACATCATAATACCTGTTCAAGTTACCTACAGGTTTACAACTGCTGTGCAGAGCATTCCCTGTCCTGCACTCGGGGTTTATTGGTTGTTTTATCCCTATAGCTACAGTCACATGAGACTCCAGCATCTAAATCCTCCAGAGTCACAGGAAAGTATCTCACAGAGTTCCCCTTGTGCTTTTCCTCCCTCAGGGCCACCCACAACTTTGCCCACCTCCTCCAGGAGCCCCACCAAAGCTCCTACAGCAGGTCCTGAGGATGGGACTACGACAAGCACGAACAGGCTCAACATGAGCACTCCGGGGACTGTTTCTACCATGGCATCAAAGCCACCTCCAACCACGGCTGCCAGGATCTCCCCCAACACCACCACTGGCAGCCTTAACACCTCTTCCACCCTGGGGACAACAGTGCCTGTGCCTCCAGCCACCTCCCTGCTCCCCAGTGTGACTCTGGCTGCTCCACACACCGCTCTCCCCAGCACGGAAGCAGAGATGACAGAGAGGAATTTCAGTATGATAGTGACAACACAAGAGACCTCTTCTGCTTCCCACAACGGTAGGCAACCTCCTCCACCTCTGCTTCTCCTGCCTCTGGATTGGTTTCTTCGCTTGCCTTTTGTTTTGCTGAACAAAACGAAGTGAGAAAACACTTTGGGGCAAATTCCGTGGTGACAGGAAACAATATAATTCCCTGAACTGCCCAGATCAGGAGAGGTTTGTCCTACCAAAGGTTTGGGCCAAGATCATCTGGTGAAAGGTGTCCCTGCCTGTGGCAGGGGTGTTGCAGCCAATGATCTTTGCTTCTGACCCAAACCATTCTGTGATTCTATCCTTGCATTCTCATTTTCCCCCCATTCCTCGTGCCACTATAACCATGGAAAGGTGTAGATGAGCAAGAGTTGTCTCTGTTGCCATCCTGACCTCATTCCTCTCTTGGCACATCAGAAAAGTGGCTCTTAAGAATGTAGCTTGGCTGCTCAAAGAAAATAAGAGCAAAAATCAGGCAAAAAGAGGCTGAAGTGACCACAAGTCTTCACTCAGCTGTGACTCTTCAGCCATGGTTTGCTCATTGCTGCATCATTTGAGACCCAGTTTTGTTACTACAGCCTCAGAGTTGCAAGTGTGAGATAGCAGTACCTTCCAGGCCTTATAGCAAAAGCCTTGGCAGTGTGGGATTTAGTGGAAAAACAGGATTTGTAGGTTAATGGTGGAATTAATGCAGGGAGGTGTCAACTGTATATTCCTTAAGAACAGAGTTCCCAAGGGTGTTGGGTGTTGGATATCTCTGCACATCAGTGGGATGTGTCTGGCCTCTGGGAATCTTTGGAAATATTCCACAGCCCATGAAACTGCAGTGAAGTTGTCTTTGCTACCAACAAAGACAAGGAAGGGATGTGGCTAAAGGACTTTCACAACCCAGTTTTCTCAGTGTTCTGCCATCCCTGAGCTCATCCAGCTTCCTTTCAAACACAAATCTTTCTTTCAGAGTGAAAGAGTCCAGCAGATACATGTGGGGCACGTTCAAGATAAATATAGCCTTGAAATGGGAGAGATGGAGGCAAAGGCCTTAAGTCCTGCTAATGTCTGGATTTTGTAATACAATGTCTGCTAGTGGGGGGACTGAATTTATCATTTTTGTGTCTTTACTGCCTTTTTTGTGAGTTTTGGTGAGCTCTCTTGGTGTGTGCCATGACACATTGGCCATCAAGGCCAGAAGTGGCTTCTCACTTGATGTCAGTCTGGAGAACAAATGACCAGACCTGATTCTTTCTTTATTTCAAGTAATTTCTCAAGGAGCAAAATTAGCTTCAGGGCTGACCTTACCATTAGTCTTAACAGGAAATGTGGATGTTAGTCATGGAAGAATTAAGTGGTGCTCAAGAGAGAGACTGGGACAGAAGGTGGCACGTGAACTACACATTGCACAGGCAGTTCCTGCCCCTCCAAACCCACCAGGATTGTCCTCAACACTGTGCTGCAGCTCTTCACAGGTAGATTAGGGCCACAGAGTGCTCCAGGAGAGCTGGGCTGTGCTCCCATGGGCAAGGGTTTGTTCTGGTGTCCTCTGGATGAAACATCCCAGCAGGTGGAGACTTCCCTTGGATGCTCCTCGCCCCCACCCCTGAGCCCAACTGCTCTTAATTGAACTCTTGGCTCAGCCACTCTCTTAAGATTATGCATGAGTGTTATCTCTTAATATTTCAGTGCTAATGAATTACACCAGTGACTTGCTGGTTATGAATTTAAACAGTCTGTGGTATCGATTAAGATTGTGTTTATTGGTTTTAAAGCTCAGCTTCAGCTCCCTGCTCTGCTCATAAAAACTTGTGATTTGTTCCTTTTTCCTTACTCAGAAACTCATTTGAACACCCTGGCTTTGTAGCTGCTGTTTTAAAGGAAAGACTCACAAGCAGATGATGAGAGTTACTAAATTTGTTCCTGTCTTGGTCTTTGATCCTTCCTGACTTATTAAAATGTCTTGTTTCTTTGTTGCTAAGAGACTTTTGTTTTCTTTTTCTGCAGGTAACTCTGACAGAAGAGGTAAGAATTTTATATTTCAGTGCTCTTCAGTCAGTAAAAACATTTCCAAAAGTGTTCTGCTGTTAGAGAACTCTCCTTTGGTCTTTCAAATATGCTTTTACAAAGCCTCTCAAGCTCTTCAGGAGAGCTGGTGACACACTGAAATCCTAATTTCTTTTGGGCTTTTCTTTTTAGAACTAAACAATCCCACTCCAATTTGTACATGTCCTATTAGATACAGATTGTTCCTGCTGAACACTCTGAAAATGTCAGCACGTCCCTGGAGTTGGATGACCAAAACCTAAGAAACCATTCAGGAAATTTCCTTCTGGTTTTTTTTTTTTTTGCTTCTGAATTGTCTTTATTGACTGTGACTTACCCTATTTCATCCAAACCCATTCTGCAGATGATGGGAATAGTTATTATTCACCTTCTTTCTGTTGGCAAGCTGTAGCACAAATCCATTTCTTGTAACAGAGCAGCACTTAGGGACATTTTTCCATTTCTCAGCTCTGAGAACTGGCATCTCTACCAGAATATTTGCAATTACTCAGGGCTGTGGCACTCCAGGAGCAGGCACAGCCGAGGTTGGCTGGTACCTGTAGGAATGAGCTGTCTCTGTGTGTTTTCATCAAGGCTCTGATGGATGTTTTAGCTCTGTAAACTGCCTGTGCCAGGCTCACCCCATCCTCCTGATAGTCCAGAGGAACAGGCAGATGCTCTGCAGCAGTTGCTGTCCATACACATTTAGCAGGGGAAATAAAAGGGATGCAGGTCAGAGAGAATTCATTTTAAATTATGGTTAAGCTGCTGCAGAAATGCTCAGTGTAATTCCCTTGGATCTGGCAGGGCTTAGATCTGATTTTGTGATCTCTCTGGCATCATTCAGCCCCGTTCCTGAGAGCAAGGAAGCCAAAAGTGGCAATAAATCCGACTTCTTAACAATATTAATATTGCTAATACTAATAAGGGACTTTTTGCAAGAGCATGGAGTGACAGGATGGGGGGAATGGCTTCAAACTGACAGAGGAAAGGGTTAGATGGGATATTAGGAAGAAATTCTTCCCTTTGAGGGTGGGGAGGCCCTGGCACAGGTTGGGCAGAGAAGCTGTGGCTGCCCCATCCCTGGAAATGTCCAAGGCCAGGTTGGAGCCACCTGGGATAGTGGGAGGTGTCCCTGCCCAGGGCAGGGGGTGGCACTGGATGGGCTTTAAGGTCCCTTCCAACCCAAACCATTCCATGATTCTCTGATTTTGGGAGGAGATGTTGACAGGGATGAGCAGGGACAGGCTGTGTGATGTTTAGGGAACCCTACAGAGCGCCTCTGCTTCCAGCTGGGACATGATCCCGACCACCAGGAGATGATTTGCTGGCTCCTCAGAGGTGCCAGGACAAGCTTTAAGCATCCCAATGCTTTCCAGGCTCTGGACTGCTGTGGGTGCTCCAGCTCCAGATCTGTGGAAGCAGAGAGTTGAATCCTTGTCCCTTTTGCAAGTGTTTTGCCACCGTGTAAACCCCCCGGGGTCGAGGCTGGAGCAGGACAGGAGCTGTGGGAGGGTTGGCACAGCTCACCAGGCAGGGCTGGGGAAGGAGGAACAGGCTGGGGACCCTCCAGGTCGTTTCCTGCCTGGGCTGTGCTGGGTGGGCCTGGCAGCACGGCGGCCGTGGGAAAGCTCCAACTCATCCCACCAGATGTGTGGAAAGAACGGCTGCAAGTCAACCCCCAACCCTCCAGACTCCCTGCATCCTGCTGCCAGAGGCACCCCTGCCCATAAATCACATCTCCTGCTGCCACAGCAGCCCCAGCCTGGCTCAGCACCTCTTAGGCTGAGCTTAACTCCAGCCAAGGCAGGAAAAACAGTCCAACGGTGTGTAGCAGGGGCTTAACACCCCAGGATTTGGCAAGGCAGCTCTCCTTCCACTCCTGCAGCCAGGATGGAGATGATGGTTATGATTGGAAGCCTCAAAGAGAAGCTTATTAGGGGTCAGGACTGGCTGTGGTTGGACCAAGATGCTCCAGGGTTTCTTTGCCTTCCTGGTGTTGCTTTTAAAATGCCAGGGCTTAAGCACTTATCAAGCATGCAGGAGGCAGAATTCCCAACAACTGGCTTTTTACTGCTGGGCTGGGAGAGATGCTGACACATTAAGACAGCAGATGGAAAGGACAAAGGATAACTTAATTTTTTTTATTTGCCATACAAGGCCATCACTTTCAAATCAGACCACAAAAATCAAATCTCTCAAAAGAAATAACATTCCCAGACCTCACACCACAGAGGGATAAATGCAGAAATATAACCAGAGTTTCCTTTGGTAACTCAGAGATGGACAAAATAAATCCCATCTGAGAAAATGTGCTGGCTGAAACTGCTGAGAAAACATGGAGAAAAGGAAGCCTGGGGGACCTTCTCACTCCCTGCAACTCCCTGACAGGAGGATGGAGCAGGAATCTGCCCTGGCAGGGAAATGGATGCACAGAAGGTGGAAAGGGGGGTCATGCCCTGCAGCCTTAGGGGGCCAAGGCATTGTAGATGCTCTGTGATGGCTAATATGGATGGAGAGAGCTCATAAAAGAGAAAAATAACCCCAGCTGGCATTGCTGGCATCCACTTCTATCTGAAAAAAATGCCCTCCAGGACCATTTTCCTCTCTGGTTGGCATTGCTTGGCTTCCAACCCATTTGGGTAATGTGCCAGCACTGACCACTGTCCCACTGTGTAACTTCTCCAGGAGAAGTTACAAATGGCTTATTTAAAAGGCAAATTCTGTTGTGGGTCCTGGAGGATGGGAATTTTTTAGACATGGCTAATCCAAGGGTGTGTGCAAGGGAATTGTTGGGTGCCTGCCCTTGAGGAGCTCCTGCAGAGGAGCCAAATTGAATCACACTCAGAGGCCTTGCAGTGCAGAGCACGATGGGGTGCCTGACATCTCCTGCTCTCTAGACTCAGTATTTCCAGGGAGGAAAGAGTGGGGGGTTGGATTAAATGGCCTTTGGAGTTCCCTTGCAACCCAAATTATTCTGTGAACATAGGATGTTTTGGGTTGGAAAGGATCTTTAAGTTCATCTTGTTCCCACCCCCTGCCATGGGCAGGGACACCTTCCACTATCCCAGGTTGCTCCAAGCCCTGTCCAGCCTGGCCTTGGGCACTTCCAGAGATGAGACAGCCCTAACCAAACCTTGGTCTGAAGGTGTTCAGATCCCAGGTGCAGGGTGAAGCTTTGCCCTCTTGTCCTGTTTGACAAGGAACTGGAAGCAAAATCATGGTGCTGTTACAAATCCAGTGTCTGTGGGATCTTACAAAGGCCACAGTTTTCACCTATTTTAATATAAATTCCCTTATCATGTTATACCAAACTCAGGAACCTGTTAGGAACTTCTGTGGATCCCTAAGTCTCAGGCAGAAGGCTTTGTGGATCCCCAGGTGCCAGAGCAAATTTCTGTCAGTGGCTGCTGGGCCACCAAGGTCATCTTCAGTTCTGCAGAAAAAAACCCCAGAATAGCCCACTCCCAACCTTCTCAGTCGTTGTTTTCATCTGCAAGGTCACAATTTCACAGTGACCATCTCTTGGAGAAGATTGAGGTGCTTTGGGTGGTGGTTACAGGTTTTAATCTGACCTGAGAGTGTCTGAGATATATGGTGCTCACTCAGGTCCTGTTTCTGACTTCACTCTCAGACTGGAGAAATGTAACATCATTTAATACTGCTGTTTATTATTAATTATTTTTATTATTAATATCATCATCATTATCATTGTTTTTTCAAGCACAAATTGTAAAACTCTGCCCTGTTAAATGATGCCTCTGGATGTTTTTCAGTGTCTTTAACCACACCTTTCATTTCCTCTTGCAGATGAGACTCCAATTATAGCTGTGATGGTGGCCCTGTCTTCCCTTCTAGTCATAGTATTTATTATTATTGTGCTGTACATGTTGAGGTAAGAGCTGCTTTAATGCTGAATCCCCTTTTTTTGACAGAAATAATTCCTGAATGAGCAGGAATGAGCCTTTTGTGCTGTTTCCCAAACTAAAGGCTGACACAGCTGGTGCTTTGAAAAGAAACCTGTAAGGACAATGAATGAAAATTATGTTTGGGGTTATCTAGGGAACCATGCTTATTCATTTCTCTACAAAGCTGCTCCTCATGTGGAGAATTCCTGTTCTGCTCCTCAAAATGTCATATTTAGTAGAGTAGGTTAAACTGAGGTCGTGTCAGTGCAGGTAAAAGCAAGTAACGTTTCCTTGTGAGGCAGAGGGTGATGGATTGAGTAATCCAGGGAAGCTGAACACAGCATTAGAGACAGAAGGTCCTTTATATGGGTAATTCCTTGATTCCCATCTTGATATCAAACAAAATCCAACATCCAGACCTGAGCTCTGCCTTGTGTACCAAACCTACACATCATGCCTGTGCATCTTCCACTGTGAGGCAGAGCATGACTGGAGCTGGCTGGAGTGTTGGGTGATGCTGTACTTGGAATTATGGCATAAAAAAGCCTTTTTAGGTCCATTTTTAAATATCCAAGCATCTGGCCCACTCAGAATACAGCGTTCTCAGCTCCTGGGAGTATAACTGCTCAGCTAGAAGAGGCTGTTGATTCACCTCCAGTAAGCATTTTAATTTATTCACCACATTGGTGATTAAATAAGTCTTAAAAAAAAAAAGAAAAAATTATTTCCTTAGCAGTGGAAAACTTCCCTTCGTCTCCTGGCTCCAGGCCTGCCCTCACAGCAGTGAACCCGAGGGGAGTTTTGCCTCAGGAGCTCAGCAGCAGAGCTTGAGTCCTTCCCACCTGGCTTCCAGCCCTCAAGAAAAGGATTTCTGTTCACTGCTGCCTGCCCAGTGATTCAGCAAAACTCCCAATTCCAGGCAAAGGGACCTTCAGCAGCTGCTCCAAGTTAAAAAGCACATGGAGAAGGGCTTTGCTGCAGGGCAGATCAACCTGGGCTTTCAGCCCGAGGAGCAGGAACTCCTTGGAGTTTCCTCCATAAAGAGCAGCCTTAAAGCTTCTCCTCCTGGTTTTCATCTTGCTCTGGGCTCCTGCAGCTGTTCCAGATGTGGTCAGTGACAAGTTCTGCCTGTAGGATCGTAGAGGTCCCGTAGCCTGTTGGACCCACCAGGTCATTCGTGAAGCCATGAGGAAGTGTGGGACACCCTTCATGGCTGCATTTCTCCTCCAAGGGGTGACCTGAGCTCCTGCTGACGTGCTCCACTCCCTTCTCCTTGGCAGGTTCAAGAAATACAAGCAGGCAGGGAGTCACTCCAACTCCTTCCGATTGTCCAACGGCCGGACAGACGACACAGGTGAGGCCCACGTTGGTGAGACATGGGGAGCAAAACTGCATCTCACACAGGAATCAGCTTTCTTCATAGAATCACAGAATCTTTTAGGCTGGAAAAGCCCACCAAGATCATCCAGTCCAACCCTGCCCCCAGCACTGCCAAGGCCACCACTGCCCCCTGTCCCCAAGTGCCACATCCACAGGGATTTAAATCCCTCCAGGGATGGGGATCCACCCCTGCCCTGGGCAGCTGGGCCAGGGATGTACAGTCCTTTTAATGAAGAAATTTTCCCTAATTTCCAAACTAAACCCTTTCTGGCACAAATTGAGGCCATTCCCTTTCCTCCTGTCCTTTGTTCCCTGGGAGCAGAACCTGACCCCACTCTGGCTCCCCCCTCCTGTCAGGGAGTTGCAGAGAATTCCAGGTGCCCCCTGAGCCTCCTTTTCTCAGGGTTGAGCCCCCCCAGCTCCCTCTGCTGCTCCTGGGGCTCCAGCCCCTTCCCAGGGTGCCCTGTCTGATGTAGTGAGAACACCTGGGGTCTTGGGGGGGCTTTGCTCTCCCAGCTCGTATTTTTGTAGGCGAGTGTTTTTTCATTTACATTTTCCTTTGTTTCTTGGTCTAATTTTTTTTGTTTTCCATGATCTTGGCAAACTCTTACAGAGTGGAGGTTTGTTTCCCAACTTTCATTCCAATGACAAGATGTTTGCCTTCAAGTGGTTGATATTAAAATGGGTGATCACTTCCAACTCCAAACTCCTCACATTCCCCTTGAGTTTTCACTTGATCTCTTTAACTCAAATAAGAACATTTCTCTGAAAAACACATCCTTGGAGAGTAATAATGTCCTTCTACCCTTTTAAATTAGGATGATGTCTGAATAAAACTCAAATCTTCACACTAACTGTAGACACCAAGCTAACCTTTCCAGGAGAAATCAAGGAATACACTTTTTTAATTATAAAAACACTTTTATACTACTTAAAAATGCACAAATGCCATTTTAAAGCCTTGTCCAAGCCTACTGTAAAGTGTAAACTGTTCTGCCTCTGAGCTTCAGAGCATCTCCATGTGTGTGAAGGCACCAAAGTAAGAGCTGAAGAGGATCCACCACCTCTTAAATTCATTTAAATGCTTTTTCTGAGCTTCTTCCACATAAACCAAACACCTTCCAAGAAGCATTAATTGAAACTTAGCACCTTTTTTTTTTCATGTTGTCTGCCAAGACCTGCCCTGCCCGTTTTACACCACTGTAAACTGAGGTGTGAACTTTGTAAACCCTCAGCTGTGTTGCTGTAACCCTTGCATGGCCTTTCCTGGCTTTGCTGAGGAGCAAAAGCAACAGCTGCCTTTGCTGTGTCCTCCAGGGAATCGTGTCATGGTGATGGTGCCAGGCTTTCCATGTGAGTGAGGGGGAAGTTCAAATTCCAAGTGAGGTTGTCTCCATCCCCCAGTACTGATGATCTGGTCCTCATTGCCCTGTCCTGCCTCTACAGTAGCATAAAGCTTGATCCCAGTGTGTTCATTGTCACAGGATCACAGAATCGTGGAGGTTGGAAAAACCCACCAAGATCATCAGTCCAACCCTTCCCAGCACTGCCAAGGCCACTCCTGCCCCCTGTCCCCAAGTGACACATCCACAGGGATTGGAAATCCCTCCAGGGATGGGGATCCACTCCTGCCCTGGGCAGCTGTGCCAGGGATGGACAACCCTTTCCAGGAAGGAATTCTCCCCAATATCCAACCTGAGACCATTTTCTCTCATCCTGCCCTTTGTTCCCAGGGAGGAGAGACCAACCCTTCCCAGCTCCCCCCTCCTGGCAGGGATTGCAGAGAATTCCAGGGGCCCCCTGAGCCTCCTTTGCTCCAGGATGAGCCCCCCCAGCTCCCTCAGCCCCTTCCCAGCTCCCTGCCCTTCCCTGCACACCCTCCAGCCCCTCCATGTCTCTCTTGTCTGAGGGGCCCACAAGTGCCCCCAGCCCTGGAGGTGCCCCAGCAGGGCCAGCACAGGGGGACAGTCCCTGCCCTGGGATGGGACACACCAGGGCTGGCACAATCCAGTGGCCATTGGCCTTCTTGCCCACCCAGGCCATCCTGGCCCTGGGCTCATATTCAGCTGCTGTCAAACAGTATCCCCAGGTCCTTTTCCATGGAGCAGCTTGCCAGCCCCTTTGCCCCTTAAGCCTGGAGCACTGCAGGGGTTTGATAGGAAGAGCAAAAGGCCTTGAATTGTCCAAGGCCAGGTTGGACAGGGCTTGGTGCAACCTGGTCCAGAGGAAGGTGTCCTTGCCCATGGCAGGAGTTGGAACTGGATGATCTTTAAAGCCCCTTCCAACCCAAACCAGCCTGGGATTCAATATAAACACAGGGATAGCGGGGGCACAGGTGGCCCTTAAAGGGAGGTTTGTGAGGTCTCTGTGCCCTCCTGGGGGTGACAAGTGGTGACAAGTGCGTGGGGGGCAGCTGGGAGGCCCCTCTGACTCCTGGTGTCGTTGCAGAGCCGCAGAGCATGCCCCTGCTGGCCCGATCCCCCAGCACCAACCGCAAGTACCCCCCTCTGCCCGTGGACAAGCTGGAGGAGGAGATCAACCGCCGGATGGCAGATGACAACAAGCTCTTCAGGGAGGAGTTCAACGTGAGTGCCTTTGCCTCTTGCCCTTAAGTCCCACAGGCTGCTCTCAGATTCAGGCTTAGGATGTGGATGATCTGCCTGGTCCTGGTCCTAAGGGGTTTGTTGGGGTCTTGGAACAACCTGGGACGGTGGGAAGTGTCCCTGCCCCCATGGCAGGGGGGTGGGACTGGATATCTTTGATGTCCCTTCCAACCCAAATCATTCTACAATTCTAAGTAGCTCTTCCCTCTGGTGACCAGTGACAGGATCTGAGGGAATAGCTGGAGCGGTGACAGGGCAGGGTCAGGTTGTTTCTCAGGAAGAGGTTCTTCTCCCAGAGTGTGGTTGGGCACTGCCCAGGCTCCCCAGGGTTTGGTCACTTCCCAAGGCTGCCAGAGCTCCAGGAGTGTTTGGACAACACTCTGAGGGACAGGGTGGGATTGTTGGAGTGTCTGTGCAAGACCAGGTGTTGGACTCAGTGATCCTTGTGGGTCCCTTCCAGCTCGGGTTATTCTGTGAGATGAGAAGACCAATTCTATCCCTGAATCTGCAGTGAGGATGGACAAGTTGCTCCCCCTCATACTCACTACAGAAAGCAGAGGTTTTCTAGCAACCAGCACTACAGGGTTACCTTTTTCTGGGTTCAGGAATGGTCCTGGATGTCTTGGGGTCTTCCAGAACTTTCCTGCTTGCTGGTTTCCTCCCAAAATCTGCCTCCCTTCTCTCAATAAATCCACAAACAGCCAAAACAAGAGCTCTGACAGAAAAACAGGAATGATCTATTAACCCTGAAACAGGATGATGACAATGTGTAGGGGTTGGCCTTCAGCTGTGAGTAATAATTCAGCTACTGTGCTTATCATCTCAGAGCATCTCTCCTGAGATGGCTCCAACCTCTTCATGACACTGCTGAGCTCTGCAGCTTGTTCTGACAGTAAACCTGTTTCAACCTGGCAATACAAGAGTAGAGTAGAGTAGAGTAGAGTAGAGTAGAGTAGAGTAGAATAGAATAGAATAGAATAGAATAGAATAGAATAGAATAGAATAGAATAGAATAGAATAGAATAGAATAGAATAGAATAGAAGTCATTAAGGTTGGAAAAGCCCTCTGAGATCATCAAGTCTAACCATTAACCCAGCACTGACAAGGCCACCACTAACCCATGTTACCAAGTGCCACATCCACAGGGATTTGAAATTCCTCCAGGGATGGGGATCCACCCCTGCCCTGGGCAGCTGTGCCAGGGATGGACAACCCTTTCCAGGAAGGGATTTTCCCCAGTATCCAATTTAAACCTCCCCGACCCAGCCTGAGGCCATTCCCTCTCCTCCTGTCCCTTGTTCCTTGGGAGCAGAGCCTGATCCCTCCTGGCTACCCCCTCCTGTCAGGGATTGCAGAGAATTCCAGGGGCCCCCTGAGCCTCCTTTGCTCCAGGCTGAGCCCCCCCCACCTCCTTCATCTGCTCCTGGGTCTCCAGACCCAGGTCCAAGGCTTGATATGGCACTATGAGGATGATGAGAAGGTCCAAAAAAAAATGCCACTGGACTTTGTCCAGCTGCTGCACAACTTGATCTCGTTCCTGGTTGCACTTCACTGAAACTAAATAGGTGCAGTGAGTGCTCAGGGAAGGGGATTTTTTGGGTTATAAATACCTGATGGCCCTGGAGATTTCCGTTGCTGTGCTGTCAGCTGGAGGAAGGGATGGTGAATACCTCCAGAATGTTCTGTCCTCTTTTGATGTTCAAAGAGGATGTGGAATAACAGCTCTGGAGAAGCACCTCCTGTGGTCAAGCATGAAACCCACAGACAGTGTCACCTGTCATCCCAGGACCCACAACCAAAGGTCCCCAGCACTGGTGGGTGAAGAATAACCCCCTGCATGGGTGTTCCTTCCTCTTGCTGAGTGGGCTTGGGCGATGGGGGCTTAATCAGGTCATAATTAACAGCACTGTTAATGAGGAAATCTCAGCAGGAGCCTCCCTGGGCAGAAATGAGCTCCTCGGTGCTGGCTGCTGGGTTTGCAGCTGGAGGCTTTGCTGCCACCTCGTGTTCGTGGATCCACAGGTTCCAGATGTCTCGTTTCCAAAGGGATTTGCTCTCTCTGGTCCAGCCCACCTATTTAAATGGTCACTTTGAGCTCGGTGGGGAGGAGGAGCTGGCACTGGGGTGGAAGTGAGGGATGTGGGTGATGAGGACATGTCCGGAGGGGCAGGATGCTCGGATGTGGCACATGCCAGCACGCTGTAATTCCTGTTGTGCTGTGAGAGCATCATGGAAAACACTTTTTTTTTTTTCCATTTCAGGCTCTTCCAGCATGTCCCATACAGGCCACATGTGAAGCTGCTTCCAAGGAGGAGAACAAGGAGAAGAACAGATACGTGAACATTTTGCCCTGTAGGTATCAGAGCTGGTTGGATGGGGGGAAAAAACACACAGATGCTCCTGCCAGGGCTTGCCATTCCTGTTTTGGGGATGGGCAATGACAAGATTGAGGTCATTTCACCTCCCAGGTGCCTGGCTGTGTCTGCTTTGGCTTTAGATACCTGTGAGGAGAAGCTCCATGGAGCAGCCAGGAGGCCATGGGGAGTGAAATGGATGGGAAATGCCCAAAGGAACAGCTCTTGCCTGGTGGCTTTGGGCAGTGGGCTGGCTCAGGGTGTCCTCAAATGTGTACTCTGCACATGAAAAACTACCTTGGGCGAGGTCTAGCACCTCTCTGGGTTTGAGCAAGAAGAATTTGGGGGCATATAGGTGTTTTTTAATCCAACACGTGGCTTTCTCACTGTGCCTTGTACCAGCTGCGTGCAGGGGGTTGTTTTTAATAGAGAGCTTTAATTTTTCTCCAGATGATCATTCCAGGGTTCACCTGACTCCTGTTGAAGGGGTTCCTGACTCCGACTACATCAACGCCTCCTTCATTAATGTGAGTTTTGTGGTTTGAAGGGGGGATCCCCCACTGGCTCTGCCCTGGCCAACAGTGCCTGGTCCCACCAGGAGCAAAGCCAAGCAGGATGGTTTGGAAAGGGGCTTGGAAACCACTCCTGCAGGAGCTAAGGATTTCTAATTAACAGCTCATGAACCATAGAATCATTCAGGTTGGAAAAGCCCTCTGAGATCACCGAGTCCAACCCTTCCCCAGCACTGCCAGGGCCACCACTAATCCATGTCCCCAAGTGCCATATCCACATGGGTTTGGAATGTCTGAAGAGTGTGGCTAGTTAGTCATCAGCAGTTCCCATCTTGCAGGGCTGGATGTGGGAAGGGCATGAAAAAGAAACCAAGAAAAATGGAAGCAACACTGCACTGCTCTGCTCCTGGGAGGAGATGGTCCTGTGTGGTTATCACTGTGTGGCTTTAATCAGTTGGAAGGGTTGTGGGAGAGATGGGAGTGCATGAAGCTAAGGAAAACCCAAAAGAACATTTTCATTCTTCCACATTCACAAAATCAATCCCTGTGAGTTCAACGGCCCCCTCTCCCAAAGATTAATGCTGATTTTTATGTGATGCTCTGGATGCAGTCTGGTCCCAGTGGAAGGGCTGTGAGGTACCACTTCATTAGTGCCTTAAGCCAACAAGTGGGGTCCTTCCTGCATTATGTGAGTGTGAGGAGTGTTCCTTTGGGAAAATAGCCCTTTGCACAGGGATTCTCCATTATTTCAGCCCATCTTTGGTGCTGATTCTTCCCTCAGAGGCTGCAACCCCTTCTCTGCACAGAGAGGAGTGAGCAGCAGAGCAGGTGCTGGCTCTGTTACTGATGTACATGCATTTCATTACTCTGTTGTTGGACAAATACTCATTTCTCTTCCTTTTTCTCCTTTTCTGTGCAGGGGTACCAAGAGAAAAACAAGTTCATTGCTGCACAAGGTAAATTCTTGGTTATTCCCATCACTCTGTCAGGTGGCAGCTGGGCTGTGTCCCCCTGCTTGGTGCAGCTCTCACCACAGCACAGCACCTTGCAGAGCTCCCGTGGTCAAAAGGAGGCTTGGCTGGTCCCACAGTTTGTTCCCAAAATGGTTTTCCCAATCAAAGACCAATGCTGGATGTGCTGGGGGAGGAGGAGAAGTCTTGCCCATGCCCATTGCTGGAGGGTGTCAAAGCATTTCTGCCCTCAGCCTTGTTCTTCCACCCCAGCCCATGTTGCAGGTGGTGTAACCTCTGGAAATACTGCCAGGGAGATGCTTAACTCAATTCCCCAAATCACAGAATCGTGGAATGGTTTGGGTTGGAAGGGATCTTAAAAACCAGTTCATTCCACCCCCCCCTGCCATGGGCAGGGACACCTTTCACTATCCCAGGTTGCTCCAAGCCCCATCCAGCCTGGTCTTGGACACTTCCAGGGATGGGGCAGAGATGTGCAGATCTTCTGTGATCTTTAAAAGTCCAAACACATCCCTAAAAACAAGATTCCTGCTCACAGCAGGGGTTCATGTCAGCAACAGGGCCCATGGGAGTGTTTTGTATTTGCAGTCTTGACTTGCCAGTGGCTCAGGGCATCACCTGCCAGTTTCCCTGGCTCCTCATGGGGAGGGAAGGCTGGATCTGGCCTGTCAGCTCTTCCAGGCTCAGGCTAAGCTTTGGCTCTGCTGTTCCTTTGGCTCATGCTTGGCCTCAGGCTTGGCAAGAGGGTCTAGGCTTAGTTACTTCTCTGTCTGGCAGGCAGAGGGAACTATCCTTGTGCCACAATGAAATGGGATCCCATGGTTAAAGCCAAAGATCCCAGGGAAGGACTTCTGCAGACTCCGAGACAGCCACAATTTAAATGCCTGGGTGATCTTGGGCAAGTCATTTCCGTGCTCTGTTTGTCTGATTTTCCCTTCTTGGGCTAAAAATGGAATTCCTGCTCATAAAACACATCCAAAAATTCCAGCCATTGCGTGATGATCTTTTGGATCATCCACAACATGTGATCACACACGCTGGGTTTTGGTCCCAAATCTTGAGGGGTTGAGCCCAAAGACAACATTTTGTTTTACCTTCTCCTCAGGACCAAAGGAGGAAACAGTGAACGATTTTTGGAGGATGATTTGGGAGCAAAACACGGCGACAATTGTCATGGTGACCAACCTGAAAGAGAGGAAAGAGGTGGGTGCCAGAAGGGCTTCACATGCTGGGGCCTGACCCGGCTTGGGCTGAATCCAGCTCATCTCCTGCCCCATGGATGTGTCCTGGAGCTGATCCCAGGCTTGTGAGGGTCCAGAGCTCACCTGCAACCTGTCTTCTCTGCCCACAGTGTAAGTGTGCTCAGTACTGGCCGGATCAGGGCTGCTGGACATACGGGAACATCCGAGTGTCCGTGGAGGACGTGACGGTGCTGGTGGATTACACTGTGCGCAAGTTCTGCATCCAGCAGGTGCCAGTGCTCATCTCTCATCCCTCCCCTCTCCACACTGGGCATCCCAAAGGTGCTGGCATGCTCTTCCAATGTGCTGGGAGAGCAGAGTTGGGATGAAATGACTCCCCACCATCCGTTTTTAACCAGAGCTGTTAAGAATTTATTCCTTTTAAACACCTGGGAGCCCATTCCTGGTGTGGCTGTACTGAGAGCAGGGAAGCTGATGGATGCCAAGGCTGAAATTCCATGCTGTAATACAAGTGTTGTTTCCTGCTCTCACCCGTGGACACTTAATGCTTGCAAGTAATCAGATTTATCCCATGAGCCAAGACAAAATCCAGCTCTGTATGCGTTGGGTTTGATTGCTTTCCCATCTGTCATCACATTTCCTTGTCCTCCAAGGAGACTCTGGGTGTTTTAGTTGCTCTGTTTGTTTTCCTGCTGCTCTCAGAGGCAGGTAGGGAAGAGCTGGTGACTGAAAAACTGGACCCTGAGTGTGATTCTGCTGAGCTTCATCCTTCACTCCAACGGCCTGGATATGAGTGGTTTCCTCTTGTGCCTTAAATATAAGGATGCTGTGGCCAAAGGAGTGGGAGAGGATGGAGCAACAGCTTCTGTTTGAGCTTGTTGGGAATGAAATGTGGCAGCTGCTGCCAGGTTGGAGCCACAGTCAGAGCCAGGCTGGCATCTCACAGCCCTCGGATGTGGGATGTGATGCTGGGTGACTAAAACGTCATGTTTTCAGAGTCTGGGTCTGTGCCCTTTCAGCTGTGGATGCTGCTTCTTAAGCCATCCAGCTCCACCTCGGGGGAAGAAAGGACAGCTGAGTATTTATCACTAACCTGGATGTGTTTCCCCTCCAGGTGGGGGATGTCACGAACAAGAAGCCTCAGCGCCTGGTGACTCAGTTCCACTTCACCAGCTGGCCCGACTTTGGGGTCCCCTTCACCCCCATTGGGATGCTCAAATTCCTGAAGAAGGTTAAGACTTGTAATCCCCAGTATGCAGGAGCCATAGTAGTGCACTGCAGGTGAGTCCTCACAGCTGATACAGCCTCTCCTGGGTCACCTGGCAGGCATCTCCCATCTAAAAGAATTTTTTTTTTCTCTATCAGGACTTTTTTGATTTTCTTTATCCAATTTTCCTGTGTTAAATGGGGATGTTCCACATGGGGACATTCATAAAAATGGATGTGAATGGGAAAAACTTGGAAACAGTGATATGATGGTGTTAAAGCTGGTCTTGAGGGGTCATTTGGGTTGTCTGGATGCTGAGTGAGCCAAGCTGAGCACCCTGGTGGAATCTCACTTAGTTCTCCAGGCATGAGAAGACAGCACCCCTTGTTGGGAGAAGGCTGTACTGAGCTGACACATTGCCTGGAGCAAGGACCATGGTGTTTGGCCTCACCTGGAAGGGTTTCAGGCACAGCAACAAACCCAGGGCACCCAGAGAGGCTTCCACATTTCAGTACAGGGAAACTCCACAGTTAAAGGCAGAAAGAGTCACTTAAAAGCTCCCAAGTCCATCTTTCATTCCTTCCCAGGAGACAGCTGACACAAAGGCTGTGTCTTTCTGTGGCGTGTGCTGGCCTCATACTTCTCCTTGATGGTTGAGTTCTGAGCACACAAACAAAGCTTCATGGGATCACCTTCACATGGTGGAGGTTGAGTGAAGGAGCATCAGGCAGCTGGTAGGAAGAGGCAGCCCATAAGGACTCTGGACTTGGGAGACCATTCAGTTCCAACGCCCTGCCATGGGCAGGGACACCTCTCACTATCCCAGGTGGCTCCAACCTGGCCTTGGACACTTCCAGGGATCCAGGGGCAGCCACAGCTTCTCTGACCAACCCATACCAGGACCTCCCCACTTTCACAGCGAAGAATTTCTTCCCAATATCCCATCTAACCAGTGTGAAGCCATTCCCCCTCCCCTGTCCTGTCCCTCCAGGCCCTTGTCCTTGTCAAAAGTCCCTCTCCAGCTCTCCTGGAGACCCTTTAGGCACTGGAAGGTGCTCTAAGGTGTCCCTGGAGCCTTCTCTTCCCCAGACTGGACATTCCCATCTCTCCTATCCTGTGATCACTGAAAGTGCTCTGACCATTTGTCTTCCAAGTACCCCCAACACCAGGCCCTCTCTCATCTCCCACGCAGATGCTGCTACTTGCTCCGGGCTGGGGAGTGTCTGGCTCTCTCCTGGCTGCCCTGCAAGGGAGCCAGCAGTGCTGCCCTGACCTCTTGTCCCTTCCCTTGCAGTGCCGGGGTGGGACGCACGGGCACTTTCATCGTCATCGACGCCATGCTGGACATGATGCACGCGGAGAGGAAGGTGGATGTTTACGGCTTCGTGAGCCGCATCCGGGCTCAGCGCTGCCAGATGGTACAGACAGATGTGAGTGTGGTGCTGCCCCTCCTTCTGGGCTCTGCTGGCCCTGGATTTCCTTCACGCACTCAAAGCCCGCGTGCGGGCGGAGCAGCGTCGCTCGTTTTGGAAGGATGATGTGCCAAGCGAGCCCTTCGCTGGGTTCTGCTCTCTAAATCCCCTTCACAGAATCAGGAAACCATGTAAGCTGGAAAAGATCTTTATGATCATCCAGTCCAATCATTCCAAGGCCACCACTGACCCATGGCCTCAAGTGCCACATCCACATGGCTTTTAAATCCCTCCAGGGATGGGGATCCACCCCTGCCCTGGGCAGCTGTGCCAAGGCTGGACAACCTTTCCATGAGGAAATTTTCCCAGATATCAAACCTAAACCTCCCCTGGCACAACTTGAGGCCATTTCCTCTCCTCATGTCCCTTGTTCCCTGGGACCAGTCCCTGACTACCCTTGGCTCCCCCTTGTCAGGGAGTTGAGAGAATTCCAGATCCCCCCTGAGCCTCCTTTTCTCCAGACTTGGAGAACATTTTGGGTCACATCAGCGTTGTGTGGTGCAGCAAATAAGGATCCCATCCCCAGTGGCAGGAAGGTTGTCGTTCACTTTTCTGGGGTCTCAGAGAGGTACCATGTGTCCTACAATCACAGGTGGGCACTGGGACAGTGGGTTTGCATCCAGTGACTGGGCATGGAACAGGGACCAATGGCTTCTCCCTGCAACCCTTGCAGATGCAGTATGTGTTTATATACCAAGCACTTCTGGAGCACTATCTCTATGGTGACACAGAGCTAGAGGTGACCTCGTTAGAGATCCACCTCCAGAAGATCTACAACAAAGTGCCAGGGACCAGCAGCAATGGGCTGGAAGAGGAGTTTAAGGTGAGTGTGGCTGTTGTCCTTGTGGATGTGGTGGGATAGTGCTGGGCTACAGGGACCACCATGTGATTGCCTGGCACTGGGTGGCTCTGAAACCTGCCCTGCTTTGCTCCTTCCCCTGCAGAAGCTCACTTCAATCAAAATCCAGAATGACAAGATGAGAACGGGCAACTTGCCAGCAAACATGAAGAAGAACAGGGTGCTTCAAATAATTCCATGTAAGGATTGTTTGCCTGCATGGCTGGTGGGTGTGGGGGCAGGAATCAGGCTGGAGAAATGGGCCAACAGGGACCTCATGGTGTTCATCAAGGAAAAGTACAAAGTCCTGACCCCAGGGAGGGACAACCCCAGGCACCAGTTTGTGCTGAGAAAGAGCTTGGCAGGAAAGGACCTGGGGGTCCTGGTGGACACCAGCCTGACCCTGAGCCAGCAACGAGCCCTTGGGACAAAGGACAGTGGTGTCCTGGGCTGTGAGAGACAAAGCAGTGCCAGCAGGTCTAGGGAGGGGATCCTGCCCCTCTGCTCAGCACTGGTGGGGCCACACCTGGAGCACTGGGTCCAGTTCTGTCTCCCCAGTACAAGAGAGACGTGGACAGACTGGAGAGAGCCCAGGGAAAGGACTGGAGCAACTCTGCTCTGAGGAAAGGCTGGGAGAGCTGGGACTGCTCAGCCTGGAGAAGAGAAGGCTCCTGGGAACTCACCAATGTCCATAAACACCTGCAGGGAGGTACAAAGAGGACAGAGCCAGGCTCTTTTCCAGAGGTGCCCAGTGACAGGTTGAGGGACAACAGGAACACAATGAGACCCAGGAGGGTCCCTCTGAACATCAGGGGTCATGTTTTGACTGTGAAGGTGACCAAGACTTGGCACAGGTTGCCCAGAGAGGTTGTGGAGTCTCCATCCTTGGAGATATTAAAAATTTGCATGGGGCGGAGATGGGCAATCTGCTCTGTGTGGCCCTGCCAAGAAAAATTCCCTGCCCCAAGGAAAAGTGAGACCCAGTGCTGAGCAGTGCCTTCTACTGGACTGCTCAGTATCCCCTTGTCCTTCCCCAAACCAGGGCTTGGCAGAGGGTGGGGCTAACTGTCCTTGTCCCAGTTGGGTGCTGTAAACACAGGGTTCTCCTTCCCTCATCTCTGTCTCCCACTTAGGGCTTAGTGACTTCCCAGCTAATGGCTGGTTATCCAGGAGTTGTGATTTGAAGGAGTTCCCCAAATCTCAGACCATTTTGTTCTGTTTCAGACGAGTTCAACCGAGTAATCATTCCAGTGAAGAGAGGGGAAGAGAACACAGACTACGTAAATGCTTCCTTCATTGACGTGAGTCTTCTTCAGTCTTCTCTTCTCCCAATGGAAACTTGAGCTCTCTCTGCTTCCTGTGGGAAGGATTTGTCCCAAACACTCCTCCTCTGAGTTTCATAAAGCTCCTGCCACTTGACTTCACTTTGTGTCTCTCGGTGGTGCTGGTTTCTTTCTCCAAGAAACCCCTTGTATTTCCAGCTCTTCTTGGCCCACAGCTGGTGGAAGAGATATGGAGCCTGAGCAGAGCCTCCAAATCCTGGGCTCACTTCTGCACCTCTGGGCTCTTCTGGTGGCTGTGGAAAAGCAGATGCATGGAAATGATACAGCACTGGTCATTTGGTCAGAAAACATCTCCTAGATTAGATAATGGAGTGATACACAATCCCAAAACCCTTGAGGAAAACGAGGTCAATCCCATTATACCTGTCTGGGTGATGGGAGGAGGCAAGGCAAGGAGGTTAAGTGGTTTCCTCACTCTGAGGAGGAGGTAAGTGATTGCACATCCTTTCTTCCTGAGCAATCCTTGACTCCAGGGAGGCATCTCAGATGAGTGCTGGCCAAGAGACAGACCCTGCTCTTTCCCAGCCCAATTTCTACTTTCATCTCCTAACGTCAGGGATTTTTTTTTTTTTCTCCCAAAAGGCAATCACTGCTGTGGATTGATCCACTAAAACCAGTTTATTCCCAGTTCTAACATCCCCAATTAATTGCTCCCTGAAATCTCCTTTGCTGGGTCCCTGCGGGTGGCTCTGGCTGCGGGAGCAGCTGCCTTGCTGTGCATCCAGATCACAAAGCTTCCATGGCACGTAAGCAATTTCAGTGGAGGGTTTAATTTCCTGCCTCTGCTGAACTTTGCTTAAATGACAGACTCCAAATGACGAAGCATCTTTAGTCACAGTCTGCAACGAGGGCACAGGGGAATGTTGGAGGCTTTGGGAAACAGAAACACTTTGTGGTTGTGGAAGAGCCAGAGTCATACTGCTCAATTTCATAGATCATAGAATGGCTTGAGTTGGAAGGGACCTTAAAGATCATGTAGTTCCATCTAGCTTTGGTTACTTCTTCCAAAAATCCTCAGTGAGAACCACACCTGAAGTACTTGGAGCTAAGGCAAGGCAAGGCTCCAGCACTCAGAATTTGCAATGCTTCAGCATGTTGGAAACCCAGATCATTCTTCCTTGGGTAGATAAAGCCAGGCACGTGTAGGGGAAATGATCCTCCCAAAACTGAACCGAGCTTGGTAACCCAACCATGTCCAGGAATTCCTCCTGCTGCTCCCAGCATCCAAGTGCTTCCAGTTCACCACTAATGCTGTTCCCAAATTTCAGGGTTATCGCCAGAAGGATTCCTACATCGCCAGCCAAGGCCCTCTGCAGCACACGATAGAGGACTTCTGGAGGATGATCTGGGAGTGGAAATCCTGCTCCATAGTGATGCTGACAGAGCTGGAGGAGAGAGGCCAGGTAAACTCCCAGGAACAGCTGCAAATAAAGAAATGGCAGGGGGTTTGGAATGAGATGATCTTTAAGGTCCCTTCCAACCCAACTCGGTCTGTGATTCTGTGAGTCTGTGAAGACCATGGGATCCCACCTGGTTTTGGGCAGCTGCTGGCCCCAGAACGCTCCTGTGTCCAAGGCCATGTGAAAAATATGGGGTCCTCACCCTGTCTCCTTCTGTGATGTTTCCTCAGGAGAAGTGTGCCCAGTACTGGCCATCTGACGGCTCCGTGTCCTACGGAGACATCACTGTGGAGCTGAAAAAGGAGGAGGAGTGTGAGAGCTACACAGTGAGGGACCTGCTGGTGACAAACACCAGGGTAAGAGTCTGGCTTCTCCCCTGGGGAGCTCTGGGTGCCACGAACCCTCACTGGCATTCTGGGTTCTGCTTTGTGATTCCACCTGCAAGCACCAAACCTTCCCTCTGGCATCTTCAGGCCCATCATCCCAAAGAGATTGTATCCCTGCCTCCCACTCCTGAGAGTTCCCATCCAGCTGCTCCTTGTCCCTGTGCCCACCACCCAGGCTCCTGCTCCTTGCCACGGGAGTGCCACCCCTCCACAAGCAGCTTTCCTACAAGGATGGTTTTCCCAAAGCCCTGAGCTGGTGGGTTCCTTGGCTTGTATCTCCCACCAACTGCCTGACCTCGAGCTGTGCTCTTTGCCAGGAAAACAAGAGCCGGCAGATTCGGCAGTTTCACTTCCACGGCTGGCCAGAAGTTGGGATCCCCGGGGATGGGAAGGGAATGATCAACATCATTGCAGCAGTGCAGAAGCAGCAGCAGCAGTCTGGCAACCACCCCATCACTGTGCACTGCAGGTAAAGCCTGGCTGAGGCAGCTCGACCGGGAGCTTGGGAGATGGAGTCCCAAAGCATGTCCTGGATAAACTGGGAGAGGCTGGGGAAAGACTATTGGTTCAGTTCTCTGACAATCTCCTATGGATTGTCCCCTGAGCAAAGCCAAGAGGGCCAGGACAGACATTTTCCTTCACCTTCTGGTTTCTCTTTCCCAGTGCTGGAGCAGGAAGAACAGGCACCTTCTGTGCGCTGAGCACTGTCCTGGAGAGGGTGAAGGCAGAAGCGATCCTGGATGTCTTTCAGACGGTGAAGAGTTTAAGATTACAGAGGCCACATATGGTGCAGACACTGGTGAGTGCCTCCTGCCATGCCAGAACCTCAGGAAGGACAGGCTGGGGGCTCAGTGTTGAGCCAAAACCTCCTCAGTTCAAGGTTTTATCTCTCCATGAAAGAGGGGGGTGAGGGAAGTTGTGGGTTCTCCATCTCTGGAAGTGTCCACGGCCAGGTTGGACAGGGCTCGGAGCAACCTGGGATAGTGGAAGGTGTCCCTGTCCATGATAGGGGGTTGGAACCAGGTGATCTTTAAGGTCTCTTCTGACCCAAACCACTCTAGAATCCATAATTCTTTGGAGGTGAGCCATATCTCTCTTGTTGAGACACCTGAAAGAGGTACTGAAGGCATCAAGTACCTTTGGAGCACTGACAGAAACCACAGGAGCCTCCTTGGAGACATCCTCAGCCACAGTCACAGCTCCAGGAACCTGGAAAACTGTCCTGGAGTGCCTGTGGCACAGGCTTGGGCACGCAGGGAGAGTTGGAGCAGGCAGGGCTGGACAAGGTCTTGCAAGAGAGGTTTGCAGGGATGATCAGTGATTTTAGAAACACTGTTTTGGGGTCAAAATAGGACTTCAGAAAGGAAGCAGAAAGCAGAGTTTGTTTTGCTGTTGGCATCCCAGCAAGGAGGTGGGTCTGGGTGTCACAAAGAGGTGGAAATCCAGCTCCAGTCCTGCTGAGGACACCTGGCCATCCGTGCTCCCAGCTTGCCACAGACCAGGAAGCATCAAATGATGTCTCAGGTGTGGGTTTTCCTGGCCTAACACTGTTCTCTCCCCACATCCCACAGGAACAGTACGAATTCTGCTACAAGGTGGTGCAGGAATATATCGACGCCTTCTCAGACTACGCCAACTTCAAGTGAAGAAAAACAGGAACAAAAAAATCCACACCCCGAAACAAATGACAGAAGAGTTGCCTTCTTTAATATTTTGTAATATTCTGTTTGTTAATATATCCCCCTCCCCCCCAAAAAAAAAAACTATGTGTATATATCTTAACTGTTTTAGAGGTTGGTACCATAAGCTTCATATTAGCTGGAGATTTTATATGTAGCAAAGTGTTAGTGCAGATACTGTTGGCTCCTTTTTTTCCAATGTTTTATTGGGGAATTAAATAGCGTGATGTTTGGATTAATATTGTCATACCCTCTCTCTTCTGGAGAGTTGATACAGGCTGTTATTTTGTTTGTAAATCTTTTTTTTTTTTTTCTTGAGGGAGTAAAGCCTTTTTAAAAAAAAAAGAGAGAAGAAAAAGATATCCTGGATCTCATCTGAAAACAAAACCCAACCCCCCTCCCCAACCCCACCAGCACAAGCTTTTCCAAACTTGCAGGGAAATGGTTTCACATTTTTCTGCTGGTCAGCTCTTGAAAAAAAAAAATAAGGAAGAAAAGAAAGCATATTCTCTGTGTGTGTATATATATATATATAAAAATATCCTCATTTTTATATCAAAGGCCAAAAAATTTCCTCCTTCAAGGTCAGGCCACCATGTGCTGCTGGTTTGGAAACTGTAATGGCCGCAGCAGCACCTAAATGTTGGGATTTCTACCAAAAAAAAGCAAACCTAAGAAAAACAAAAGGATTTTTGCTCCCTCAGTTTGTCCATCAGTTTGGGGACAGATTTTAGAGGTTGGGGTTGGAGTGGGACCCCTGTTGCCCTGAGCTGAGCATGGTCACAGTGGCCCTGCCATCCCTGCTGGTCCCTTCCAAGAGGGATCAGGACCTGCAAGCTCCCAACAGGTCTTTGGACCAGGTGAGCTCTGTCCCCAGGTACTGGAGGGGATATCAGATTATTTCTCCTGGTATTCCAAGAATCATGGAATGGTTTGGGTTGGAAGGGACCATAAAGCCCATCCAGTCCCACCCCCTGCCATGGGCAGGGACACCTCCCACTATCCCAGGTGGCTCCAACCTGCCCTTGGACACTTCCAGGGATGAGGCAGCCACAGCTCCTCTGGGCACCCTGCGCCAGGGCCTGACAGTCAAAAATTTTCCTAATATCCAATATAAACCCACTCTCATTCAAGAAGACTCCAAAGAGTCAAGGAATGTCCTGAGAACAAGGGGTGCAGCCCTTCTATATTGAAAAAAACAGGTTAACTTTGGGGGGTTTTTTTTGTTAAATAGGATGTCTGATGAAACACCTTCCATGTTCCTCCTGCAGTCAGGGGCATCATGCCCAGGTTAACTGGGGGAGCTCCATCCCCACTGCAGGCACTGGGAGAACTGGTTTGGAATGGAAGCTTTCCCTCAAGGATTTGGCTGGACACCCCAAACAGTGATGGGAAGCATGGGATGGGTGGTAGGGCCCAGGAATGGTGACAGCCCTGCCCAGGGATGCTCCAGGACTCAGGGAATAAGGGGTTGAAATCTAGGAAATGGTGGGTAAAACAGCCCATGGGACAGCATATCCAAGCTCTCCAGCTTTTCCATCCATGCAAGGTTCACAGGGGAGGGTTGGTAGAGGCACACAGGCCAGGGAACACCCCCAGCAACCCAAAAGACACCCTCTAATAGTTGCCCATCTCCATCACCTGGTACCTCCTCATGAACCCCAGCATTATCCCTTCACTAATCAACTCCAGCTCCTGAATTTGGGAGACTTTTGGCCAAATCTGTCAGGCACACTCAGAAATAAGTGTGGTGACCCCAAAAGAAATGGGGACCCTCCTGTGACAGAGAGGCTGCAGTCCCTCCCTGTGGATGCTCCCCAGAGGAACATAGACCACCATCCCACTGGGTGCTGGCTGCTCCTTGGTGCTGTTAATGAGGGTTTTCCCCCTTTTTTTCTTTCATTCCCAGAATATCTGGAAGGATGAGGAAATATGGGAGTCTGGGGAGCTGCCTTGACCTTTCACCACAGCATCTGCCCTGGCCCCATCCTTCATCCAACTGCAAATAGCAGAGACACGAGCAGCTGCCAGAGATAATCCAGGGCCAGATCCTGCCTAAAACCCCTTGCTGGGTTTTGTCACATCCCTAAATCTGGGAGCTTTGGGCTGCATGGCCATTCCCAGCATCCAGCCTAAATTTGGGGGCCATGAGCCTGAAATTGGAGGAGAACCAGGGAAACTGGGACTGAGGAAACTGAGGCAAGGAGAATTTGCTCTCCCCCTTCACTAAGAGCATCCTTGGAGCTGCAAAGGGACCATCTGGGCTGGATCCTTCCCTTTCCCAGCTGCCAGGAGCTGCCATGGAAAATGAGCCCATTCTGGGGGATCCCCAGCCCTCGGTGATGAGCCACACTGGGGGCAGTGGGGCAGAATCCCCTCCCAGCAAAGGGGTGTCAGGGTGCTGTCCCACTGTGCCAAGGGGATTTGGAGGGAAGGAGGCGTGTGATGCTGGCACAGGGAGGCCGATGCCATCAGCGAGGTCATGGTCCCCCATGGGAATGATGGCCAGGGACGTCACTGTCACCGTGCCCTTCAAATAGCAGTGCCTGCCCAGCTGGCCACCACTCCGGCCACCAGCCACTGCTCCGGCCACTGCTCCAGCCACCAGCACCTGCCCATCCAGGTGAGGCTGCCCCAGCCACGGGAGGGGGGTGGACCCCGGGGTGGGTGGTCCTGCTTGCCCCAATTCAGACCCTGATGGCACCCACGGAGAGGAGTGTCTGTGCTGGACACAAAACCCAGCCAAGCCCCTCCAGCTTCTCCAGCCCCAAAGACCACCCATGGGTGCTTATCCCCTCTGGATCTCCATCCCAAACCCACCCCACAGAGATGCTGGATCATCCATCTGGATCTAAATCCCAAACCCACCCCAGGCAGCACCTATGGGATCTCCATCCTAATCCCACCCCAAAATGAGGCTGGGTCATCCATCTGGATTAAATCCCAAACCCACCCCAGGCAGCACCTATGGGATCTCCATCCTAATCCCACCCCAAAGTGAGGCTGGGTCATCCTCTCCATATCTCCATCCCAAGCCCACCCCAAAGACCATCCATATGGGTGCTCATCCCCTTTGGATCTCCATCCCAAACCCACTCTAAAGAGATGTTGGGACATCCCCTCCAGCATCTCTGCCCCAAGCCCACCCCAGGCAGCACCCAAGGGTGCTCATCCCTCCACCACCCCCAAGCCCTCCCAGGCAGCCCCCACGGGGTAGGACTCGGTGGGACAGAGCCTCCCCTGTGTCCCTGCAGCCCCCCAGCCATGGCACCCCGTGGGTCGCTGCTGCTGCTGGCGCTGCTGGTGCTGACCTGTGCCCTGCCCCTCGTCCCCGGCCAGCACTGGTCCCACGGCTGGTACCCGGGGGGCAAGCGGGACCTCAGGACCCCCCCAAACCTCCAGGTAGGGTGTCCCCTCCCCGGTTCATCCCCCTCCAGGTCATTCCCTACCCTCCCGGGGTGGTTCCCCCGCTCCCTGGACTTGTCCTCCTGCCCTGGGGTTCCCATCCTGACCCAGGGTTGATACCTCCTCCAGGGTGACACCCTCCGGAGTTGTGACCCCCCCCAAATCCGGGCTAAAAGCCCCCTGCTCCTGAGGTTATACTCCAGGATTACCCTCCCTGGATTATGCCTCCTCCTCAGGTTATCCTTCCTGGATTTTACCCCCTCAAAGTTATGTCCCCCTCCCACAATTATTCCCCATTCTGACTATCCCCCCTCCAAATTACTCCCTGCCCGGATTATCCCCCTCCCTCAGATTACACCTCATGTGTT